>JAKDEW010000037.1:4048863-4424601 GCA_021963965.1 Artemisiospiza belli | reverse complement strand
TCAAGGGGGCGGTGACACCTTGGGGACAACCTCAGAGGGGGCGGTGGCACCTCGGGGACCACCTAAGGAGGGGGGCGACACTTTAGGGACAACCTTAGAGGGGGCGGTGGCACTTTAGGGACAACCTCAGAGGGGGCGGTGGCACCTCGGGGACCACCTAAGAGGGGGCCGTGACACTTTAGGGACAACCCCAGAGGGGGCGGTGGCACCTCAGAGACAACCTCAGAGGAGGCAGTGACACTTTAGGGACAGCCTCAAAGGGGGCGGTGGCGCCTCGGGGACAACCTCAGAGGGGGCCGTGGCCCCTCGGGGACCACCTAAGAGGGGCCGTGACACTTTAAGGACAACCTTAGAGGGGGCGGTGGCACCTTGGGGACAACCTTAGAGGGGGCGGTGGCACCTTGGGGACAGCCTCGGGGGGGGGGTGGCACCGCCTTCTGGACAAAACATTCCCGGGCGGTGGCAATTGGGGACAAGCTCAGAGGAGGTTGTGGCATCTTGGGGACAACCTCAGAGGGGGGAGGTGACAACTGGGGACAACCCCAGAGGGGGCGGTGGCCTCGGCGCGTCCCGCACGGTTCTGGCACCACCTTCTGGACAAAACATTCCCGGGCAAACCAAGCGGGAGCGAGGGACGCGGGGCTGTCACTGTCCCCAGGCGATGTCCCCTCCGCGCTGGAACCACGGAATGCCCGGAACGGGGAGGATTTGAGGATTTAGGGACGGAAGGGACAATTCCGGTGTCCCTTGGGCACTTCCTGGCATGGAGCAGCCACGGGTTCTGTGGGGATTCTGTGCCAGGGCGGCGTCACCTGTGTGGCCCTGGCACTGCAGGTGTGTCCCTGGTTGTGTCCCTGGCACCACAGGTGTGTCCCTGGTTGTGCCCCTGGCACTGTGGGTATGACCCTGACACTCCAGGTTTGTCCCTGGCACTGCAGGTGTGCCCCTGGGTGTATCCCTGGCACCACAGAATGTGTCCCTGGCACTGCAGGGCTGTCCCTGGGTGTGTCCCCTGGCACTCGAGGTGTGCCCCTGGCACCATAGGTGTGTCCCTGGCACTGCAGGTGTGCCCCTGGGTGTGTCCCTGGCACTGTGGGTGTGTCCCTGGCACTGTGGGTATGACCCTGACACTCCAGGTGTGTCCCTGGCACTCGAGGTGTGCCCCTGGGTGTGTCCCTGGCACTGCAGGTGTATCCCTGGCACTCGAGGTGTGTCCCTGGCACTGTGGGTGTGTCCCTGGTTGTGTCCCTGGCACTGTGGGTGTGTCCCTGGCACTGTGGGTGTGTCCCTGGCACTCCAGGGTGCCCCTGGCATCTGGAATCTTCCTTGCAGCTCTGGGAATGTTTTTCCTCCTGGTGCTTTCCCCTCTTTGCCAGCTCCTCGTTCCACCCCAAACCCAGCCCAGGAGCTGAATCCAAACCCAAAGCTCTGCTGGGCTCTGCTCCTGCCGGGCACAGATGCCACAGTGCCAACGTGCCAGAGCCAGGGACGTGCCTGGCATGCACAGGGGGCACAGCTGGCACCGAGTCAGTGATCCTGGGGAGGGGTTTTGGTGGGACAGGGAGGGAGGAGCAGGGATGGGAAAGGAAAAGGGGAAAGGAAAAAGGAGAAGGAAAAAGGGGGAAGGAAAAAAGGGGAAAGGAAAAGAAAAAAGGGGAAGGAAAGGAAAGGGGAAAGGAAAGGAAAGGAAAGGAAAGGAAAGGGGAAAGGAAAAAAAGGGGAAAGGAAAGGAAAGGGGAAAGGAAAAAAGGGGAAAGGAAAAAAGGGGAAAGGAAAAAAGGGGAAAGGAAAAAAGGGGAAAGGAAAAAAGGGGAAAGGAAAAAAGGGGAAAGGAAAAAAGGGGAAAGGAAAAAGGAGAAGGAAAAAAGGGGGAAGGAAAAAAAAGGGGAAAGGAAAAAAAGGGGAAAGGAAAAAAGGGGAAAGGAAAGGAAAGGAAAGGAAAGGAAAGGAAAGGAAAGGAAAAGGAAAAGGAAAGGAAAGGAAAGGAAAGGAAAGGAAAGGAAAGGAAAGGAAAGGAAAGGAAAGGAAAGGAAAGGAAAGGAAAGGAAAGGAAAGGAAAGGAAAGGAAAAGGAAAGGAAAGGAAAGGAAAAGGAAAGGAAAGGAAAGGAAAGGAAAGGAAAGGAAAGGAAGGAAAGGAAAGGAATCCCAAAAACCCAGGCCAGGAAAGCAGGCAGAGCTTTTATCCCAAGGGCAGCTCCAATCCTTCTTTCCTAATTTCAATTCCTTTATCCCCTCCAAAATAATCAGAATAAACCTTGGGTTAAACCCCACTCAGAGCCCAGCAGGCCAAAATTAAATCCCCAAAATTCTTCATCCCATCCTTTGGGAATCCCTGGAAAAATCCAAATTATTCCTCCAGCCCAATTCTGGGATAATTCCCAGCTCCTGTCAGGAATTCCCTGCCCTAAAACCCAAAAAATCACAAACACCACCCAGAAATCCAACCCAAAATTGGATTTTCCCCAAATTTTCCCCCAATTTTATCTTGCAAATCTCTTTATTACAACACACAGATTAGTCCTGAATAGTTTTCTTATGTACAGAAATAGAATTTTTCTTTTTTTTTAGGTAGAAAAAACCCAACAAAGCAGCCACAAATCAAAGAAAATCCATAGAAAGCCAAATCCAAACTTCTTTCCCCCCCCCCAAAATGATACAAAAATAAAAATCTGCAAGATCACAGTTTTGATTTAATTCCCTCCAAGTTTTACTTCTAATATATTTTTAAGGAATTTTAGAGGGAAAAAAGGAATTCTGAGGTGTTTAAGGATGGGTTTGGTGGTAATTAAATTGAATTTTCTGATGGAAGAGCTGGAAAAAAATGAGGTTGGAGGAGTGGGAAACTCATCCATGGGAATTTTGATGAAAAAATTTGAATTTTTCCCAAGGTTTGGACCCTTTGGAACTTGAAACCCTTTCAAGTTCCTTCATTAAATCCCAATTTTTTCCAAGCAGTTTTGGATTCCCAGCATTCCCAAGGTTCTCCTGAGCACCAAGAAATTCGAGTTGTCCACAAAGAACTGAAGCACCACAAGCCCCAAAATAAATCCCAAAAATAAACCCCAAAAATAAATCCCAAAAATGAATAAATCCCAAAAATAAATAAATCCCAAAATTTGGGAGATCCATGGGAAAAACCAACTGGAGATCCATGGGAAAATTCTCGTTGTGTGTTTGCCTTGGAATGATCAGAAATTCACTTTTTTTTTTTTCTTCTTGGAATTGCAATTTTTGTTGGTTTTTAAAAAGCAAATCCAATGTGAGTAAAACTCTCAAAAAAAAAAAAAATTAAAAATTCCAAGTGGATTCCTCAGGATTTGAGAAATTTTTAATTTTTTTTTGAGGAAAAAAAATCAAATTTTTAGGATGGCAAACTGTTGGAATTTGAATTAACACAGCTTTAATTTAATTAATCTCCTGATTTTTCTAATTGCACAACCAAGAAAAAGGGATTTTTTAATTTCAAGAAGCATTTCCTGCAAAAAATCAAGGCAAAATCCAAAAATTCTGGGATTTTCAATTAGGATAAAGCAGGAATAAACAAATTTTCTTCCAAATTAAAAACTGGATTCAAATGAAAATTAAGGAGAAATTTAAAGCACTTTTAATAAAGTTTTTTCTTCTACCAAATGGAAATTATTCTGGCCAGCTGAACAAATAATTTATTTATGATTTATTGACCCAACTTTGTGCAAACATTGGGATTTTTCCATTTTTATTTTCCCTGCTTGGAAAATTCCCACAGCAACCTCCAGCTCCAAACCCCTTTTTTCCCTCGAGGATTTTGATTAAATAATGTCATATTTTAAATTAAAATATAAATAAAGCGTTTTGTCCTCTCACTGAAATGTTTTTTTTTGGTGACCCCAGTGCAGACACAAAGAGTTAATACTGATTTTTGGGCGAGAAAAATCAGGAATTCTTGTCTTTAAATTTCTTGAAATTCAAGATAATTTCCTTAAATTCAAGAAAATTATCAGGAGAAACAGATTGGAAATAAAAATTCACTTCAATCCCTCTCCCAAAGCAGAATTACAGCAAAGATTAATTAAATAAATGAGGAATTTTGCTCCCGAAATTCAAGCATCACCCACAGCCTCATTAAATTTGAATTATTAATTGGGATGAGGAAATTCAGGAAATTTGTTGGACAAGCAGCCAGAACTTTTTGGAATAATCCTGGAAAAATGAATTATTGAAATTAAAGCTTGGCTGGAATATTCAAACCTCAAAAAGCTCCAGAAAAACTCAAATATTGGATGATTCCAAGCAACAAAAATGGGAAAAATCCCTTAAATTAAGGAATTTTTAAAAATTATTCCAAGCAAAAAAAAAAAAAAAAGAAAAAAAATCCCTTAAAAAGAAGGAATTTTTAAAAATGGATTATTCCAAGCAAAAAAAAAAGGAAAAAAAAAATCACTTAATGGAAGGGATTTTTAAAAATGGATTATTCCAAGCAAAAAAAAAAAATGGAAAAAAAATCCGAAGGGATTTTTAAAAATGAGGCTTGTGGAGAAAACGGAGAACCACAAAGATAAAACCCCTCAGCTGCACATCCCTCGGGGAATTTGAAATCAAAACTGCAATTCCCATAAATATTTCCTTCAAAATAGGTTTTGCTTTGTTTTTTTTTTTTGTTTTTTTTGTTTTTTTTTTTTGTTTTTTCAAAGTGCAAAAATCCAAAGGAAAAGTCCCCACACTTCCCAAGGCAGGGCAGGAAAAGGCAAATTCTGGGAATGGATTGGAGCCCAAGCAGGCTGGGTGTGTGTCAAGTGCTAATTAACAGGAATGCAATTAGAGCAGCCCATCAGGGCCAGCAAAACAACAATTTCTCAATGTCAAACCAGGAGGGAAAAAAAAAAGGGAAAAAAATCCAATTTTTCTCCCCATTTCAGCACATGCAGCTGCCAGCCAACAATTTCTGAATATCAAACCAGGGAGAAAAAAAAAAGGGAAAAAAATTCCCATTTTTCTCCCAATTTCCCCCCCCATTTCAGCACATGCAGCTGCCAGCCAAAAATTTCTGAATATCAAACCAGGGAGAAAAAAAAGGGGAAAAAAAAATCTCATTTTTCTCCCCATTTCAGCACATGCAGCTGCCAGACAAGAATTTCTCAATATCAAACCAGGAGGGAAAAAAAAAAGGGAAAAAAAAATCCCATTTTTCTCCCCATTTTGCCCCCCATTTCAGCACACGCAGCTGCCAGCCAACAATTTCTGAATATCAAACCAGGGGGGAAAAAAAATCCCATTTTTCTCCCCATTTCAGCACATGCAACTGCCAGACAAGAATTTCTCAATATCAAACCAGAGGGGGAAAAAAAAAGGGAAAAAAATTCCCATTTTTCATGCAGCTGCCAGCCAACAATTTCTGAATATCAAACCATGGGGGAAAAAAATCCAATTCTTCTCCCCATTTCAGCACACGCAGCTGCCAGCCAAGAATTTCTCAATATCAAACCAGGGGGGAAAAAAAGGGAAAAAAAATCTCATTTTTCTCCATTTTTCTCCCATTTCAGCACACGCAGCTGCCACGTGTGGTGGAGATCTCATGAACTGAAGGCTGAGGCGAACTGCAGGAGGTGGAAGGTGCTAGAAGGGCTCAGTCCTGTGGGGTTGGGGGCCCTGGAGCCTGCGGAGCACCCGCAGCCGGTGCTCGGGGCTCAGGCAGAAGCCGATGGCCGCCTCGGTCTCCTGGATGCGCTTCTGGAAGCGGCAGAAGTCGCGAGCCAGCTCCTCCCAGGGCCCCCTGCGATCCTCCTCGCTGCTGATGTAGTACTCTGTCACCTCCTCCTGGAATGTCACCTGCAAAAAGAAGGGAATTCTCAGCAAATCCAAGTTGGAAGTGGTTTGAGTTAAAGTTGTTGAGTGGTGAAAGAGTTGGGAAATTTTTCTAAGAGATGTTGGGAAGGGATTCCTGACTGAGATTGGAATGGTGGAACTGCCAGAGGAGCTGTGGCTGCTCCATCCTGGAAGTGTCAAAGTCAGGCTGGAAAGTGGGTAAAAAATATAAAAAAATAGATAAAGATAAATAAAATATGGTTTTAAAATATGGATTGAAAATAGTGTAACAATAGACTATGAGGCCCTTTCAGGTCCTCCTCGCTGCTGATGTAGTACTCTGTCACCTCCTCCTGGAATGTCACCTGCAAAAAGCAGAGTTTCAGGCAGGAATTCTCAGCAAATCCAAGTTTGAAGTGGTTTGAGTTAAAGTTGTTGAGTGGTGAAAGCGTTGGGAAATTTTTATGAGGGGTGTTGGGAAAGGAATCGTGAGTGGGACGGAATTGCCAGAGGAGCTGTGGCTGCTCCATCCCTGGAGTGTCCAAGGTCAGGCTGGAAAGTGGATAAAAAATATTAAAAAATAGATAAATAAAATATGGATAAAAAATATGGCTTTAAAGTATTATAGAAATTAATAGAATATGAGGCCCCTTGCGATCCTCCTTGCTGCTGATGTAATACTCTGTCACCTCCTCCTGGAATGTCACCTGCAAAAAGCAGAGTTTCAGGCAGGAATTCTCAGCAAATCCAAGTTTAAAGTGGTGGTTTTGGGGTTTAGGTTCGATTTGTTGAGTGGTGAAAGCGTTGGGAAATTTTTATGAGGGGTGTTGGGAAGGGATTCCTGATTGGGATGGAATTGGCAGAGGAGCTGTGGCTGCTCCACCCTGGAAGTGCCTAAACTCAGGCTGGAAAGTGGGTAATAATAATAAAAAAATAGATAAAAATAAGTAAAATATAGCTTTAAAATATGAGTTTAAAATACTATAACAATAAATAGACTATGAGGCCCCTTCCAGTCCTCCTCGCTGCTGATGTAGTACTCTGTCACCTCCTCCTGGAATGTCACCTGCAAAAAGAAGGGAATTCTCAGCAAATTCAAGTTTGAAGTGGTGGTTTTGGGGTTTAGGTTCGATTTGTTGAGTGGTGAAAGGGTTGGGAAATTTTTATGAGGGGTGTTGGGAAGGAATTCCTGACTGGGATTGGAATGGTGGAACTGCCAGAGGAGCTGTGGCTGCTCCATCCCTGGGAGTGTCAAAGTCAGGCTGGAAAGTGAATAAGAAATAGAAAAAAAAATAGGTAAAGATAAGTAAAATATGGCTTTAAAATATGAGTTTAAAATAGTATAACAATAAATAGACTATGAGGCCCTTTCAGGTCCTCCTCGCTGCTGATGTAGTACTCTGTCACCTCCTCCTGGAATGTCACCTGCAAAAAGAAGGGAATTCTCAGCAAATTCAAGTTTGAAGTGGTTTGAGTTAAAGTTGTTGAGTGGTGAAAGCGTTGGGAAATTTTCATGAGGGATGATGGGAAGGGATTCCTGACTGGGATTGGAATGGTGGAACTCGCAAAGGAGCTGTGGCTGCTCCATCCCTGGGAGTGCCTAAACTCAGGCTGGAAAGTGGGTAAAAAATATAAAAAAATAGATAAAAATAAGTAAAATATAGCTTCAAAATATGAGTTTAAAATACTATAACGATAAATAGACTATGAGGCCCCTTGCGATCCTCCTCGCTGTTTGTAATACTCTGTAATACTCTGTCACCTCCTCCTGGAATGTCACCTGCAAAAAGCAGAGTTTCAGGCAGGAATTCTCAGCAAATCCAAGTTTAAAGTGGTGGTTTTGTGTTTTAGGTTCAATTTGTTGAGTGGTGAAAGGGTTGGGAAATTTTCATGAGGGATGATGGGAAGGGATTCCTGATTGGGATGGAATTGGCAGAGGAGCTGTGGCTGCTCCATCCTGGCAGTGCCTAAACTCAGGCTGGAAAGTGGATAAAAAATGTTAAAAAATAGATAAAAATAAGTAAAACATAGCTTTAAAATATGAGTTTAAATACTATAATGATAAATAGACTATGAGGCCCTTTCAGGTCCTCCTCACTGCTGATGTAGTACTCTGTCACCTCCTGCTGGAATGTCACCTGCAAAAAGCAGAGTTTCAGGCAGGAATTCTCAGAAAATCCAAGTTTAAAGTGGTGGTTTTGGGGTTTAGGTTCAATTTGTTGAGTGGTGAAAGGGTTGGGAAATTTTCATGAGGGGTGTTGGGAAAGGAATCGAGAGTGGCATTGGAATGGCGAACTTGTAAAGGAGCTGTGGCTGCTCCATCCCTGGAAGTGTCCAAGGTCAGGCTGGAAAGTGAATAAGAAATAGAAAAAAAAATAGGTAAAGATAAGTAAAATATGGCTTTAAAATATGAGTTTAAAATAGTATAACAATAAATAGACTATGAGGCCCTTTCAGGTCCTCCTTGCTGCTGATGTAATACTCCATCATACACCAGATTTTAATGGAAAAAAGAAGGGATTCAGGCAGGAATTCTCAGTAAATCCAAGTTTAAAGTGGTTTGAGTCAAAGTTGTTGAGTGGTGAAAGAGTTGGGAAATTTTTATGAGGGATGATGGGAAGGGATTCCTGATTGGGATGGAATTGGCAGAGGAGCTGTGGCTGCTCCACCCTGGAAGTGCCTAAACTCAGGCTGGAAAGTGGGTAATAATAATAAAAAAATTGATAAAAATAAGTAAAATATAGCTTCAAAATATGAGCTTAAAATACTATAACGATAAATAGACTATGAGGCCCCTTGCGATCCTCCTCGCTGTTTGTAATACTCTGTAATACTCTGTCACCTCCTCCTGGAATGTCACCTGCAAAAAGCAGAGTTTCAGGCAGGAATTCTCAGCAAATTCAAGTTTAAAGTGGTGGTTTTGTGTTTTAGGTTTAATTTGTTGAGTGGTGAAAGCGTTGGGAAATTTTCATGAGGGATATTGGGAAGGAATTCCTGACTGGGATTGGAATGGTGGAACTGCCAGAGGAGCTGCGGCTGCTCCATCCCTGGGAGTGTCAAAGTCAGGCTGAAAAGTGGATAAGAAACATAAAAAATTAGATAAAAATAAGTAAAATATGGATTAAAAATATGGCTTTAAAATACTATAATAAATAGACTATGAGGCCCTTTCAGGTCCTCCTCGCTGCTGATGTAATACTCTGTCATACACCAGATTTTAATGGAATGTCGCCTGAAAAAATCAGAATTTCAGGCAGGAATTCTCAGCAAATCCCAGTTTAAAGTGGTTTAAGTCAAAGTTGTTGAGTGGTGAAAGAGTTGGGAATTTTTCCTGAGGGGTGTTGGGAAAGGAATCGTGACTGGGATTGGAATTGCCAGAGGAGCTGTGGCTGCTCCATCCCTGGGAGTGTCAAAACTCAGGCTGGGAAAAAAGTGGATAAAAATTGGCAAAAAATAGCTAAAAATCCAATAAAATATGGATTAAAATGGATTTAAAATATGGATTTAAAATATTATAAAAATAAACAGAATATTGTTAAAGTATGTGTGGGACTGCTGCTGGGACTGTGGGGTCCCTGATGGGACTGTGGGGTCCCTGATGGGATTTTGGGGTCCCTGATGGGATTTTGGGGTCCCTGATGGGACTGTGGGGTCCCTGATGGGGTTTTGGGGTCCCTGATGGGGTTTTGGGGTCCCTGATGGGACTGTGGGGTCCCTGATGGGATTGTGGGGTCCCTGATGGGACTGTGGGATCCCTGATGGGGTTTTGGGGTCCCTGATGGGATTGTGGGGTCCTTGATGGGATTTTGGGGTCCCTGATGGGACTGTGGGGTCCCTGATGGGGTTTTGGGGTCCCTGATGGGGTTTTGGGGTCCCTGATGGGGTTTTGGGGATTGCTGAGGATTACCTAAGGCAAAAAGAAAAAAAACCAGAAGGGTTTTGTTGAGTCACCACGGGGACAGATAAGGAGGAACAGGGGACAACAGTCAGGCCAACGTGAGCGGAACAAGGATTCCTAAAATACCCAGAAAGTGTCACAGCCCCTGCTGGGACTCCAGGGCTGGAGTTGGTGTCAGGAAATTAAAAATATACACACAAAAAGTGTCACAATCATTCCTGGAATCCTAATAAAAATATACACACAAAAAGTGTCACAATCATTCCTGGGATTGTAGGGGTGGAGTTTGTGTAATGAAATTAAAAATATATACACAAAAAGTGTCACAATCCCTCTTAGAATCCTAATAAAAATATACACACAAAACTCACAATCCCTCCTGGAATTCTAGGGGTGGAGTTTGTGAAATGAAATTAAAAATATACACAAAAATTGTCACAATCCCTCCTGGAATCCTATTAAAAATATACACACAAAAAGTGTCACAATCATTCCTAGAATCCTAGGGGGTGGAGTTCACATAACGAAATTAATTAAAAATATACACATTAAATTCACAATCCCTACTGGAACTCCAGGGGTGGAGTTTGTGTAATGAAATTAAAAATATACACACAAAACTCACGATCCCTCCTGGAATTCTAGGGGTGGAGTTTGTGTAATGAAATTAAAAATATACACAAAAAGTGTCACAATCATTCCTGGGATTGTAGGGGTGGAGTTTGTGTAATGAAATTCAAAATATACACTAAAATTGTCACAATCCCTCCTGGAATTCCAGGGTTAGGGTAATTGTGTAATGAAATTCAAAATATATACACCAAAAGTCACATTCCTTCCTGGAATTCTAGGGGGTGGAGTTTGTGTAATGAAATTAAAAGGGGTGGAGTTCACATAACGAAATTAATTAAAAATATACACATTAAATTCACAATCCCTCCTGGAATTCTAGGGGTGGAGTTTGTGTAATGAAATTAAAAATATACACAAAAATTGTCACAATCCCTCCTGGAATTCCAGGGTTAGGGTTAGAGTAATTGTGTAATGAAATTAAAAATATACACAAAAAACTGACACAATCCCTCTTAAAAATATACACACAAAACTCACAATCCCTCCTGGAATTCTAGGGGTGGAGTTCATGTAATGAAATTAAAAATATACACACAAAAAGTGTCACAATCCCTCTTGGAATTCTAGGGGGTGGAGTTCACATAATGAAATTAATTAAAAATATACACATTAAATTCACAATCCCTCCTGGAATCCTATTAAAAATATACACACAAAACTCACAATCCTTCCTGGAATTCTAGGGGTGGAGTTTGTGTAATGAAATTAAAAATATCCACAAAAATTGTCACAATCCCTCCTGGAATTCCAGGGAGTGGAGTTCACATAATGAAATAAATTAAATTAACGAAATTAATTAAAAATATACACATAAAAACTGTCACAATCCCTCCTAGAATTCCAGGGTTAGGGTCATTGTGTAATGAAATTCAAAATATAAACACCAAAATTCACATTCCTTCCTGGAATTCCAGAAGGGTTTGGGGTCACCCCATTCCACGAAGGACATCCCAAAAATCAGCAGGGGAGGATTTAAGGAATTCCCAGATCCCAAAAATCAGCAGGGGAGGATTTAAGGAATTCCCAGATCCCAAAAATCAGCAGGGGAGGATTTAAGGAATTCCCAGATCCCAAAAACCCCCGGGAGCCCTCAGAGAGCTGAGCCCAAAGCGGCACCAACAGCCCCGGATCTGACGGGTTTGGGAACAAAACCCTCTGGAATTTTTTCCCCAAAAATCAGCAGGGGAGGATTTAAGGAATTCCAGGATCCCAAAAATCAGCAGGGGAGGATTTAAAGAATTCCCAGATCCCAAAAATCAGCAGGGGAGGATTTAGGAATTCCCAGATCCCAAAAATCCCCGGGAGCCCTCAGAGAGCTGAGCCCAAAGCGGCACCAACACCCCCGGATTTGACGGCTTTGGGAACAAAACCCTCTGGAATTTTTTCCCCAAAAATCAACAGGGGAGGATTTTAAGGAATTCCCAGATCCCAAAAATCAGCAGGGGAGGATTAAGGAATTCCCAAAAATCAGCAGGGGAGGATTTAGGAATTCCCAGATCCCAAAAAATCCCCGGGAGCAGCGCCGGGAGCCCTCAGAGAGCTGAGCCCAAAGCGGCACCAACACCCCCGGATCTGACGGCTTTGGGAACAAAACCCTCTGGAATTTTCAAAATCCTCTGGATTTTTCAAAATTTTTCAAAACAAAACCCCTCAGGGTCGTGCCTGGCTCCTGCCGGAGAGCTCCCGGAGCTGTTTCATCAGCCCTTCCCCACCTTGCAGCTTTTTTACATCAGTCGCAGCCGCAATTCCCTGCTCTGACATCATTGGGGACATTGCAGCCACCTCAGCCCCTCTTACACCAGCCCAGGCAAAAGTTCCTGCCCTGCCACTCGGGAGTGCTCGAAATTCATTAATCATGGAAATTAATGCCCAAAAATAAACGTAGCTGATGGGAAAATGTGAAATAATTATAAATATTTGCTGTTTGGATGGTTTGTTCCAACACTGGGTTGCTCAAGGGTTTGGTATTTAAGTTATTCCTCATGCAGATGTTTGAGGGAAACACCTTGAATATCTGCAGCAGCACAAAATCTGGGATAAATTTCTGTTTATCTGCATCCCAGCACAGGCATCATTATTATTATTATTATTATTAGCCAAATTACTTATAAAAAAATCAAATTACTCTGTTTAGACTCAAAAGTCCAGTTTTTGATTACATCCTTCCTTTAAATAACTATCCCATGAATAGTAAACCCATAATCATAATATAAATATTTATATTATACTAATATATAATATTAACATTTTATTATAATATTATATATAATATTAATACATAATATTAATAATTTATAATATTTATATTATATACCTATAATATATTATTATATATTATAATACACTTATTATTATTATTATTATTATTACCCAAATTACTCTGTTTAGACTCAAAAGTCCAGTTTTTGATTACATCCTTCCTATAAATAACTATCCCATAAACAGCAAACCCATAATCATAATATAAATATTATATTTATATAATATTAATATATATTATCAATATATCGTTATATTTATAATATATTCTATATTTATAATATATTAGATATTTACAACATACATATAATATATTATATATTATATATTATATATTATATATTATATATTATATATTATATATTATATATTATATATTATATATTATATATTATATATTATTACTACTACTATTATATTTAATAGTATCTTAAACGGAAATGGGAATATTGAGATAATTTATACGGGAATCCCAAATTTACTCCAGAACACTCAACAAGCTGGGTTATAAAAAATATCACTCCTGGGTTATATAATCCTAAAAAATCTTTCGGTTTCAGGTCCTAAGTAACTTCCTTTAAACAGAAACTGGGGATTTTCAGGGCAATTCCTCACAACTCTGTGGAGTTTTTCAGGGAAAAATTTCCACCCCAGCCTGGAGTTTCTCTGACGTCGAAACCACAAAAGAAACAGAAAGGAAATTACAACTCAAAACGGAAAGAGAACTTTTGAATCTAGAGAAAAAAAATTCCTGTCAGCGAGTCTCGGAACGAGCATCAGAATTTCCCACCACGTGCCAAGGATGAGGTTCAGCATTCCAAGGAAATTACCAGCGCGTATGGAACGCTGACCTCACCCCCACCTGGCGCAGTGTGGCTGTTTATTTATTTTTATCATCCTAAAATATAAAAATATCAATAAAATCCGTACCTTCTTCCGCTTGGAGCTCGCAGTTTTCTCGCTGCTCTGGCCCAGCTCAGCGCGGCCGCAGTTGTGTTTTTCCAGCTGTACCCTGCCCAAACGCTCCGAGGGGGCAGAACTCGCCCTCTCCGCCCCTCGCAAACCCGGCGTCCCTTTTCTCTCCGCTGGCTGAAAAGCCGCCGTGAAGTTCAAAGGGTTATAGGGATCGTCCGAGCTACAGAACGAGTTCCAAAGTTTCAAGCTCTCCGCCTCATCCACGCTCTCACAGTCCCACTCGTCCTCATCGGAACTAGGCGAGCCCTCAGAGGACTCTGCCCATGAGTCTTCCTCCTCCTCCTCCTCCTCCATGTCCGACATTCCCTTTCCCGGCTCGCTGGAAGACGTCTGGATGGTGGCCGTGAAGTTCTGAGGGTTGTAGGGATCCAAGCTGTAGAAGGAATTCCACAGATGAAGCCTCTCCCCGTCCTGGCTGCCGGCGTCTGAGTCGGAGGGCAGCTCCTCGCTGTCAAACCCGTCATCATCATCATCCTCATCATCATCACCATCATCCCAGTCTTGCTCACCCTCACTCTCCTCGCCGCTGGATACTCCCCCGATGATATAATCGATTAATTTATTCGCACAGACAGGTCTGGTGGAAATCGGGAAGTCTTGCTCCGTTTCCGAGTCCTCACGCTCCTCTCCAGCCAAGGCTTCCCCATCCTCAGCCGCACCCCGGAGCCCCTCCTGCTCCTCGGGGACACCTCCGGGCTGAATCCCCGCATCTTCGGCCTGCCCGAAATCCCCGTTATTACCGCGCTGCTGCCCAATTTCCAGGCAGACGCCCCTGTTCTGCTGCTGCTGCTCCTCCTCCAGGCTGTGGTAGCCGTGGTCGGGGTCGGGCACGGGCAGATGCCAGCGCTGGAGGAACGCCAGGCGCTTGCTGCGCAGGAATTCAACCTCGGGCAAGCCCTCGGCTCGCAGGGGCTGCGGCAGGTGGCTCTTGCCCTGCTCCAAGCCCAGCACGTACCAATCCATGGGAAGGGCTCCCAGGCTGTTCCTCACCAGCCCTGCTCCCCACAGCCCCGCCGGCGGCTCCGGCCGCTTCTCCGGGAGTTTCTCCTCGGTCCAGTCCGGCGAAGTGTCCGCCTTGGGCAGCAGCACCAGCGGCGGCGGTGCCTTGGCGGGGCACAGCGCGGAGCTGAGCGCGGCGCCGGGCAGCAGCCGCTGCAGGAGGGCGGGTAGCGGCGACAGCAGCTGCGACACCACGCGCAGCCACGAGAAGGGCGGGCTCGCCTGGGACGAGCCGCCGGCGGGCGCCGCGCTGGGCGCCGCCAGTTTCGGCCAGGCCCCGGCCAGGCCCAGTCGGGCCCATCCCAAGCCGGGGCCGGCGCGTTCGCGTCCGCTGTGCTCCATGAGGCCGTTCAGCGCTGCCAGCGGTGCGGAGGGGTGTGTGGAGCGGCGCTCCGTGGCGGGGCGGTGAGTCGGAAGGCTCGGCGGGCGGCGGGCAGCTCCGGTTCGCGTTTCGACTCCATCCTGAGGCAGCTTCAGCACAAAATGGCGGCGCCGCCGCCTCGGCGCCTCCCGCCCCCAAAGGGAGGGGCGGGGCGGCACCTTATCTGCCCCGCCCACTTTGCGTCAATACCTCCCATTGGGCGGTGTCGGCGATGCCACGCCCACTCCCCAGTGTGGCCACGCCCCGCGGGGATTGCATCAGCCGGTTCGCGGCGCACGGCAGCGCCCCCTAGCGGAGCGGCGGGGTACGGGGGGAGCGGGGGGACCCCGAGCCCACCCGGGGTTGGTCAGGGGACACTTTGGGGACACTTTGGGGACACTTTGTGAGCCCCAGGGACAGCGCTGGGTGAGGGGCGCACTGGGAAAGCAGCTGGAGGAGGATGGGGGTTGAGAGAGGCAGACCCCAGACCCCTAGGGCTTGGCATTCTGGAGGGTGCAGTGGGCAGATGTGTGCCCAGATGTGCAGCAGTGGGGCAGATGTGCCACTCCTCCTTTCATCCCCTTTTTATGATCCCATTCCCATGTTCCAGGCAGTCCCAAGGCAGGAAATTCCCAACTCCCTCGCCCTCGAGAAGCCAGACCACCCCCCACACCCCAACAGCCACCAGATCCAATATTTAAAACTTTTAATATAAAGGTTAAAGTTAATTATTCTCGATCCTGAGAAACATTTCGTCCGTTTACGGAGCTGTCGCTGTAAACAAAGCACCACAGGCACCAAGCCCGCACCCGGGGCCGGGTGGCAGGCGGGAAGGACACAGGTGTCCCCAGCGCATGGGGACAGCAACGGGACAGGCAACTCGCCACGCCGCTCTCCTTTGGGAGCGAATTCCCCGCGGTGGGAATTGCCCAGTTCCTGAGGTGGGGAGGGGTCCACACACCCCCCAACCCTCCCCATCCCCTCCGCCCCGGTGCTCACGCTACTCGTTATTAAAAAAAATTAAAATACGCATATCCCAAAGGAAGAAATAACCCCACGAACCGCCCCCACGCCCCACCCTCCCCGCATTGCTCCCTTGACACAAGGTAAACTTAAAAAAAAGAAGCCACTTTTGGGGACTCAGAGGGTGCCGTGGCCGCGGGAGCCCAGGGCGAACCAGCCCATCTTCTCCTGGGCCAGGTCCAGGTCGCGGAGGCGAATCCCAACCTCCCCGAGCAGGATGTTCTCCCAAAATCCTTCCTCGCTCAGCACGCTCAGCCGCAGCTCCCGCTGCTCCAGGTCCCCCCGGGGGATCCCGTCGTACACCAGCTGTGGGACACAACGGGGACAAACCCTCTCAGCCACGGTCACCCGTGGGGACGCCCCAAATCCGTCCCTGTCCCTTCCTACCATCTCGTTGTAGGTGGGGTTGCAGGTTTTTCGCGCCACTTTGGTTTTCCTCTTGGTGGTTTTTTGGGGGTCGGGCAGCAGGTAGGTCTTGACGTAGGGGTCGGGGTCGTTGCCGTCCTGCAGGGGTGGCTGTGGGGCAGATTGGGGACAGGCTGTGAGCACAGGGAGGGGACAGCCCCGCCAAGCCCGCTCCCGTGGGTGCCGTGGGTCCTACCAGCCCTCGGATGTGCATCACCATGATGAAGAGCTTGTTGTTCTTGTAGGAGATGGAGAGTTTCACCTCGCCGCCGACCTTGCCCAGGGATCGAGCCCACGTGGCGTCTGGAGAGGGGGGACAGGAGGGATGGGACACTCCTGATGTCACCCCCTGCCATCAGGCCCCAAAATCGCCCCCCAAAAATCGCCCCTCAAAATCACCCCCCAAAAATCACCCCCAAAAATCGCCCCCCAAAATCACCCCCCAAAAATCGCCCCCCAAAATCACCCCCCTTTTAAAAATTGCCCCTCAAAATCACCCCCCAAAATCACCCCCCAAAAATCGCCCCTCAAAATCACCCCCCAAAATCACTTCCCAAAATCATCCCCCAAAAATAACCCCAAAAAATCACCCCCCAAAATCACCCCCCAAAAATCACCCCCAAAATCAGCCCCCAAAATCACTCCCCAAAATCACCCCCCAAAAATCGCCCCTCAAAATCACCCCCCAAAAATCGCCCCCCAAAAATTGCCCCTCAAAATCACCCCCCAAAATCATCCCCCAAAAATCACCCCCAAAATCAGCCCCCAAAATCAGCCCCCAAAATCACCCCCCAAAAATCACCCCCAAAAATCACCCCATCCCCACCTGCCGGCTTTGGGGTTGGGTTGGTTCCAGCCGCCTTCTCATCCCGGGGCAGGGGGTGGAAGAAGGTGTAAATGAGGTCACACTGCAGGGTCAGGAGGTGACATTAGTGGTGACACCAGCGACAACAACCCCTCCATTCAAACCCACGGTGTGCACCAATGCTCTACATGGTGCACACATCAATGCTCTATGAGTTGTGTTGTCCCCAAGCGTTTCCCCACCTCTCTGGTGGCCCTGGCGCTGTCCCCACCTCCCCGCAGCCCCCACCCCATGTCCCCACCTCTGCCACCTCGGGGGCAGCGTGGATCAGGTGCCAGATGTAGCCGTTGAGCTCCTCCTTGCGCCGCTCAGCCACCGCCTCGCCCCGCGAGCGCCCGATGACGAACCTGCTGGGGAAGCTTTGGGGACAGACAGACGGACACTCAGCAGGGTCCCGGCGGGTTTTGGGGAGTTCCTGGATGTCCTGAGGGGCTTCAGGGCTACCTGGGCAGCAGCGAGGAGGGGAAGAGGAGGCGCAGCTTGTTGTGCAGCTCCTGGAACTCCTCGAAGGTGCGCTGCACGAAGGCGACATCGCCGGGATTGTCCCTCTGCACCTTCACCATGTAGGTCTGCAAAGAGGAGGAACCGAGACGTGGGATGGAGGAGCTGGGGCACCCCGAGGCCAGCCTGGACCTGTCCCCAGCTGTCCCCTGAGCCCAGCCTGGGCCTGTCCCCAGCTGTCCCCACTCACGTAGCCCTTGCTGGGGTTGAAGACCCTCTCGTGGCGGCACAGGAAGACGTCGCGGATCCGGCCGGACGTTTTGAGGGTGTGCGTGCGCGGCGCGAAGGACAGCGTGGGCCGCGCCTCCGAGCCCGTGAACTTCATCTGCGCCAGGTTGTGGATGAAGAAGTTGAGCTTGGTGGCCACGCTGCCCAGGCTGGACTCGATCAACCTGCAACGAGGCCACCGCCCGCTCAGTGCCACCGTGGGGTGGGGTTAACAGGAGTCCCAGGAAGAGGGGAGAGACGAGGATCTGACTCCATGTTTCAGAAGGCTGATTTATTATTTTATGATATATATTATATTAAAAATATATTTATATTATATATTTATATATAATATATATAATATTTAAATATATCAATAAAATTATATAATAATAGATGTTTTAGATATTATTATTATATATAACAATACATATACTATAATAATATATATTATTATATTATATTTGTATATGTTATATTATATATATTTATATAATATAAAATCTATACTAAAAGAATAGAAGAAAGGATTTCATCAGAAGGTGTTCACAGGAGTCCCAGGAAGAGGGGAGAGACAAGGATCTGACTCCATGTTTCAGAAGGCTCGATTTATTATTTTATGATATATATTATATTAAAAATATAGTATATTTATATTATCTAGGTATATAATATATATTATATAGATTTAAATATATATTATTAATAATACTTATAGTAATAGATATAATATATAATATATAATATATAATATATAATATATAATATATAATATATAATATATAATATATAATATATAATATATTATATATAATATATAATATATAATATATAATATATAATATATAATATATAATATATAATATATTATATATACTACATATAATATATTCTATATGTAACAATATATAATATTATATATTATATATAATGATATATAATAATGTATAATAATATATATAGATATATTATTATATTATATTATATTATATTATATTATATTATATTATATTATATTATATTATATTATATTATATTATATTATATTATATTATATTATATTATATTATATTATATTATATTATATTATATTATATTATATTATATGTAGTATATTTATATAATATAAAATATTTACTAAAAGAACAGAAGAAAGGATTTCATCAGAATCAAGCAAAGGAAAAAAATGGAATTAATCACAAAATCTCCTGACTCTCAGAGAGTGCCAGCCAGCTGGGCTGTTATTGGCCATTAATTAGAAACAACCACATGAGACCAATCCCAGATGCACCTGTTGCATCCCACAGCAGCAGATAACCATTGTTTACATTTTGTTTTGAGGCCTCTCAGCTTTTCAGGAGAAAAAATCCTAAGGAAAGGATTTTTCATAAAACACGTCTGTGACGCCACCATCCGAGGGAGCCTCCAGCTGCTGCTGTGTCACCCCACCCTGGTGTCCCCTACCTGGTGAAGTAGGTGGTGGCATCAGCATCAGAGTCCTGCGGCCTCAGCGCGTCGTAGACGTACTTGAGGTCCTCCAGGTCGGAGAGCTCGGGGATGCCGCAGGACAGCATCTGGCAGGGAGGGCAGGGGTGAGCACAGGGGACAAAGGGACCCCCGTGCCACGCTGAGGGGAATTTTGTGCCCCACCCCGGCTCTCACCAGCCCCAGCAGGTTGAGGAAGAGGTGGGTGTGCTTGCGGATCAGGTTGTAGGCTTGGCAGCACAGGTCCACGAAGTCGTGGAAGCGGCTGGAGGGCTTGTCCCCGCCGTTGATGACATACGCCATGTCTGAGGTGAAGACAAACGGCGCACGGTCCCTGCGCCGGGGGACAGGAGGGACAAAGTGAGCAGGGGTGGGGGGCAGGATGAGAAGAGGGAGAGGTCACCCACTGCCAGGACATGGAGAGGAGGAGGTCACTGATCACCAGGATGAGGAGAGGGAAAGGTCACTGATCACCAGGATGAGGAGAGGGGGAGGTCATCTCCCACCAGGACAAAGAGAGGGAAAGGTCACCTTCTGCCAGGACAAGGAAAAGGGGAGGTCACTGTGGCCACCACTGTGATGACAGGGAGAGATCACCCAACACCAGGACATGAAGAAGGCAAGGTCACCCACCACTAGGACATGAAGGAGAGGTCACCCACCACAAAGATATGAAGGCAAGGTCACCCACCACCAGGACATGAAGGAGAGGTCACCCACCACAAGGACATGAAGAAGGAGAGGTCACCCACCACAAGGACATGAAGGAGAGGTCACCCACCACCAGGATATGAAGGAGAGGTCACCCACCACCAGGACAAGGACAGGGAGCTTCCCCCTCGGCAGGGATGAGGGCAGGAGGTCCCAGGGGCCTCTCTCACCTCTTGATGTTGCCGAACATCTGGGCGTGGCCCAGGAACCGTCCGAAATCGATGTGGAACATGTGGCCCGTGGTCTTGAGCATGATGTTGTCGTTGTGCCTGTCGCAGATGCCCAGCACGTAGGTGGCCACGCAGCAGCCGGCGCAGGAGTAGATGAAGTTTTCCACGGCCTGCGAGGAAGGAGGGAAGGACAAGGAGAAAGGATGGATATGATGGAAGCAAGTGGTTGGTCCCTGGAATGGGGGACACGAGGAGCAAGGATTCTTCCTCACCTTCTCATACTCATCCTCCTCAGGGTTGTGTTTCTGCAGCCAGTCCGCCAGCGGCCGGTCCTTGAAGGAGCCGGTCACGCCGTGCTCCACCTGGATCTTCCGCAGGGTCTCGGCATTGGGGATCATCTCCACCATGCCTGGCAGGTGGGACAGCGGGGTGAGACCCTTCCAGCCCCAGGAACCATGATCCTGACCCCCTTTGTCACCAACCCAACTGCTCCTCACCCATCACCAACCCAACCGCTCCTCACCCGTCACCAACCCAACTGCTCCTCACCCGTCACCACTGCATGACAGGGATGGGCTGGTGGGATCAGACCCCAGGATGTCCTGGGCCACCCCCAGCCCCACTGGAGACCCCTGGGGACACCCAAACTCTGTCCCACCTCGCCCACGGCCGGTGGAGAAGCAGCGGAAGATGACCATGCGCATGTCCAGCCCCTCCTGCACCCAGATCTTGTTCATGATGCGGATCATCTGCAGCGTCAGCATGTCCTGCCGGAGGTCATCGCCACACTGCCGGGGGAAGAGCCACCAGAGCCATCAGAGTGCCATCAGGGCCAGGGGAGAACAATCAGGGCCAGGGGAGAACCATCAGGGCCACCAGAGCCAGGGGAGAACCATCAGAGCCACCAGAGCCACCAGAGCCATCACAGCCAGGGGAGAACCATCAGAGGCAGGGGAGGAGCCACCAGAGTCATCAGGGCCAGGGGAGAACCATCAGGGCCACCAAAGCCACCAGAACCATCAGGGCCAGAGGAGAACCATCAAGACCAGGGGAGAATCATCAGGGCCACCAAAGCCACCAAAGCCATCAGAGCCATGGGAGAACCATCAGAGCCCTCAGAGCCAGGGGAAAACCATCAGGGCCAGGGGAAAAGCCACCAGAGCCATTGGAGAGCCATCAGAGCCAGGGGAGAACCATCAGGGCCACCAAAGCCGTCAGAGCCACCAGAGCCAGGGGAGAACCACTCGGGCCAAGGGGAGAGCCATCAGAGCCGTCAGAGCCATCAGAGCCAGGGGAGAACCACCAGAGCCAGGGGAGAACCATCAGAGCCACCGAAGCCACTGGAGCCATCATGGCCAGGGGAGAACCATCAGGGCCAGGGGAGAGCCATCAGGGCCACCAGAGCCATCAGAACCAAGGGAGAATCACCAGAGCCAGGGAGGAGCCACCAGAGCCATCAGAACCAAGGGAGAACCACCAGAGCCAGGGAGGAGCCACCAGAGCCATCAGAGCCCTCAGAGCCCAGAGCACGGGGATTCTCAGAGGGCTGTGCCAGGATTCGGGCACTCCCAAAGGCGCCGGGCTGACCTTGAAGATGACGCGGATGTTCTCCCCGAGCGGATCGACGTTCTGGAAGGAGAGCTTCAGCGGGACGGCGTTGGAGTTGAAGTAGGAGCAGTCCTGCCATGGGAAGGAGTTCAGGGCGAGCCAGGGGCAGGCAGGGAACCCCCCCGAGCCCCCTGGGACAGGCGGGCACTCACCCGGGGCACGATGCCCTTGACCAGCAGGCTGGGGCTGAGCGGGAGCCGGCACGAGCCGTGGGCCTTGAAGAACTGAGCCACGTCCTCCAGCCCCTCGCGCAGGATGGCCTGGGGGCGGGAACAAGTGGGATCCGTGGGAATGAGACCCATGGGAATGGGGTGGGATTCATGGCAATGGGGTGGGGATGGGATGGGATCCATAGGAGTGGGGTGGGATGGGATCCATGAGAATGGGATGGAATGGGATCCATTGGAGTGGGGTGGGAATGGGATGGGATCCATGGGAATGGGGTGGGATGGGATGGGCAAGGAACAAGGTGGGAATGGGATGGGGAAGATGGGCATGGGATAGGTGGGACGGGATGGAAATGGGATGAGATCCATTGGAATGGGATGGGCATGGGATGGAATCCATGGGAATGTGATGGGATGGGATGGACAAGGAACAAGGTGGGAATGGGATGGGGAGGATGGGCATGGAATAGGGTGGGATGGGATGGAAATGGGAATGTGATGGGATGGACAAGGAGCAAGGTGGGAATGGGATGGGATGGGATGGGATGGGATGGGCATGGGATAGGGTGGGATGGGATGGAAATAGAATGAGGTGGGCAAGGGATAGAGTGACCATGGAATAGGGTGGGCATGGACAGGGTGGGGATGGGATGGGATGAGCAAGGAACAGTGTGACCATGGGATAGAAACGGGATAGAGAGGGGTGGACATGGGAAGGGGTCAGCATGGGACGGAGAATGCCCGGAATATAGCAGGCAAAACCCAGGGTGGATGTGGGATAGGGTA
Source organism: Artemisiospiza belli (assembly GCA_021963965.1). Lineage (NCBI taxonomy): Eukaryota > Metazoa > Chordata > Aves > Passeriformes > Passerellidae > Artemisiospiza > Artemisiospiza belli. The sequence goes on along the minus strand of JAKDEW010000037.1, from coordinate 4,401,766 downwards.
GGACCATGATGGGATGAGGCAGGCGTGGGACAGGAGGGGTGACAAAGTGCGGGACAAGGGGCTGGCACCCAGCACCCCTGCACCCCTCCCAGCACCCTGGCACCCCTGCCAGCACCCAGCACCCACCTGGCGGGCGGATGGGGCGGCGTCCCGGACCTGCTGTGCCAGCCTGGCCAGCGTGCTGACCAACAGGCACTGCCGGTCAAACTCCTCGCGCAGCCCCTTCCCGCAGCAGCACAGCAGCGCTGCCAGCAGGTACTGGTACCGGATGCTGAACTGCGAGTCCTTGAGGCCGTCCTTCAGCAGCCTGCTGGGGACACAAGGGGTCAGGACAGGCTCGGGGTCCCACCCAGCTTGGGGACACATGGGGTCAGGCCAGGCTCAAGGTGCCCTTCTGGTTTGGGGACACATGGGGTCAGGCCAGGCCCAGGGTCCCGCCCAGCTTGGGGACATGCAGGGTCAGGCCAAGCTTGGGGACCCTACCAGACTGGGGACGTTTGGGGTCAGGCCAGCCTCAGTGACTGCTCTGGTCTGGGGACATGTGAGGACAGGCCAAGCTTGGGGACCCTACCAGACTGGGGACATGTGAGGACAGGCCAGGCTCAAGGTGCCCCTTTGGTTTGGGGACACGTGGGGACAGGCCAGGCTTGGGAATCCAACCAGACTGGGGACATGCAGGGTCAGGCCAGGCCCAGGGTCCCCTCTGATTTGGGGACATGCAGGGTCAGGCCAGGCTCAGTGACTGCTCTGGTTTGGGGACATGCAGGGTCAGGTGAGCCTCAGGGTCTCCTCTGGTTTGGGGACATATGGGGTCAGGCCAGCCTTAGGTTCCTGCCCAGTTTGGGGACACTCAGGGTCAGGCCAGCCTCAGGGTCCCATCTGGTTTGGGGACATGTGGGGTCAAGCCAGGCTCAAGGTGCCCCATTGGTCTGGGGACACTTGGGGCCAGGCCAGCCTCAGTGACTGCTCTGGTTTGAGGACATGTGGAGTCAGGCCAGGCTCAGGGTCCCCTCTGGTTTGGGGACACGTGGGATCAGGCCAGCCTCAGGGTCCCACCCAGCTTGGGGACACTCAGGGTCAGGCCAGCCTCAGGGTGCCCCCAGATCCCCCCAGACCCACCAGAAGAAGTAGTGTGTGATCTTCAGGTCACAGATGGCCCTCTTCATGAGGAAGCGCACCAGGGGGCTGTCCAGGTAGCACTCGTACTTCAGGGCCTGCACAGGGACAGTGTCACAGTGTCACAGTGTCACAGTGTCACAGGGGCACGGTGGCACCGGCGGGCACCCCGTGGCACATCCCGGTGCCACCACGCACCTGCACCAGCTGGGGCAGGTAATCCAGCAGCTCCGTGTCCGAGATGGAGTCAATCCACTGCACGGCCGTCCTCCTCACCTCCTGGTCGGGGAACCTGCAGCCAGGACACGTTCCATGGGGTGACAGTGCCCTCCTGTGAGAGTCCGTCTGAATTTTCCCTCATCTGCCTCACAATCGTCATTGGGGGAGCACTGAGGAGAAGACCCCCCCTGTCTAGAATCTCTGGCTCTGAAGGAGAAAGTCACACACGCCAACAAGGCCCTGAGACCTGAGAGCATTGCTGAGTTATTGTTTTCACAGGTGTGTTTGCTGGATGCTGAGAAGGGGCACCGTGCCCTTTGTGCAACAACAGCCTTGGGAGCTGTCCCACCTCTCGGCCTGGCTGGACTTCTGAGTTTCAGGTGGTCTCCCACAGAAGACCCTCACTCATTTACAACCACCGTGACAGACAGACTGAGATATAAGCCATCAAGGACTGAGACATGGAACCCCCATGTGAAAAAGCTCCTCTCCATCAAGGACTGAGACATGGAACCCCCATGTGAAAAAGCTCCTTTCCATCAAGGACTGAGACATGGAACCCCCATGTGAAAAAGCTCCTTTCCATCAAGGACTGAGACATGGAACCCCCATGTGAAAAGCTCCTTTCCATCAAGGACTAAGACATGGAACCCCCATGTGAAAAAGCTCCTTTCCATCAAGGACTGAGACATGGAACCCCCATGTGAAAAAGCTCCTCTCCATCAAGGACTGAGACATGGAACCCCCATGTGAAAAGCTCCTCTCCATCAAGGACTGAGACATGGAACCCCCATGTGAAAAAGCTCCTCTCCATCAAGGACTGAGACATGGAACCCCCATGTGAAAAAGCTCCTTTCCATCAAGGACTGAGACATGGAACCCCCATGTGAAAAAGCTCCTCTCCATCAAGGACTGAGACATGGAACCCCCATGTGAAAAAGCTCCTTTCCATCAAGGACTGAGACATGGAACCCCCATGTGAAAAAGCTCCTCTCCATCAAGGACTGAGACATGGAACCCCCATGTGAAAAGGCCCCTCTGCTCCTTCCAAGGACTGGGACTGAAACCTCCACCCTGGGGCAGGTGTGTGGGGGACCAAAGCTGACCAAAGCGAGATGTTTGCCTGCAGGTGTGACCACTGGACACAAAAACAATGGCTCTTGTTTACTGCTGAGAACATGGACTACCGGTTACATCTGTTCCTTATTGTATCTGTTTCCCCCCTCACAATTTCCAATAGAATTATCATAATAAAAACCTCTGATTTAGCAAGAGATTTTGAGATCTCCCCAGCGTAACAGGCGGATCCTCGACTGGACCAAAGGATTTTGTCTCTATGTTTGGTAGATACATCCCCCTCTTTCTCTCTCTCTCTTTTCTCTCTTTATCTTTTTCTCTCCCTTAACCCCTCTATCACATTTTGCTGTGGTCACTCAATAAAGCTGCATTTATTTTCATTATTACCGCAAACCCCCTTGTACCATGTCGGTTTTTTTGCACCCTGACATCACCCCAAAAAACCACCACAACATCCATTCACTAGGACAGGTGACACCTCCTGCCACCGCCACGTGGCACAAAGTGTCCCCACAGTGTCCCTTACGTGGCGTGCAGCAGCCCCAGGGCGTCCTGGTGGCTCATGGAGCTCCACTGTCTGAGCAGGGCGTAGATGTCGGGCAGGCAGCCCCAGTCCCAGCCGGGGGCACTGGCCAGCAGCATGGGCAGCGCGCCGGGGGACGCGTGGCAGTGGCAGCGCTTCTCCCACAGCCGCTGCCGGTCCGCGTCCGTCAGCCTGGGGGGACACGGGGACAGCGTCAGCCTGAGGGCTAGGGGTGGCAGGGGGGGGAAACGGGGAGGAGGTGGCATCCCTGTGACCCCAAAATGTGTGGGAGGGTGAGGAGGTGGCATCCCTGTGACCCCCAAAATACATAGGAGGTTGGGGAGGTGACATTCCCGTGACCCCAAAACACGTGGATGGGATGGGGCAGGAAGGTCGGGGAAGCGGCATCCCTGTGCTGCACTGCGCATGGATTAAATGGGGCTGGCAGGATTGGGAGGTGGCATCCCTGTGACCCCAAAACATGTGGGAGGGTGAGGAGGTGGCATCCCTGTGACCCCAAAACATGTGGGAGGGTGAGGAGGTGGCATCCTGTGCCCCACTGTGCATGGAGGGAATGGCACAGGCAGGATTGGGAGGTGGCATCCCTGTGACCCCAAAACATGTGGGAGGGTGAGGAGGTGGCATCCCTGTGACCCCAGAACACATGAGACATAGGGGAGGTGGCATCCTGTGCCCCACTGTGCATGGAGGGAATGGCACAGGCAGGATTGGGAGGTGGCATCCCTGTGCCCCCAGAACACATGGGAGGTTGGGGAGGTGACATCCCTGTGATCCCAAAACATGTGGGAGGGTGAGGAGGTGGCATCCCTGTGACCCCAAAACACATGGAAGGTCGGGGAGGTGGCATCCTGTGCCCCACTGTACATGGAGGGAATGGCGCAGGCAGGATTGGGAGGTGGCATCCCTGTGACCCCAAAACATGAAGGAGGTTGGGGAGGTGGCATCCCTGTGCCCCACTGTGCATGGAGAGAAGGGGGCTGGCAGGACTGGGAGGTGGCATCCCCTGCCTGGGGGGACTGAGCTGTCCCTGCCTGTCCCCATGCCAGAGGGGGACCGAGCTGTCCCTGCCTGTCCCCATGCCCAGGGACCCCCGAGCCAGCCCTGCTGTCCTTTGGGCAGCTGCTGACACCCGATCCCCCTGGGACAGCTCTGTCAGTGCCAGCCTGGCCGTGGCACCATCAGCTGTCCCCAAGGAGGGGACAACAGCGAGGGCAGAGAGCACAGGAGAACCCCCAGCTCCAAAATCCCCCTGGGACAGCTCTGTCAGTGCCAGCCTGGCCGTGGCACCGTTAGCTGTCCCCAAGGAGGGGACAACAGCGAAAGCAGAACCCCCAGCTCCTTTTGGAGGAGGGAGGGACACCCCTGTGCGTGCTGAGGGCTGTCACCAGTGTCCCTTCTCAGGTTTATTTACCTATAAAGGGATTTTTTCTGCATGGCCTCCCGCCCAGGCAGGGACACCCTGTGCGTGCTGAGGGCTGTCACCAGTGTCCCCTCCCCGGGTTTATTTACCAATAAAGGGATTTTTTCTGCATGGCCTCCCGCCCAGGGAGGGACACCCCTGTGCGTGCTGAGGGCTGTCACCAGTGTCCCCTCCCCGGGTTTATTTACCAATAAAGGGATTTTTTCTGCATGGCCTCCCGCCCAGGGAGGGACACCGCTGTGCGTGCTGAGGGCTGTCACCAGTGTCCCCTCCCCGGGTTTATTTACCAATAAAGGGATTTTTTCTGCATGGCCCCCTGCCCAGGGAGGGACACCCTGTGCGTGCTGAGGGCTGTCACCAGTGTCCCCTCCCCGGGTTTATTTACCAATAAAGGGATTTTTTCTGCATGGCCTCCTGCCCAGGGAGGGACACCCCTGTGCGTGCTCAGGGGTGTCACCAGTGTCCCCTCCCTGGGTTTATTTACCAATAAAGGGATTTTTTCTGCATGGCCTCCCGCCCAGGCAGGGACACCCTGTGCGTGCTGAGGGCTGTCACCAGTGTCCCCCCTCAGGTTTATTTACCAATAAAGGGATTTTTTCTGCATGGCCTCCCGCCCAGGCAGGGACACCCCTGTGCGTGCTGAGGGCTGTCACCAGTGTCCCCTCTCAGGTTTATTTACCAATAAAGGGATTTTTTCTGCATGGCCCCCTGCCCAGGGAGGGACACCCCTGTGCGTGCTGAGGGCTGTCACCAGTGTCCCCTCCCCGGGTTTATTTACCAATAAAGGGATTTTTTCTCCATGGCCTCCCGCCCAGGGAGGGACACCCCTGTGTGTGCTGAGGGCTGTCACCAGTGTCCCCCCTCAGGTTTATTTACCAATAAAGGGATTTTTTCTGCATGGCCTCCCGCCCAGGCAGGGACACCCCTGTGCGTGCTGAGGGCTGTCACCAGTGTCCCCCCTCAGGTTTATTTACCAATAAAGGGATTTTTTCTGCATGGCCACCTGCCCAGGGAGGGACACCCCTGTGCGTGCTGAGGGGTGTCACCAGTGTCCCCTCCCCGGGTTTATTTACCAATAAAGGGATTTTTTCTGCATGGCCTCCTGCCCAGGGAGGGACACCCTGTGCGTGCTGAGGGGTGTCACCAGTGTCCCCTCCCCGGGTTTATTTACCAATAAAGGGATTTTTTCTGCATGGCCTCCTGCCCAGGGAGGGACACCCCTGTGCGTGCTGAGGGCTGTCACCAGTGTCCCCCCTCAGGTTTATTTACCAATAAAGGGATTTTTTCTGCATGGCCTCCCGCAGCTGGCGCTGATCCTCCTCCCCCAGGCTGCCGAAGTCGTAGCTGGGGCTGGGCTCGGCCGCGGGCGGGCTGGTGAACTTCACCTCGAAGGCTGAGGTGGGGAAGTCGATCTGGGGCAGAGGCACAGGGTGAGGGTAAAGGGTTTTAAAATCATAAAATTCGGGGAATTAGAAAGAAGCTAGACTTAGTGGGGAAAAATGTTAAAAATAGACTCTGATAATGTTAAAAAAATGTTAAATAGACTCGGAGAATGTTAGGCTTTGTGTTTGTCACGTCATGTGGAATTGCACCTGTGTAAGCAGTATGTGATAAATGATATAATTGTCAGATGTGATGATTGTTCAGTAATTAAATATAACTATAATTATAATTATAATTATAATCATAATATTATAATATAATAATATTATAATGTAATAAAAATATAATATAATATAATATAATATAATATAATATAATATAATATAATATAATATAATATAATATAATATATATAATTATATTATACTGTAAATTAAATATAATTTAAAATATTATAATATTATGATATTATATTATATTACAATTATAATTATAATAATATAATATAATAAATAGAATAAATGTTCATTATAATTTATTATATTATAATATAATAAATATAACCATTGTTTAATCGTAGGAAGAATCATGAGGAACCATGTTAGAAGTTTGAGGGGGGCCACGAGGAGCCCATGCTTGGATGAAATCTGTGCATACAATAGAACAACATAAGTTTAATAATTAACATGGAAGTTATACAATGATAAAATATAAAAACATGTTCATCCCGAGCCCATGCTGGAGCCAGATTTGGGTTGGTACCCCTGACACCCAGAGCTCTTCAATAAAAGCACCTGCATGGGATCATTCTCATGATTGTGTGATTCTGAACTCCAACAAGGGGACCCCCAGAGGGGTTTTGGGGGGCTCTGTGCCCCAGCACGTACCTGCAGGATGACGCTGTCGGGCTGGTTGAAGTTTGGGGCGCTGGACCTGGCCCTGGAGTTGTCCTGGGTGGCCGGCCACAGGCCAAGGAGCTTCCTCCCGCAGGTCAGGACCCTGAGGGGACAAAGGGCGGCGCTGGGGGGGCACTGTGCTGGGCACGGGGGTGGCACTGCTGCTGGTGCTGAGCTCAGGCACTGGGGACCCCCAGGGTGCTGGGGACACTGAGGTTTTTGGGGATCTCATGGCACTGGGGACCCTCCTGTGCCTCCCAGGGATGCCAGCCCAGCCCCTTGCCATGCACAGAGTGCTGGGGACCCCACTGAACTGGGGTCACCAAGGTTCTGGGGACCCCATGGCACTGGGGACCCTCCTGTGCCCCCCAGGGATGTCAGCCCAGTCCCTCCCTGTGCCCAGCGTGCACAGAAACCCATGGCACTGTGGGGACCCCGAGGTTCTGGGGACCCCATGAGTCTGGGGACCCTCCTGTGTCCCCCAGGGATGCCAGCCCAGCCACTCGCCATGCCCAAGGTGCTGGGAACCCCATGGCACCTGGGACCCCGAGGTTCTGGGAACTCCAATGTTCTGGGGACCCTCCTGTGCCCCCCAAGGATGTCAGCCCAGCCCTCTGCCCATGGCACTGGGGACCCTGAGGTTCTGGGGACCCTCCTGCCCCCCCAAGGATGTCAGCCGAGTCCCTCCCTCTGCCCATGGCACTGGGCACCCTGAGGTTCTGGGGACCCTGAGGTTCTGGGGACCCTCCTGTGCCCCCCAGGGATGCCAGCCCAGCCCTGTGCCCATGGCACTGGGGACCCTGAGGTTCTGGGGACCCCATGGCACTGGGGACCCTCCTGTGCCCCCCAAGGATGTCAGCCCAGCCCTGTGCCCATGGCACTGGGGACCCCAATGCTCTGGGGACCCTCCTGTGCCCCCAGGGATGCCCAGCACGCCCCACGTACTGCCTGAAGTTGAAGAGGGGGGTGGTGACCCAGCCCAGGGCCTCGGGGACGCGCCGCTGTTTGTTGGTGTCACAGGAGCCGCCCGGGGGTGGCACGGGCACGGCGAACAGGGTGACGCTGAGCAGGGTCTCCCGGGGCAGCCGGTTCACCTGCACCGGGAAGCAAATCCTGCAGGAGAGAGGGGGAGGGTGGGCACAGAGTGCCAGGGACGGGCTGGGATGGGCTCGGGGTGCCAGGGACGGGCTGGGATGGGCTCGGGGTGCCAGGGACGGGCTGGGATGGGCTCGGGTGCCAGGGATGGGCTGGGATGGGCTCGGGGTGCCAGGGACGGGCTGGGATGGGCTCGGGTGCCAGGGATGGGCTGGGATGGGCTCAGGGTGCCAGGGACGGGCTGGGATGGGCTCGGGGTGCCAGGGATGGACTTGGGGTGTCAGGGATGGGCTTGGGGTGGTGGAGATGGGATCAAGGTGCCAGGGATGGGCATGGAGTGCTGGGGATGGGCATGGGATGCAGAGGAGGATGGGCACGGGGTGCTGGGGATGGGCTCGGGGTGCCAGGAATGGGCTCAGGGTGGTGGGGATGGGCTTGGGGTGCCAGGGATGGGTTCAGGGTATCAGGGATGGGTTCAGGGTGCCAGGAACTGGCTCAAGGTGTCAGGGATGAGCTCAGAGTGCCAGGGATGGGCTCGGGATGCCAGGGACCAGCTCAGGGTGCAGGGGATGGGCTCAGGGTTGTGGGGATGGGCTCAGGGTGCCAGGGACTAGCACAGGGTGCCAGGGATGGGCTTGGGGTGCAGGGGTTGGGCTTGGGGTGCAGGGGATGGGCTCGGGGTGGTGGGGATGGGCTCGGGGTGCCAGGGACCAGCTCAGGGTGCTAGGAATGGGCTCAGGGTGCCAGAGATGGGCTTGGGGTGCCAGGGATGGGCTCAGGGTGCTGGGGATGAGCTCAGGGTGGCAGGGACAGGCTCAGGATGCCAGGGACCAGCTCAGGGTGCCAGAGATGGACTGGGGTGCAGGGGACAGGCTCAGGGTGCAGGGGATGGGCTCTGGCTGGTGGGGATGAGATCAGGGTGCCAGGGACAGGCTCAGGGTGCCAGAGACGGGCTCAGGGTGCCAGGGACTGCCTCTCCCAGTCCCCTCCTTGGGATGCCCCAGGAGAGCACAGCCCTAGAGCTGCCTTTCCTGTGGGCACCAGGGCGTCCTTGGAAGTCCCTGAAAGTCCCCGAAATCCCTGAAGTCCGTGAAACCCCTAAAACCCCTGAAGTCCCTGAAGCCCCTGAAGTCCCTGAAACCCCTAAAACCCCTGAAGTCCCTGAAGCCCCTGAAGCTCCTGAAGTCCCTGAAGTCCCTGAAGCCCCTGAAGCCCCTGAAGTCCCTGAAGGCCCTGAAGTCCCTGAAGCCCCTGAAGTCCCTGAAGGCCCTGAAGTCCCTGAAGCCCCTGAAGCCCCTAAAACCCCTGAAGTCCCTGAAGCTCCTGAAGTCCCTGAAGTCCCTGAAGTCCCTGAAGCCCCTGAAGCCCCTGAAGCCCCTGAAGTCCCTGAAGCCCCTGAAGTCCCTGAAGGCCCTGAAGCCCCTGAAGTCCCTGAAGTCCCTGAAGCCCCTGAAGCCCCTGAAGTCCCTGAAGCTCCTGAAGTCCCTGAAGTCCCTGAAGTCCCTGAAGCCCCTGAAGCCCCTGAAGTCCCTGAAGCTCCTGAAGCCCCTGAAGTCCCTGAAGCCCCTGAAGCCCCTGAAGTCCCTGAAGTCCCTGAAGCTCCTGAAGTCCCTGAAGCCCCTGAAGTCCCTGAAGCCCCTGAAGGCCCTGAAGCCCCTGAAGTCCCAGCCACCCCGCAGGTCTGGGCACAGCCAGCTGGAGCTCCAGGAACCCCGGCTGCCCTCTCTGCCCCACGCAGGGCCAGGAGCCTCCTTGGGGAGCCCCGCCGGGCACTGACCTTGCCCCACAAGCCAGGAGGGACCCCCGGGGCTGGGATTCCTCTGTGCCGCTCCCGGGGGTGGCAGCTACATCCCGCGGGAAGGCCGGACGGGGAAGGATCCCCTGGGAAGGATCCCCAGGATGGCCGCGCTCGCCGCCGTCCCTGTCCTTGGGGGCACCGGCGCCGTCTAAAATTATCCCGTCCCATCCCCACCTCCTGTGCCACGCTGGATGCCGGGCATGGCAAAGGATCAGCACGGCCTCCCCGCCTGCTCCCGGCGCTATTTTGGGAGCAGATCCCCTTTCCCGGGCGTTGCTATTTCCGGGCGATGACACAAAAACTTCCAACGCCCAAAAAAATAAAAAGGCGAGGAGGAGAGGAGGAGCAAGGGAGGGGAGGATGATGGTGAGGATGATGAAGGTTGAGTGGGTGGGGCCTTACTGCTGGTCCCAAATGATGAGGTGGAAGAGGTATTTGTAGACGTGGGCCTTCCTGGTGAGCAGGGGGCTGCACAGCTCCTTCCCGCCGTGGCTGAGGGAGCACGAGAGGTAGAAATCTTCGTAACTGCGGGAGAAACACCCAATGAGACATGCGGGGCCACCTGAGCCCCTAAATCCTGCCCCAAGGATGGAAAATAGGTGGGGCTTTACCTGGGCCACCTGAGCCCCTAAATCCTGCCCCGAGGATGGGAAATGAGGAGGGGATTTTACCAGGGCCATCAGAGTCCCTAAATCCTATTCTGAGGATGGGAAAGGAGTGGGGCTTTACCTGGGTCATCAGAACCCCTAAATCCTTCCCCAAGGATGGGAAAATCTAGATCACCAGAGCCCCTAAATCCTGTCCCGAGGATGGGAAAGGAGTGGGGCTTTTCCAAGGCCACAAAAACCTCTAAATCCTTTCCCAAGGATGGGAAAACCCAGGCCACGAGAGGCCCTAAATCCTGCCCCAAGGATGGGAAAGGGGTGGTGGAGCTTTACCTGGATCACCAGAACCTGTAAATCCTTCCCCAAAGATGGGAAAGGGGAGGGGGTTTTACCTGGGCTACCAGAACCCCTAAATCCTTCCCCAAGGATGGGAAAACCCAGATTATCAGAACGTCTAAATCTTGTCCTGAGGATGGGAAAGGAGTGGGGCTTTACCAGGATCATCAGAACCTCTAAATCCTTCCCCAATGATGGGAAAGCCCAGACCATCAGAACCCCTAAATCCTGCCTCAAGGATGGAAAAAGGGTGGGGCTTAACCTGGGTCACCAGAACCACTAAATCCTTCCCCAATAATAGGTAAACCTGGATCACCAGAGCCCCTAAATCCTGTCCCGAGGATGGAAAAGAGGAGGGCTTTACCCACGCCACCAGAACCCCTAAATCCTGTCCCAAGGATGGGAAAACCCAGATCATCAGAACCCCTAAATCCTGCCACAAGGATGGAAAAGGGGTGGTGGGGCTTTACCCACGCCACCAGAGCCCCTAAATCGTTCCCCAGAGATGGGAAAATCTGGATCACAGAACCTCTAAATCCTACCCCAAGGATGGGAAAGGAGTGGGGCTTAACCTGGGCCACCAGAACGTGTAAATCCTTCCCCAAGGATGGGAAAACCTGGACCACCAGAGCCCCTAAATCCTGCCCCGAGGATGAGAAATGGGTGGGGCTTTACCTGGGCCATCAGAGTCCCTAAATCCTATTCTGAGGATGGGAAAGGAGTGGGGCTTTACCTGGGTCATCAGAACCCCTAAATCCTTCCCCAAGGATGGGAAACTCTGGATCACCAGAGCCCCTAAATCCTGCCCCCAGTGATGGGAAAGGAGTGGGGCTTTATCTGGGTCACCAGAACCCTTAAATCCTGCCCCAAGGATGGGAAAACCTGGATCATCAGAACCTCTAAATCCTGTCCTGAGGATGGAAAAGGGGTGAGGCTTTTCCAAAGCCACCAGAACCCCGAAATTGTTTCCCAAGGAAGGGAAAACCTGGATCACAGAACATCTAAATCCTTCCCCAAGGATGGGAAAGGAGTGGGGCTTTACCTGGACCACCAGAACCCTGAAATCCTGCCCCAATAATGGGAAAACTCAGATCATCAGAGCTCCTAAATCCTTCCCCGAGGAGGAGAGAGGGGTGAGGCTTTACTCAGATCGCCAGAGCCCCTAAACCCTGCCCCGAGGATGGGAAAGGGGGACAGGATGGGGACAGAACGGGGCCATTTCCCCCTCCCGATGTCCCCAGCACCATATGGCACGGCGCATTCCGGCACACGGGGGGGCCCTGCCATGTGGCAGGTGCCGAGCGACAATCCGGGCAGGGCTGCGACAATCCGGGCAGGGCTGCGGGGCGCGGGGGTCAGGGGCTGCCGGCATTTCCCAGGCTCGCCGCTTTGTTCGGAGCCACTCACCAAGGGGAATACATTAAGGACAAGGACAAAGGCGAGGGGTCCCCGGCGGGGCGGCTCTGCCGGCGCCGCTGCCGCCACCCCCCGGTCCCCTCCCGGTCGCCTCCCGGTCCCCCCGCGCCGGGCACGGGCACGGAGGAGCGGAACAAAAGGGGCCACGCCGCTGGCGCGGGGCGCGGGGCCATCTGTCACCTCCCCCGGGTGGCCTCGGGATGAGCCAGCCCGGCCCGAGATGCGGCGACATCGCGCCCTGCATGGCAGTGCCCGCGATGCCGGGGACACGGCGGGGGTTTTGGGGTGTCCCAGTGCCAGCGATCCTGGGGACACGCCAGGGGTTTTGGGGTGTCCCAGTGCCAGGGTTCCCAGGAACACAAGCTGGGATTTGGGGGTGTCCCAGTGCCAGCGATCCTGGGAACACGCTCTGGGATTTTGGGGTGTCCCAGTGCCAGGGTTCCCAGGAACGTGCTGGGATTTTGGGGTATCATAGTGTGAGCATTCCTGGGAACACACTCTGGGATTTTGGGGTGTCCCAGTGCCAGCATTCCCAGGAGCGCATAGTGGGATTATGGGGTGTACCAGTACCAGTGTTCCCAGGAATATGTTGGGATTTTGGGGTGTCCCAGTGCCAACATTCTCAGGTGTGCTGGAATTTTGGGGTGTCCTAGACACACTGTGGGATTTTGGGGTGTCCCAGTGCCAGCATTCCTGGGAACATGCTCTGGGATTTTGGGGTGTCCCAGTGCCAGCGATAACGGGAATGTGCTGGGGTTTTGGGGTGATCCAGTGCCAGTGATCCTGGGAACACATTCTGGGATTTTGGGGTGTCCCAGTGCCAGCATTCCTGGGAATACACTCTGGGATTTTAGGGTGTCCCGGTGCCAGCAATGCTGGGAACACACTCTGGGATTTTGGGGTGTCCCAGACACATTGTGGGATTTTGGGGCATCCCAGACACACTGTGGGATTTTGGGGCATCCCAGTGCCAGCATTCCCAGGAACACTTTGTTGACTCAGTCAGGTTTGTTTTTTGTGTGTTTTTTTTTTTTGTACTATTGCATTTGTATTTGTAATTTCCCTAATAAAGAACTGTTATTCCTATCCCCACATCTTTACCTGCGAACCCCTTCATTTCAAAACTCTCATAACTCGGAGAGAGGGGAGGGTTTTACATTTCCCTTTCCAGGGGAGGCTCCTGCCTTCCTTTGCAGCCGCCTGGCTTTGCAAAACAAGGCACCAGGTGAGGAGGACCTTACCTGGCGGCCCAGGTGATGGGATGAAGGCTGGGGGGCAGATGAGGGCGTTACCTGGTGGCCCAGGTGATGGGGTGAAAGCCGAGGGGCAGGTGAGGGCGTTACCTGGTGGCCCAGGTGATGGGATGAAGGCCGACGGGCAGGTGAGGGCGTTACCTGGCGGCCCAGGTGATGGGATGAAGGCTGGGGGGCAGATGAGGGCCTTACCTGGTGGCCCAGGTGATGGGGTGAAGGCCGAGGGGCAGGTGAGGGCGTTACCTGGCGGCCCAGGTGATGGGGTGAAGGCTGGGGGGCAGATGAGGGCCTTACCTGGTGGCCCAGGTGATGGGGATGCGGTGCGTGGCGTAAACAGTGAAGGCCAGGGGACAGGCAGGTGAGGGCCTTACCTGGTGGCCCAGATGATGGCATGAAGGTTGAGGGGCAGGTGAGGGCGTTACCTGGCGGCCCAGGTGATGGGGATGCGGTGGGTGGCAGGTGAGGGCGTTACCTGGCGGCCCAGGTGATGGGGATGCGGTGCGTGGCGTACACGGTGAAGGCCAGCGGGCAGGTGAGCAGCCGCGCCTCCTGCGCCACGCCCAGCTCGCGGCTCCCGGGCGCGGCCGTCTGGAAGTCGGCGTTGAAGGTGCTGCAGTAGAGCTCCACCAGGTTGAGGATGGCGGCCGTGAGGCTCTCCACGATCTTCTCTGTGGGAGACACGGATGGGGAACTGTCAGTGCCTCGGAGATCCGTCAGTCCCTCAGAAACAGGGGCAGGGATCCAACGATCCCTCAGGAAAACATGGACAGGGATCCATCGATCCCTCAGGGAAACATGGACAGGGATCCACTGATCCCTCAGGGAAATGTGGACAGGGATCCATCAGTCCCTCAGGGATCTGTCAGTCCCTCAGGAAAACATGGACAGGGATCTATCGATCCCTCAGGGAAACATGGACAGGGATCCATTGATCCCTCAGGAAAACGTGGACAGGGATCCATCAGTCCCTCAGGGATCTGTCAGTCCCTCAGGGAAACATGGACAGGGATCCATTGATCCCTCAGGGAAATGTGGACAGGGATCCATCAGTCCCTCAGGGATCTGTCAGTCCCTCAGGGAAACATGGACAGGGATCCATCAATCCTTCAGGGAAACATGGATGGGAATCCATCAATCCCTCATGGATTCATCGATCCCTCAGGGAAATGTGGACAGGGATCCGTCAGTCCCTCAGGGAAACGTGGACAGGGATCAATCAATCCATGGACAAGGATCCATCAATCCCTCAGGGAAACATCTGTCAGTCCCTAAGGGATCCATCAATCCCTCAGGGATCAGCCAGTCCCTCAGGGAAACAAGGGAAGGGATCCATTGATCCCTTAGGAATTCATGAATCCCTCAAGGATCCATCGATTGCTCATGGATCCATCAATCCCTTAGGAATCCATGAATCCCTCTGAGATCCATTATTCCCTCAGGGAAACACAGACAGGGACCCATCAATCCCTCACAGATCCATCAATCTCTTAGGAATCCATGAATCCCTCAGGAACCCATCAATCCCTTGAGGATCCATCCCTCAAATCTGGATTTGGGACCCCCACGCTGCTTCCCCTCCACTCAGGGAAGAATTAATGATGAGGGAATTCCAAACTTCTCATTTGGAGTAAGGGGAATTCCAAATTTTCCATTTGGAGCTCTCAGGGAGCAACAACACCCCCCAAAATCCTCTTTTTTTTTTTTTCCTTTTTTAACCAGACCGGTTTCCAACCCGTTTTTTGGCCTCGAGAACTCAAGAGGGAGGAGGGGTTTGAAGATGAAAAGCATGGCACGAACTTGAGCCCAGAAAGGGGAGCAGGAGAAGAGAAATACCTCGATTTTCCCTCTTGGCCAGAACACTTGGATCCTGTGGAGGGAAAGGAAAAAAAAAAAGAAACACACACACGAAAAAAATTGAGAAACCACCAAAAAATTGAGAAATGACCAAAAAAAAGAGAGAAACCGCCAAAAAAAAAAAAAAAAAAGGGAAGAAACCACAAAAAAAAGGAGAGAAAACCACAAAAAAAACAAAAAAGAAGAAACCCCTAAGTGCTGCCAAGGCGGATTTTACGTAACCACCCCAGGCTGCCAGATCCAGGCTGCTCCCAGCTATTGAGGGATTTTCCACGTGGTGGAAAGGAGGGAAAAGAGCCAGATGTGACAATTTTCTTTTCTCCTCCCACTCCTGGCTAAGTTCCCCCGGGTTGCAAGATAAGTGTGGATCTGTTAAAGGTGGAGCAGTTATCTTCCCTTCAATGGGCATTTTTCTTTATCTGTTCTACAACCAATCCTCCCTCCAGGAGCTCTCTGCTGTTAATGGGACATTAATTATTAATTATCTGCTGTTAATGAGCCAGCGAGTGTCCCTGCGGGGCTGATCCAATCCCAGCATCCCATGGGGAGATGCCCCGCCCAGGGGAGGAGCCAAGCATTCCTGCCTGGATCCAATCTGAGGGTTGGGACACCCCAGCAGCCTCTGCCCCCTGCACTGCCAGAGGAGCAGCTTTCTGCTGCCCTGCATGGCCAGAGGGAGCCCAGGCCCGTCTGCAGCAGCCCTGGAGCTGCAGAGGAAAACTCCCCCCTTGTGCAGGATCCCTGCTGCAGCAGAGCCACAGCTGGCACTGCAGGAGGGCTGAGCCCCCATGGGTGGGGCTGGGACACCGCCCTGGCACGCAGGGGGCAGGGCACGCTCTGACCCTTCCAGCACTTTGTTTTGTGCTATTGCGTTTGTATTTTTAATTTTCCTAATAAAAAACTGTTATTCCTATTGCCATATCTTTGCCTGAGAGCCCCTTAATTTCAAAATTATAATAATTTGAAGGGAGGGAGTTTACATTTTCCATTTCAGGGGAGGCTCTTGCCTTCCTCAGCAGAACCTGTCTGTCCAAACCAAGACACCCACAAATCACCTTCCAGCTCAGGATAATAAAGAACTGTTACTCTTATTCCCATATCTTTGCCTGAGAACCTCTTAATTTTAAAATTATAGTAATTTGGAGGGAGGGGGTTTACACTTCCTATTTCCTGCCTTTCTTAGCAGGCACCTGTGTGTTCAAACCAAGACATCCACAAATCCCCTTCCAGCTCAGGATAATAAAGAATTGTCATTCCTATTCCGATATCTTTGCCTGAGAACCTCTTAATTTTAAAATTATAATAGTTTGGAGGGAGGGGGTTTACATTTTCCATTTCAGGGGAGGCTCCTGCCTTCCACAGCAGAACCTGTCTAAACCAAGACATCCAAAAAATTTCAATTCAATTTCAAAATTCAAATTTCAATTCAAAAATTTCAATTCAAAATTTACCAACAATTTTCCACTCCAGGGGAGGCTCCTGCCTCCCTGAGCAGAACCTGCCTGTCCAAATCAAGACACCCCAGGGCTCACCTTCTGGATTTTGGGCTGCATGCGGGACGGGCAGGGCGGCATCTGGTTGAGGGCAGCCGTGATCTCCTGGGACTCCACGGCCGCCAGGGCGTTGCAGATGGCCATGACCGACTGGATCACCCGCTCGGCCTTCAGGGGGACATCGCCCTGAGGGACAGGACAGGGACAGGGGCAGGGACAGGGGTGGCAGCTGGGATTAGGAGGAATGCAAGGCGTGGCTGAGGGAGTGAGTTCTAGCTACCAGTTAGAGGTGGGGCTGTTATCTTTATTTCTTTATCGCTTTAGCTCTTATATTTATAGAGGGGGAATTCTGGAGATGATAAATATATCATAGTATATTTATAGTATATTATAGTATATTTACAGGACATTTGTTTTTATAATATTATTTATATTTTATCTCTTTATATATTAATTATATTATATTACATTACACTGCATTACATTATACTATACTATGTTATGTTATGGTACAGTATAGTATATTTTAATAGTATATTATATTATATTTTAAAAGTATATTTTCTTTATATTTATATAAAGAAAATATACTATTAAAATAGAATACCATAAAAGATACTATTTATTTATATTTTATATTTTATATTTTATATTTATATCTCTTTATATCCTCTATCTATACGTATTACATTACAGTACATTATATTACATTATTTTATATTATATTATTCTCTTTATTTTATTACATTATTTTATATTATATTAATCTCTTTATTTCTTCCATCCTCCCTCCAGGAGATCTCTTCTCTTTATGGGCCATTAATTATTAATTATTTTCTGTTCATGAGTCAATGAGTGTCCCTGCGTGGCTGATAAAATTCCATCATCCCATGGGGAGATGCTCCGCCCAGGGGAGGAGCCAAGCATTCCTACCTGGATCCAATCTGAGCTTTGGGGCACCACCTTTGCTCACTGCATTCCCAGAGGGTCCAAAGCCCCCAAAACTTCCAAAACCCCCCAGATCCCCCCAAAACCATCGCTGGCCTCACCTCGGCCGCCAGGAACGCGTCCACCTCGTTGTGGAAGGTGTCGAAGAGGAGACTCAGGGCCTGCCTGGGGGACAGGGGACAGCGCTCAGCCCAGCCAGGGGACACGTGGGGACACATGGTGACAGTGCCACCGTGTCCCCCTGGGTGTCCCCAGCCCTACCTGCTGATGGTCTGTTTGATGGGGCGCTCCTGCAGGTGGATGTGGTGGTTGAGGGTGGACGGGCTCTGGTCATCGCTGGCCTGGGGACACAGAGAGGCTGAGCGGGGCTGCAAGGAGGTGACACTGACCCCTCGGAGTGACACTGACCCCTTCAGTGTCCCAGGGAGGTCACATCAACCCCTCAGTGTCCCAGGCTGGTGACACCCACCGTGCGGGCCAGGTCGCTGCGCACCCCTTTCCTCCGGAGCAGCTGCAGCCGGATGTCGATGTCGAATTTCCTGCAGTGCTGGATGTGCTCGTGGCTGCCCAGCGCGTGTTTGCTGTGGGGACAGGGCCATGGGCTCACCCCACACCCCAAAAACCTGCCTGAGAGCCCCAAAATCCCACCTGAGAGCCCCAAAATCCCACCTAGGGTATCCCAAAATCCCACCTGAGAGGCCCGAAATCCCACTTGGAATGCCCCAAAATCCCACCTGTATGCCCCAGAATCCTGCCTGTCTGCCCCAAAATCCCACCTGGAGTGCCCCAAAATCCCACCTGGAAGCCCCAAAATCCCCTGGCCAGGCAGCCTTGGCTGGGGTTCACAGTGAGGCTGAACTTTCATCAGGGCTGGGTGAATTTGTGGCTGCCCAGCATGAAGAGACAGGGCCACTGGCTCATCCCACGCCCCAAAATCCCATCTGGGTGCCCCAAAATCGCACCTGAGAGCCCCAAAATCCCATCTCAGGTGCCCTAAAATCCCCTGGCCAGGCAGCCTTGGCTGGGGTTCACAATGAAACCACATTTCCTGCAGGGCTGGGTGAACTTGTGCCTGCCAAATGTGCAGGGAGAGTTCTGCACACTCATCCCACACCTCAAAATTTTGCCTGGCTGCCCCAAAATCCCACCTGAGAGCCCCAAAATCCTGCCTGAGAGCCCCAAAATCCCCTGGCCAGGCAGCCTTGGCTGAGATTCACAGTGAAACCAGACTTCCAGCAGGGCTGGGTGAACTTGTGCCTGCCAAATGTGCAGGGAGAGCTCCACAGGCCCATGTGAACCCCAAAAATCCTACCTGGGTGCCCTAAAATCCCCTGGCCAGGCAGCCTTGGCTAAGATTCACAATGAAACCACATTTCCAGCAGGGCTGGGTGAACTTGTGCCTGCCAAATGTGCAAGGAGAGCTCTGCACACTCATCCCACACCTCAAAATTTTGCCTGGCTGCCCCAAAATCCCAGCTGAGAGCCCCAAAATCCCACCTAGAACCCCCCAGCCAGGAATCCTTGGGATGGGCTCAGAGCGAGATTGAACTTCCAGCAGGGCTGGGTGAACTCATGCCTGCCAAATGTGCAGGGAGAGCTCTGCACACTTATCTCACACCCCAGAATTCCATCCGGGTGCCCCAAAATCCCACCTGAGAGCCCCAAAATCCCACCTGGAGTGCCCCACCCTGATATCCCCCAGCCAGGCAGCCTTGGCCGGGGCTCAGGGTGGCCGCCCTGCCTGCACAGGGACCTTTGTGGCAGCAGGAAATTCAGAGAATGAGGAATTGTTCTCCCTCCTTCCCCTCCGGAGCCGGGCCCGGCCTGCCAGGACCTGCCCAGGGATCCGTGGGAAGCAGGGCACGGATCTGAGAGTGGGACTGGGAGGGAATTCTGGAGCTGGGAGTGAGAGGGAGAATTCTGGAGCTGGGAATGACAGAGGGAATTCTGGAACTGGGAATGACAGGGGGGATCATGGAGCTGGGAATGACAGAGGGAATTCTGGAACCGGGAATCACAGTGGGAATTCTGGAGCTGGGAGTGATGGGGAATTATGGAGCTGGGAATCACAGTAAGAATTCTGGAGCTGGGAGTGACAGGGGCAATTCTGGAAATGAGAATGATGGGGAATTCTGGAGCTGGGAATGACAAGAAGAACCCTGGAGAAGGGAATGGCAAGAAAAACCCTGGAGCTAGGAATGACAGGGAGAATTCTGGAGTTGGGAATGACAGGGGGAATTCTGGAGTTGAGAATCACAGTGGGAATTGTGGAGTTGGGAATGACAGCGGGAATTTTAGAGCTGGGAATGATGGGGAATTCTGGAGAAGGGAGTGACAGGGAGAATTCTGGAGCTGGGAATGACAGGGGGAATTATGGAGAAGGGAATGACAGGGGGAATTCTGGAGGTGGGAATCACAGTGAGAATTCTGGAGTTGGGAATGAGAGAGGGAATTCTGGAACTGGGAATGACAGGGGGGATCATGGAGCTGGGAATCACAGTGGGAATTCTGGAGCTGGGAATGACTAGGGGAATTCTGGAGCTGGGAGTGATGGGGAATTATGGATCTGGGAATCACAGTAAGAATTCTGGAGCTGGGACTGACAGGGGCAATTCTGGAAATGAGAATGATGGGGAATTCTGGAGCTGGGAATGACAAGAAGAACCCTGGAGAAGGGAATGGCAAGAAAAACCCTGGAGCTAGGAATGACAGGGAGAATTGTGGAGTTGGGAATGACAGGGGGAATTCTGGAGTTGAGAATCACAGTGGGAATTGTGGAGTTGGGAATGACAGCGGGAATTTTAGAGCTGGGAAGGATGGGGAATTCTGGAGAAGGGAATGACAGGGAGAATTCTGGAGCTGGGAATGACGGGGGGAATTATGGAGAAGGGAATGACAGGGGAAAATCTGGAGCTGAGAATGACGGGGGAACCATGGATCTGGGAATGACAGGGGGAATTCTGGAGCAGGGAGTGACAAGGAAAACCCTGGAGCTGGGAATGACAGTGGGAATTCTGGAGTTGGGAATGACAGAGGGAATTTTAGAGCTGGGAATGAC
The DNA here is from genome assembly GCA_021963965.1 of Artemisiospiza belli. Classification (NCBI taxonomy): domain Eukaryota; kingdom Metazoa; phylum Chordata; class Aves; order Passeriformes; family Passerellidae; genus Artemisiospiza; species Artemisiospiza belli. The sequence continues at coordinate 4,381,255 of JAKDEW010000037.1, read as the reverse complement.
AGGGGGAATTCTGGAGCTGGGAATGACAGGGAGAATTATGGATCTGGGAATGACAGGGGGAATTCTGGAGCTGGGAATCACAGTGAGAATTCTGGAGTTGGGATCCACAGTGAGAATTCTGGAGTTGGGAATGACAGAGGGAATTCTGGAACTGGGAGTAACAGGGGGAATTCTGGAGCTGGGAATGAGAAGGGGAACCATGGATCTGGGAATGACAGAGGGAATTCTGGAGTTGGGAATAATGGAATTATGGAACTGGGAATGACAGGGGGAATTCTGGAGCTGGGAATAATGGAATTATGGAACTGGGAATGACAGGGGGAATTCTGGAGCTGGGAATGATGGGGAACTCTGGAGCTGAGAATGACAGAGGAAATTATGGAACTGGGAATGACAGGGGAAATTCTGGAGCTGTGAATGACAGGGAGAATTATGGAACTGGGAATGACAGGAAGAATTCTGGAGCTGGGATTTACCCGGGGCTGGGATTTATCAAGGGCTGGGATTTATCCATTCTCCGCTCCCTGACATGGCTTTTACAGAATTCTCCTCCAAAAAGCATTTTTGGCAGCTCCCAGCTGGCTTTCCAGGGGTTTGGGGCTCAGCCTGGCCGGGGAGCAACATTCCCAAGACATTCCCAATGCTGCTTTTGGCAGGAGCAGATCCAGAGGCAGGAAAAGGAGCAGAGAAGCTCCTGCTGTGCTCCTGCTGTGCCGGATAAACCCTGGGTGTTCATCACACCCTGGAGCTCCTGCCATGGATTTTTCCTGTTTTTTCCCTAGTTTTCCCATGTTTTCACTGTTTTTCCCAATTTTTTCAATTTTTCTCTTTTTTCCCCCCATTTCCCCCATTTTTTCCTCATTTTCCCCAGTTTTCTCCATTTATTTCCCTGGTTTTTTCCCTGTATTTCCCCCTTTTTCCCCCCACTTTTCCCTGGTTTTTCTGTGTCTTTTCCCTGTTTTTCTCCCATTTCTCCCTGTTTTCGCCCCATTTTCCCCTATTTTTTCCCTGTTTGTCCCCCTCATTCTACCCCATTTCCCCCTGGTTTTCCCCCAGCTTTCCCCCTGTTTTTCCCCCTGATTTTACCCCATTTTCCCCCTGGTTTTCCCCCAGCTTTTCCCCTGTTTTTCCCCCTGATTTTTTCCCCCTGTTTTTCCCCCAGCTTTCCCCCTGTTTTTCCCCCTGATTTTACTCCATTTTCCCCCTGGTTTTCCCCCAGCTTTTCCCCTGTTTTTCCCCCTGATTTTTTCCCCCTGTTTTTCCCCCAGCTTTTCCCCTGTTTTTCCCTCTGTTTTTCCCCATTTCCCCCTGGATTTTTTCCTGGTTTTTTCCCCGTTTTTCCCCCAGTTTTTCCCACGGCCACTCACTTCTGCAGGAACTCCTCGAGGCCGCAGATTTTGAGCAGGAAATCCTCGACGTCCACGGCGTGGAGCTCGTCGTGGGTGTAGCACAGGGCCTGGTAGATGAGCAGGTCCACGGTGGAGGAGCCTGGGGGGAACAGGAACGGCCCCTGAATCCTTGGGAATGGTGGGAATGGTGGAGATGGTGGGGATGGTGGGGATGGTTGGGATAGTGGGATTGGGGAAATGGTGGCAATGGAGGGGATGGGGGAATGGTAGGGATGCAGGAATGTGGGAATGTTGGGATTAGGGGAATGGTGGGGATGGTGGGATTGGTGGACTGGGGGAACGGTGGGATTGAGGGAATGGGGGAATGGTGGGGGTGGTGGAGATGGTGAAGACGGGGGAATGGCGGGATTGGGGGAATGGTGGGAATAGTAGGAAAGGTGGGAAAGGTGGGAATAGGGGGAATGGGAGGAATGGGGGAATGGTGGGGATGGTGGGAATGGTGGAGATGATGGGGGAATGGTGGGGATGGAGGGGATGGTGGGAATGGGGGATTGGTGGGATTGGTGGGGATGGTGGGAATGTCAGGAACAGTGGGAAGAGGTGGGGATGGTGGGAATGGGGCAGTGGAGGTAATGGTGGGGATTGGTGAGAACTACAGGGATGGTGGGGATTGGTGGAGATGGTGGGATTGGTGGGAATGTCGGGAACAGTGGGAACGGGTGGGGATGGTGGGACTGGGGGAATGGTGGGGATGGTGGGGATGGAGGGGATGGTGGGAATGGTGGAATGGTGGGAGTGGTGGGAATGGGGGAATGATGGGGATGGTGGGATTGGGGCAATGGTGGGATTGGGAGAATGGAGGGCATGGTGGGGATGGGGGAATGATGGGAATGGTGGGATTGGGGCAATGGTGGGATTGGGGGAATGGAGGGCATGGTGGGGATGGGGGAATGATGGGAATGGTGGGATTGGGGGGAATGGTGGGGATGGTGGGGATGGGGGGAATGGTGGGAATAGCAGGAACAGCTGGAATAGAGGAATAGTGGGAATGGTGGGGATGGTGGGAATGCAGGAATGGGGGAATGGTGGGGATGGTGTGAATGCAGAAATGGAGGAATGGTGGGAATGGTGGGGATGGTGGGAATGCAGGAATGGAGGAATGGTGGGAATGGTGGGAGTGTTGGGAACAGCAGGAACAGTGGGAATGGCGGGAATGTCTGGAATGGCAGGAACAGCAGGAACGGTGTGAATGTGGTAATTCCCCCTCCTCCCCTGGCCGGGGACAGCACTCACAGTCGCAGGTGAAGGTGAGCGGCTCCCTCAGGCTGTCGCTCAGCACCGTCACCTTCAGGCTGACGCCGTGGCCCGGCTGCTCGGGGCTCACGTTCACCGCGTTCCACACCAGCCCCGAGCCGGAGCAGCCCCTGGAGCCGCAGCTGGAGCGCAGCCTGGGGAGCAGGGATGGATCAGGGGCCTGCTGGGGCTGGGGGGGTCCCACACCCCAAAAATCACCGGGGCGGCCTGGAATCCCCTTTTGGCACCACAAGGGCTCGGCGCCCTCGGGAACAGCCCCTTTGGGTGGCCCTGAGTCCCTTTTGGTGGCCCTAAATCCCCTTGAGGTGGCCTTGAACCCCTCTTGGTGGCCCTGAATCCCTTCTGGGTTGCCCTGAATCCACTGTTGGTGGCCCTGAATCCCCTTGGAGTGACCCTGAATCCCCTTGGAGTGGCCACAAAACCCCTCTTGGTGGCCCTCAAGCCCCTCAGGGTGGCCCTGAAGCCCCTTGGTGTGGCCCTCAAGCCTCTTTTGGTGGCTCTGAATCCCCTTGGAGTGGCCCTCAATCCCCTCTGGGTGACTCTGAATCCCCTTTTGGTGGCTCTGAATCCCCTTGGGATAGCCCTGAATCCCCTTGGAGTGACCCTGAATCCCCTTGGAGTGGCCACGAAACCCCTCTTGGTGGCCCTGAAGCCCCTCAGGGTGGCCCTGAAGCCCCTTTGGGCTGTTTTGGGGACGTTTTGTGTACTCACACATCCAGCATGTGACAGAACGCCGCCACCTCCTCGTCCCGCTCCTCGGACACCTCGAAGAGCTCGTAGCCATTGGCCAAGGAGTGGGGCCGGGGAGCCACCTGTGGGGCAGGACACGGGACCATCAGCTGGGGGACACCCCCGGGACCCCACACCCCCATGGGGACCCCCAGACCCCCCCTGGAACAGCCCGTGCCACACCAGGGCCACCATGGTGGGAACAGAGGTGGCCCCGCAGTGGTGTGGGGGCTCTGAGCCAGCACAGGGGGGTTTGGCTTGCCCGTGGCTTGGAGACCCCCCAAAAGTGGCCATTCCCAGGGATATCCCACAGGGAGGAGCAGCAGGATCGGCAGGGAGCGTCCCCAGGCTGTGGAGATGCTGCAGGGGACACTGCCCACTGCTGTCCCCAACAGGGAAGGTGGCACTGTTGTGACAGCTCACGGGACCCTTCAGTTTTGGGGTTTTGGGCAGGTCTGCCTCATGGGACCTTCACTTTTGGGGTTTTGGGCAAGTCTGGCTCACAGAACCTTCAGTTTTGGGGCTTTGGGCAAGTCTTGCTCATGGGAACCTTCAGTTTTGGGGTTTTGGACAGGTCTGGTTCACGGGACCCTTCAGTTTTGGGGTTGTGGGAAGGTCTGACTTACAGGACCCTTCAGTTTTGGGATTGTGGGCAGGTCTGGCTCAGTTTTGGGGTTTTAGACAGGTCTGACTTACAGGACCTGCAGTTTTGGGGTTTTGGACAGGTCTGGCTCATGGGATACTTCAGTTTTGGGATTTTGGACACCTCTGACTCAGTTTTTAGGGTTTTGGACAGGTCTGACTCAGTTTTTAGGGTTTTGGACAGGTCTGGCTCAGTTTTTGGTGCCCTGGGCATGGCTGCCTCATGGGACATCCCCACACTCAGACGCCTCTCCCCACATCCCACATCCCACATCCCATTCCAAGGAGCCACGACGCCCTCACAAGGAGAACCCACCCAGAAGCACACCCACCTTGGGGACATCCCAGCTCCGAATTCCCACCTCCATCCCTCCCCAATTCCCATTCCCATTCCCATTCCCAGCTCTCACCGGCTCCACGGAGATCCTGCGGTTCCTGTTGGCCGCCAGGTTCTTCCTCCCGCCCGCCCGGGCTCCGTAGGTGCGCGGGGGCACCTGTGGGGGCATGGTCTTGCTCCGTGCCACCGGCTTCCCGCTGGATTCCTTCTCCAGGATGCTCCTGCCTTCCTTCCATCCCCGGGAGCCTTCCCTCAGCGCCTCGGACTCGTAGGTGGACTTGAGGTTGAGGCAGGTGATGGCGTCCACGCCGTAGGGATCCTCCTGCGAGATGCGGCGCCCCACAAGCTTGTCCTGGGCCACCGAGAACATGTTGATGTCCCTGGGCTGGGCCTGGCTCTTGGGGGACAGCGGGGATGCCTTTCCTGAGAGCTGGCCACCCTCGGGACAGCCCCACAGCGCGTGACGTGGGGGCAGAGGGGGCGGCGAAAGCTTTTTGGGGGATCCGCCGCCCTCGTGGGGCTCGGAGCCGTTGAGGGGCTCCCCAAGGAAATCCCGCTGGGAACCCTCGAAGATGAGCAGGTAATCCCCGCTCCGCGGGCCCTTCCAGGGCTGCGGCTCCACCCGGGGCGTGCTGGGCCCGGGTGGCACTTGGGGACCCTCGGGGACACTGGGGACGGCGTGGCTGAGCGCGGGGTCGGAGCCGGAGAGCCCCCGCGCGGCTTTGATGGCGCTCCTGTCCGCGGGCTCGTCCCAGGAGATGAGGGAGCGCTCCTGGAGCTGCTGCTCCTTCCTGGCCCGGCTCTCCTCCTTGTCCTGGCGGAGGCGGGATAAAGCATCGTACTCCATCTGCAGCGCCTCGGCCAGCGCCAGCTCCTTGCGGCTCAGCCCCACCGACTCCAGCGCCGGCCACTGCTCGCCGGGGCCGCGGCGGCGCGACATGGACATCCTGCTGCCACGGGATCCTCCTGCCGGGATCCTCCTGCCGGGATCGGGGTCCGGAGAGCGGCACCGGCGTCAGGAGAACGGCATCGTGCTGCTCCTGGGAGAGGAAAGGGCCAAGGGGTTAATGGGGAGTGGGAGTCGGGAAGGGTGTGGGATTGATGGGGAAAAGTGAGGAGTTGACGGATGGCACCCATGGATGGCTGGAAATAGGGAAAGGTGAGGGATTGATGCTGGGAGTGGGGAAAGGTGAGGGGTTGATGGATGGGTGCCCAATGATTTGAGGGAAAAATCAACCCCTGGGAGCAAATCCAGGGATTTTTTAAGGCAGAACGGGATGAGGGTGCTGAGGGGGCAGCGCCCATCTCTCATTTCAGCAGAGGGAACTGGGAATGGCCTGGAAAAAGCCAGGAGATTCTGGATCTCACGGAAATTCCCCAGCACCCACCCAGGCACTGCTCAGCTCTGAAAATCACCAGCAGGGACCTCCAGGTTTTGGGGTTCTGGGCAGATCTGGTTCATGGCACTTCCAGTTTTTGGGGTTTTGGATGGGTTTGGCTCATGAGACCTACAGATTTGGGGTTTTGGACAGGTTTGGCTCATGGGACCTCCTGTTTTTGGGGTTTTCGAAGGGTTTGGCTCAGGGGATTTCCTATTTTTTGGGGTTTTGGACAGGTTTGGCTCATGGGACCTGCAGGTTTTGGGGTTCTGGGCAGATCTGGCACATGGGACCTCCCATTTTTGGGGTTTTGGATGGATTTGGTTAAGGGACTTCCTATTTTTTGGGGTTTTGGATGGGTTTGGTTCATGGACCCTCCAGTTTTTGGGGTTTTGGATGGGTTTGGCTCCACTGCCCCCCCAGGCTCTCCTCTGCTCTGCTGATGCCCCAATTTAGGGTCAAAAGGAGCCACTCCCCCTTCCCAATAACAACAAATATTTTACTGGGTGACCCCTGCCCATTTTGGGGGAAAGCAGGAAAATCCTAAATCCCAAACCACCGGACCCAGGAGAGACCAGGGGACCCCAAAAGTGGCCCCCACACCCCACCCCAGTGTCCAGTCCATGCCAGGGTGTCCTCAGGCTGCTCCTGGGGGGTTTTTGTCCCCCTGACCCCGAGCTCTGCAGGACCAGATGGTTCCCAATGAGCTCCACAATTCCCACTGGGTTTGGGAATTGGGCTTTTCCAGCCCCCAGGGATTTTGGTGCTTTCCAGCTAGAAAAGAGAGGTTGGGAATGTTCCCTTCCCCTGGCATTTCAGGGCTCTGCTGGCAGCTGCGGCTTTTTCCTGGAAAAGCAGAAATCCCAAAAGCTGGAAGGCGAACAGAGGGGAAAATCTGCTTTTAACCCAAAAGCAACAAAATCCCGGCTGAGTTTTGCGGCTGACGAAGCCACAGCTCCGTGCTGCTCTCCAAGACAAACATCTGCATTTCCCTTCCAGTGTGTGGGGCTGGGATTGCCACGGGAATGGGGTTTGAACAAAAGGAGCAAAAAAATCCCATGGAAAAGCCCCAAAATCGCCCTCTAAGTGCTGGTCCAGGAGCAGGAATTGATGCTGGGTCGGAGCCTCTTGATACTGGGATTTAATGGGAATTTAATAGGAATTTATTGGGAATTTTATTGGGAATTTTAATGGGAATTTAATGGGAATTTTAACGGGAATTTTAACCAATCACTTGGGTTGGGGACACTGAGCAGGTGGCTCAGCCCCTTCTCTTCCCAAAAGGAGCAAAAAAATCCCATGGAAAAGCCCCAAAATCGCCCTCTAAGTGCAGGAAGTGATGCTGGGTCAGAGCCTCTTGATACAGGGATTTATTGGGAATTTTAATGGGGATTTTAATGGGAATTTAATGGGAATTTAATGGGAATTTTAACGGGAATTTTAACCAATCACTTGGGTTGGGGACACTGAGCAGGTGGCTCAGCCCCTTCTCTTCCCAAAAGGAGCAAAAAAATCCCATGGAAAAGCCCCAAAATCGTCCTCTAAGTGCAGGAAGTGATGCTGGGTCAGAGCCTCTTGATACAGAGATTTATTGGGAATTTTAATGGGGATTTTAATGGGAATTTAATGGGAATTTTAATGGGAATTTTAACGGGAATTTTAACCAATCACTTGGGTTGGGGACACTGAGCAGGTGGCTCAGCCCCTTCTCTTCCCAAAAGGAGCAAAAAAATCCCATGGAAAAGCCCCAAAATCGTCCTCTAAGTGCAGGAAGTGATGCTGGGTCAGAGCCTCTTGATACAGGGATTTATTGGGAATTTAATGGGAATTTAATGGGGGTTTTAGTGGCAATTTTAAAGGGGATTTGAATGGGGATTTTAATGATCCCATGGTTAAAGGGGCCTCTGGAGCCTCCCTGATCCCGGGAAACCTGGCAGGGTCCCATGGCAGATCCCTGGCTCCCCGTGCCCAGGGATGGGATCCCAGGGGCTGATTTTAATGGGGATTTTAATGGAATTTTAGTGGGAATTTTAATGGGAATTTTAATGGTGCCATGGTTAAAGGGGACTCTGGAACCTCCCTGAACTCAGAAAACCTGGCAGGGTCCCATGGCAGATCCCTGGCTTCCCATGCCCAGGGATGGGATCCCAGGGGCTGATTTTAAGGGGGATTTTAATGGGAATTTTAATGGGAATTTAATGGGAATTTTAGTGGGAATTTTAATGGTGCCATGGTTAAAGGGGGGCTCTGGAACCTCCCTGAACTCAGAAAACCTGGCAGGGTCCCATGGCAGATCCCTGGCTCCCTGTGCCAGGGGATCCATGGGATCCCAGGGGCTGATTTTAATGGGGATTTTAATGGGAATTTTAATGGGAATTTTAGTGGGAATTTAATGGGAATTTTAGTGGGAATTTTAATGGTGCCATGGTTAAAGGGGGGCTCTGGAACCTCCCTGAACTCAGAAAACCTGGCAGGGTCCCATGGCAGATCCCATGGCAGATCCCTGGCTTCCCATGCCCAGGAATGGGATCCTGGGGGCTCCTTGAGCATCCCCATCCTCCCTTCCCCCTCTCAGGATCCCACCTGGGACCCCCCCTTTTAAAGAGGTCCTGACTCCTTGTCCCCATGGGACCCCATGATGTCCCCAAGATGTCCCCAAGGTGTCCCCAAGTAGCTCCAGACCCCACCTGGAGCCACCTCCTGTCCCCGTGTCACACCCACACCCGGACTTCGGGAATTTCCCAAAGCCCCCAGGGTCGGGGTTTTGGGGGTCAAGGCCACCCCCGGGGGATGCTGGAGGTGGTGTCACGCTGTCCCCGATGCCACCACCTGTGTCCTATGCAAATCTGGGCTTCCTCCTGCCACCCACCTGGGGACAGGAGGGGCAGCGGGGACAGGAGGGGGTGGAGGCCTAAAAACATCCCAAAACCATCACAGAAACACCCCAAAAACACCACAGAAACACCCCAAAACACCACAGAAACACCCCAAAACACCACAGAAACACCCCAAAAAACACTTTTGGAGCCACAAATGGATCCATCGATCCCAAATCCAGCAAATCCAACAGTCTGGAAGGCAAAAAAGGGATGCGGGGAGGACTGGGAGCGTCATCCCAGGGATGTGGGGAGGACTGGGATCATCCCAGGGTGAGTCCCAGTGCATCCCAGTGAATCCTGGTGAATCCCAGTGCACCCCAGTTCATCTCAGTGAATCCCAGTGAATCCTGGTGAATCCCAGTGCACCCCAGTTCATCTCAGTGAATCCCAGTGCATCCTGGTGAATCCCAGTGAACCCCAGTCAATCCCAGTACCTCCCAATACATCCCAGTGAATCCCAGTGCATCCTGGTGAATCCTGGTGAACCCCAGTCAATCCCAGTACCTCCCAATACATCCCAGTGCATCCCAGTGAATCCCAGTGCATCCTGGTGAACCCCAGTCAATCCCAGTCAATCCCAGTACAACCCAGTCAACCCCAGTCAATCCTGGTGAACCCCTCTAAATCCCAATCCATCCCAGTCCATTCTGGCGCATCCCAGTCCATCCCAGTCCATCCCAGTCAATCCCAGTCCATTTGGCGCATCCCAGTCCATCCCAGTCCATCCCAGTCAATCCCAGTCCATTCTGGCGCATCCCAGTCCATCCCAGTCCATCCCAGCTCCGCTCCCACACGCAGCACCTGCTCCCACTGCAGCAGGCCGGGAATTCCCGGCTGCAGGGTTGGAAGGGCCGATCCTGCGGATCCTCTGGAATTTGGGGCTGAGCTCCGAGGTGGGGCAGGTGCCCGGCCGGGGTGGTTACCCCGGGAAATGCGGGACAGGCGGGTTCCTCACCCCAGAGCTCCCGGCTGTCCCAATCCCTCCCACTCTGAGAGCGAAAGGATCGGTTTTCCTGGGAAATCCAGGCTCTGGGCAGGTTCCCTTAATCCAGAGCTCCCTGTTATCCCATCCCTGCTGCTCTGGGAATGAAGGATTGATTTTTCTGGGAATACCGGGCTCCAGAAACATTCCCTCACCCCCCAGCTCCCTGTTATCCCGTCCCTGCCGCTCTGGGAAGGAAGGATGGATTTCTCTGGGAATACCAGGTTCCAGGCAAGTTTCCCCATCCCACAGCTCCCTGTTACCCCATTCCTCTCATTTTGCAAAAGGAAAGGATGGATTTTCCTGGGAAATCTGGGCTCCAGGACGTTCCCTCATCCCCCAGCTCCCTGTTATCCCATCCCTGCTGCTCTGGGAAGAGAAGGATCGATTTTCCTGGGAGATCCAGGATCATTCCCTCACCCCCAGCTCCCTGTTACCCGCCCCTGCTGCTCTGGGAAGGAAGGGTGGATTTTCCTGGGAATACCAGGCTCTCCGAATGCTCCCTTACCCACATCTCCCTGTTATCCCATCCCTGCCCCTCTGGGAAGGAAGGGTGGATTTTCCTGGGAGATCCAGGATCATTCCCTCACCCCCAGCTCCCTGTTATCCCATCCCTGCTGCTCTGGGAAGGAAGGACTAATTTTCCTGGGAATACCAGGCTCCAGGCAGGTTCCCTCACCCCCAGCTCCCTGTTATCCCATCCCTGCTGCTCTGGGAAGAGAAGGATGGATTTTCCTGAGAAATCTGGACTCCAGGAGCATTCCCTCACCCCCAGCTCCCTGTTATCCCGTTCCTGCAGCTCTGGGAAGGTAGAACTGATTTTCCTGGGAGATCCAGGCTCCGGGAGCATTCCCTCACCAGCAGCTCCCATCCCTGTCGCTCCGGGAAGGAAGGATGGATTTTCCTGGGAGATCCAGGCTCCAGGAGCATTCCCTCACTAGCAGCTCCCATCCCTGCCGCTCCGGGAAGGAAGGATGGATTTTCCTGGGAATACCAGGCTCCAGGCAGGCTCCCTCAGCCCCAGCTCCCATCCCTGCCGCTCCGGGAAGGAAGGATTGATTTTCCCGGTCACGCTGGTGCTCATGGAGCCGGGCCCAGGCGCCGGGAACAATCCCAGCCGTGCTCGGCCTCGCACACACGAGCAGGGAGCCCCCGGAGCTGCCTCATCCAGCGGGAGCAGCTCCCGAACCTCTGGAATTCTGATCCACGAGATTCCCGCAGGGCTGGGCTCGGCAGGAGAGCAGGGATCCCACCAGCATCCTCACCGGAGCCTCCTGCCCCGAAATCCGTGCGGGTTTAGGGCTCGGATGGAGCTGATCCTGCTCGGCCTCTCAGCACGGCTGGGCTGTCCCTGTCCCTGTCCCTGTCCCTGTCCCCAGCCACTGATCCAAAGGGTGCCATCCCTGCCCAGGGCAGGGGGTGGGGACCAGAGGGTCCAAAACCAAAAACCAAGAGTAAAACCGCTCCAGGATTCCGTGATCCCCATCCCTTCCCTATTTCTGTCCCCACCCCTGTCCCCATCGCTGTCCCTGTGGGGAGGGGACAAGACCCCGACCCACCCCGTCCCCTGTGCTCAACTTGGCCGCTCCTCGGGCACCATCTCATTGTTCCAAACCCCCCAAATTCCCGAGGGGAGACCCCCGACCCCTCCGCGTGCCCTGGGAAGGGGCAGCCCCGCATTCCCCCCGCGTTCCCTTTCGGGGTTCCCAGGATGAGCCGCAGCTCTTGGGAAGCTCCGGGACCCGCATCGTCCCCGGGAGGTGAAAATTACGGACGCACAGAGCTCCGTTTAAATAGAAAATATCAATTTTTAGCGGGGAAACCCCGGGACGAGCCGAGCGGAGCCCCCCGCTCCCTCCGCGGCCCTACCTGCTCCGAGCGGCTGCGGCGGCGGCGGCGGGGCCGGGGATGCGGGAGGAGCCGGGAGGATGCGGGAGGAGCCGGGAGGATGCGGGAGGAGCCGGAGGGAGGCGGGAGGAGCCGGAGGGATGCGGGAGGAGCCGGAGGGATGCGGGAGGAGCCGGAGGGAGGCGGGAGCTCCGCGGCGGAGGCGGCGGACAATGGCGGGCACAGCGCGGGGCGGTGCGGGGCCATCTCCCGGCCGCGCTCCGCATTGCACAGAGCCCCGGCTGGTGTCCCTTGGTGTCCCCCTGAGTGCCCTCGGGGTGTTCAGAGCCCCGGCTGGTGTCCCCCGGTGTCCCCCTGAATGTCCCTGGAGTGTTGCTTATTGCCCAGAGCTCGGGCTGGTGTCTCTCTGAATGTTCCCGAGATGTTCAGAGCCCCGGCTGGTGTCTCCCGGTGTCCCCCTGAATGTCCCCGAGATGTTCTTCATTGGCCAGAGCCCCGGCTGTTGTCCCTTGGTGTCCCCCTGAATGTCCCCGAGATGTTCAGAGCCCCGGCTGGTGTCTCCCGGTGTCCCCCTGAATGTCCCCGAGATGTTCTTCATTGGCCAGAGCCCCGGCTGTTGTCCCTTGGTGTCCCCCTGAATGTCCCCGAGATGTTCAGAGCCCCGGCTGGTGTCCCTTAGTGTCCCCCTGAATGTCCCCGGGGTGTTCCCGCTGTCCCTCCGCATTGCACAGAGCACGGGCTGACCCCTCGCCGTGTCCCCGAGTGTCTCCCAGTGTCCCCCCGTGTCCCCAGCACGCTCCGGCTGCCCCATGGAACCCCCGGGATGCTGCCGTCAGTTGGGGGGTGCAGGAGGGAAGGTGGAGGCAATGGGGTGCAGATCTTGAGGTGCAGTGGGGGGTGCAGGCAGTGGGGTACAGGCAGGAGGGGTCAGGGGGTGCAGACCGGGGTGCTGATAGTGGGGTGCAGACTGAAACACAAGTCCCGGTAGCCGCGCAGTTCCTTTGCACGCTGATATTTCAGCAGCGCCACCGGCAGCGCCAGAGCCCGGATAGCTCAGTCGGTAGAGCATCAGACTTTTAATCTGAGGGTCCAGGGTTCAAGTCCCTGTTCGGGCGGCTAACTTTTTTCCATATAATAATATTTTTTTTTTCATTCCTGCCACGATTCCCCCCAGGGGCAGCCAGAACTCTCCGGCGGGCAGAGCTGGTCGTGTCGCAGGTGTAAAAAAAGGATTTTTTGGGGGAAAAAAATAATTGGGCCGTGAAAAAATGAGAAAAAGGAAACTCGCCCGAACAGGGACTTGAACCCTGGACCCTCAGATTAAAAGTCTGATGCTCTACCGACTGAGCTATCCGGGCTCTGAGATCCATCCCTGGTCAAAGGTTTTATGAGTGCACAGCGGGGATGATTCTCTCGGTTTTTCCAGGAATTGGGATCTGTTCCCGGTGTGCGGCTCCCTCCCCAGGACCAAACACATCGTTAGACAAAATATTCTGATTATTTCTCAAAATATTCTAATTATTCTTTAAAATACTATTCCTATTTCTCAAAGTATTCTAATTATTTCTGTCCGAGCCGGCCACAAGCCCAGCCCATCGCTGTCGGCACCCAGCGGTTCCCAAGCCCTGCCCCGGTGCTGGGATTAATTCGGAATTTTCCAAACACGTGGAAAATATTCCCAGCTTGGAAAGGAGCTGTGGAAATAATTCAGTCCACGCCCGTGACAAGGCAGGGTGACCTGGAGCAGGTGACAAAGGAAAGTTTGGGGTTTTAAATGGACATAGGTGGATATTCTGATATCCAGAATATTGTAATATCCCGGATATTCCGATATCCAAGTGAATATTCTGATATCCAGGTGGATATTCTAGTGGATGTTATAATGTCCAGGGCAATCCCCAAAGTCCAGGTGGGAATTAAAATGAAGATAACTCAGCTCTAGGACACAGAGACCTTGAATTTTTTGCCAGGTCAGCGATGTCTGCACAGACCCTCACTGACATTTTGATTTATTCCATCCTGAAGGCTCGATAATTCCAGGGTGTCCTTGAGCCAGGGATGTTCCTGCTCCACTGAGCTCTCCTTTCTTGCTGATTAGACCTGAAAATATACAAAGATTTGCATCAAAAATAATGAGATAATGTTTTCTTTTCCCAGGCATTTCTTATTATTTTCATTAATAGTTATCACTAATTATTATTGATTTTTTAATTTATTAAATGCTGTTACATTGCATAAGATACATAATACAAAACATTTATTGTGTATGTATCGTTTTGTACTATTTTATGCATTTATTATTATTATTTTGAAGTATTTTTACATTAAAGTTTTATTTCACTTTAATTTTAAATTTTAATATTTTTTAAAATTTTTTTTTATTTTTAATTTTTTATTTTAAATGTTTTTTTAAATTTTAATTCTTGATTCAATTCATTAACTTAATTTTATAAATTTTTATGTCAGTTTCTACATAAATAAAATAGATAAGTTTAGATAAATTTCATGTTTATATATTCATATTTATATTTAAAATGTATATGCTTCTTTTATTGTAATCCATATCTATATTTATATCTATAAGCTATAATTATATTTTAATATTTATATTTATATACGTTTATATTTGCATTTACTTTTAGATCTATGTCTATATCTATATCTATATATCTATATATCTATATATCTATATATCTATATATCTATATATCTATATATCTATATCTATATCTGTATCTATATATCTATATCTATCTCTATCTCTATCTCTATCTCTATCTCTATCTCTATCTCTATCTCTATCTCTATCTATTTATATTTGTATTGATATTTATATCTACATTTCCATTTTACATTTACTTTTATTTTAAAATTTATTTGTATTTATTTATTTTTATTTCTGTTTTCCATGAGGGCTGAGGGCACACCCCCGTGGTCCTCCAGCCCGCTAGGGGGCGCCACCCACCCCCGCCACCCCCACGTCCCGTCCGGCCGCACATCCCGCTCCTCTCTATGACCCCGCCGCCATGTTGGCCGGGGAGGGAAGCAGCGGCCGGGACGCCGCTAAAATGGAGGCGCGGAGCCCTCCGGGGGTGTAGGGGTTCCTTCCCCTCGCCAGCCCCCTGCCCGGAGCCCATGGAGCGGCTGTAGGGTGAGCAGGGCCCTGAGGGGAGCGCGGGGATCCCGGGGGGCTGAGGAGGCTGAAGGGGGGCGGGAGGCGGTGCCGGCGGGAGGGGCCTGGGGCGGCGGCGGGAGCGTCCCTGAATTTTTATCGCTTCCCTGAGATAATTGCGATTGTCCCGCCTGGAGAAGGGAAACTTGGGCGTGATTTAATGATGAGCCGATCAAGGAAGATGGATGGGGAATGATCCCAAAGGCCTGGAGTGATAGGAGAAGGGGCAATGGCTGCGGGCTCACGCCGGGATATGGGAATAAATCGGGATTTTGGGAATAAATCCTTCCCTGGGATGGAATTCCCAGAGAATTCGTGGCTGCCTCATCCCTGGAAGCAAGTTGGAAAAACCTGCGATTTTGGACTGTCACTACCCATGGAATGGGACAAATTTTTAGGTTTTTTCCACCCCAAACCTCTCTGGAATTCCATTTTTTCCAGGATTTCGCCCCACAAAAGCTGAGGGATTGATCCCACAAATTTTCTTTTGTTTTACTGGGTTAAGCTGCCTCAACTCTTGTGGGAAAACCCCAAGAAAAGCCAATTTTTTCCTTTTAAAATAAAAATAGCCACAAATCAGGAACATTCAAGGTGGTGGAAGTGTTTCCTTATCCCAAATTCCTGCGGGGATTTAGGGAGATTTGCAGGGAAATTCGCTTTTTTTGTCATTTTAATTCATCACTTTTGGTTTTCCTCCCGGCTTTTGCAACATTTCACAACCAAAGGAGCAATTGCACAATGTTTTTTCGATTTATCTTTTATTTATCCAAGGTTTTGGTGGAATTTTTGGGGTAAAATCCCCCAAATTTGCCCAAAATTCCAAATTCATCGTGCTAGCCACAAAACTCGGGTACAAATCAGAATTTTTAAAGTTTATTTTTAATTTAAAGGGTTAAATTTAAGGTATGAAACCCCTCAGGGATTGATGACGACAAATTTAATTAATTCATCAGTGACTTCATGATTGCATCAGTGCCTGTTTAAATCTTCCCCTTCAGGGCTGTTTTACCTAAAATTCCCTAAAATCCAACTTATTTTCAATGTTTTATTTTATTTAAAAGCTGGGAAAATCGCTGTCACCTGAACCCCAACCCCTGCTGTATTCCTACTTTAAATGGAATTTAAAAACGAATTTTTTAAATTCAGTTTAGACTTTAATAACAAACCATCAAAGCTCGAATAAATTTTAATTCGACTTTTCAGCCAGTTGAGATTTACAGGTTTTAAAAAAGCTGCGGTTTCTTGGGGGGTTTTTGGCGACTCAAAAAAAGGAATTTTTAGTCATAAAAAAGGCATTTTTTTTTAAGTCATGAAAGAGGCAAATGAGTCTTTCCTCTGTCTGGGGTGAAATTTTGGAGTGGAAAATTTGCTCAGCTCATGACTCGGGGGTGATTCACGATTTCCTCTCGAGATTTTCAGCACCCAAAAATCTCCGGAAATCCCTTTTTGGATGGGGGTTTGGAGGTGAAATTATCCCAAATTTGGGGATTGAAATTATCCCACGTTTAGTATTGAAATTGTCCCAAATTTAGGATGGGAAATATCCCAAATTTCTGAGCTTGCCAAGCACAAAATTCCATTTATTTTTTAGGAATTTCCACCACGTGGGAGCTTTTCAATGGGGCTTTACCCCTAAATTTCATTATATTTTCTCCCGAAAATATTTTAAAACTCGTGAACAAAACCTTAATTAACGCCAAAATTAATTTCTGGTTAAATACGAATATTAATGAGAAGCAAACTACCTAAAAAAAAATTATTTTTTGTGCAAAACCCGGAGGTTTTGAGTGATCAAATCAGCGCTGAAATGGTTAAAATTCACCGCCCTCAGCCTTGAATTTCTTTCCAGGAAAAGGGGAGGGAGATAAAATCCGAATTTTTTCCTTTTTTTTTGAGCCGATTTTTAGCCCAGCCGTTATCCCCGGGTCCCTCCCCGTGTCCCTCCCTCGGGCGAGGTTTGAAAAAAGCGAATTTTGTAAAAACTCGGGAATTATCCCGCTGTAAAATCCCGGGAAAATAATCCCAGAATATTCCTGCCAGGCACAAAAGGTCAAGGTGGGTAAATCCAGCTGATTTTAAAGGGGTTTGTGGTCAATATTTTCATTTTTTCCCCTCAGAAATGGGTTAAAAATTAGGGAAATATGAACTGGTGAAGGGAGGGAAGCAGTTATAATTTGAATTATTCCAGGTCACTGTCGATGTTCCTCACAAATTTAAATATTTACTAAGTTTGACTCAGCCCTGTTCAGCTCATTTTAAAGTTGTTTGTGGTCAATATTTTAATTTTTTCCCTCAGAAATCAGTTAAAATTTAAGGAAATATGAACTGGTGAAGGGATTGAAGCTGTTATAATCTGAATTATTCCAGGTCACTTTCTATGCTTTTCATAAACTTAAATATTTATTAAGTTTGACTCAGCCCTGTTCAGCTCATTTTAAAGTTGTTTGTGGTCAATATTTTCATTTTTTCCCCTCAGAAATTGGTGAAAATTTAGGGAAATATTACCTAGGGAAGGGATTGAATCTGTTATAATCTGAATTATTCCAATTAATTGTTGATGCTCTTCACAAATTTAAATATTTACTAAGTTTGACTCAACCCTGTCCAGCTCTTTTTAAAGTTGTTTGTGGTCAATATTTTCATTTTTTCCCCTCAGAAATTGGTGAAAATTTAGGGAAATATTACCTAGGGAAGGGATCAAAGCTGTTATAATCTGAATTATTCCAGTTAATTGTCCATGCTCTTCACAAATTTCAATATTTACTAAGTTTGACTCAACCCTGTTCAGCTCACTTAAAGTTGTTTATGGTCAATATTTTCATTTTTTCCCCTCAGAAACGGGTTAAAATTTAAGGAAATACGAACTGGTGAAGGGAGGGAAGCTGTTATAATTTGAATTATTCCAGTTAATTGTCGATGTTCCTCACAAATTTAAATATTTACTAAGTTTCTCTCAGCCCTGTCCAGGTCATTTTCAGGGTGTTTGTGGTCAATATTTTAATTTTTCCCCTCAGAAATTGGTTAAAATTTAAGGAAATATGAATTGGGAAGGGATTAAATCTGTTATAATCTGAATTATTCCAGGTCGCTTTCTATGCTTTTCATAAATTTAAATATTTATTAAGTTTGACTCAGCCCTGTTCAGCTAACTTAAAGTTGTTTGTGGTCAATATTTTCATTTTTTCCCCTCAGAAATGGGTTAAAATTTAAGGAAATATGAACTGGTGAAGGGAGGGAAGCTGTTATAATCTGAATTATTCCAGTTAATTGTCGATGTTCCTCACAAATTTAAATATTTACTAAGTTTGACTCAACCTTGTTCAGCTCACTTCAAGTTGTTTGTGGTCAATATTTTAATTTTTTCCCTCAGAAATTGGTTAAAATTTAGGGAGATATTACCTAGGGAAGGGATTAAATCTGTTATAATCTGAATTGTTCCAGTTAATTGTCGATGTTCCTCACAAATTTAAATATTTACTAAGTTTCTCTCAGCCCTGTCCAGGTCATTTTCAGGGTGTTTGTGGTCAATATTTTAATTTTTCCCCTCAGAAATCAGTTAAAATTTAAGGAAATATGAACTGGTGAAGGGATTGAAGCTGTTATAATCTGAATTATTCCAGGTCGCTTTCTATGCTTTTCATAAACTTAAATATTTATTAAGTTTGTCTCAACCCTGTCCAGGTCATTTTCAGGGTGTTTGTGGTCAATATTTTAATTTTTCCCCTCAGAAATTGGTGAAAATTTAGGGAAATATTAACTAGGGAAGGGATTAAATCTGTTATAATCTGAATTATTCCAGGTCACTGTCAATGTTCCTCACATATTTAAATATTTTATAAGTTTGAGTCTACCCTGTCCAGCTCTTTTTAAAGTTGTTTGTGGTCAATATTTTCATTTTTTCCCTCAGAAATTGGTTAAAATTTAGGTAGATATGAACTGGAAAGGGATCAAAGCTGTTATAATCTGAATTATAATTTAGAAATCTGAATATTCGATGTGCTTGGACCAACCCTTCCCAAATATTTTTGCCTTTTATTTTATTTTTTTTTCCCTTTTTTCCCCTCCTTCCCCTGGAGCAGCACAAAGTGGGAGAGACCCGGGTGAGGATTAAAAAGAAAATTTTAAAATTTTAATAAAATCCATTTGCAGGTCGGTGCTTGAACAGCTCCTCACTGCCAGGATGAGCTTCCCAAATTCCAGCAGGATCCCCCTGGGCCAAGCCAATCAGGTAATTAGCAATTAATTAGCAATTAATTAGCAATTAATTACCCCTCGCTCCATCATTTATCTGTGTTATTTCCTCCTCAAAGCAGTGATTTTTTATGAAATTTAAAATATGTTGAAATTTGGAGAATTTATCCTAAAAAAATTGGGATTTGTCCTAACAAAATTGGGATTTATCCTAAAAAAATTGGGATTTATCCTAAAAAAATTGGGATTTATCCTAAAATAATTGGGATTTATCCTAAAAAAATTGGGATTTATCCTAAAAAAATTGGGATTTATCCTAAAAAAATTGGGATTTATCTCAAGGAATTTGTTCTCTTTCACATCCATGATTTAGGAATATTTTCAAGGGAAAATATAGATTAAAAAGGACATAAAAAGGTGGAATTATTGATATTTTGGTATTAAAATATTCTAGTTTTTTTTTTTTTTCTGATCTAGAAAAAAATCTTGGGTCTGGATTCCAAAAATCAAAAATTCAAACTTCCAATTTATTTGGGAAAAAAAAATCCTTCTAATATCAGGGAAAATATGGTGGGAGGGGGAATAAATTTGGATTTTCCATTGGAGGAAAATTTAAGAGCTTGGAATTGGAACCAAATCCAGAAAAAAATGAATAAATTGTAGGAAAATACTGATAATATTGAGAAATAATGGGGAAATATTGATAATATTGATAAATAAATAGTGGGGAAGTATTGCTAATATTGATAAATTAGTGGGAAAATATTGTTAAATAGTGGGAAAATATTGTTGGTATTGATGGTGGGAAAATATTGATAAATCGTGGGAAAATATTGATAATTTTTATATATTTTTATATATTTTATTATATATATATATAATTTCTACATTTATCAAATATTTACCATTTAGTATTGGTAAATAGTGGGGAAATATTGATAATTAGTGGGGAAATATTTATAATTTATATATTTATCAAATATTTACCACTTAGTATTGGTAAATAGTGGGGAAATATTTATCATTTCTATATATTTCTATATTTATCAAATATTTACCATTTAGTATTGATAAATAATGGGGAAATATTGATAAAAAGTGGGAAAATATTGTTGGTATTGGTGGTGGGGAAATACTGATAAATAGTAGGGAAATATTGATCATTTTTATATATTTATATATATTTATAATTTATATTTATCAAATATTTATCAAATATTTAACACTTAGTATTGGTAATAGTGGGGAAATATTTATCATTGATATATTTATATATATATTTATATATTTATAAAATATTTACCATTTAGTAGTGGTAAGTAGTGGGGAAATATTGATAAATAGTGGGGAAATATTGATAGTATTGATAAATAATGGGGAAATATTGATAATATTGATAAATAATGGGGAAATATTGATAATGTTGGTAAATAGTGGGGAAATATTGATAGTATTGGTAAATAATGGGGAAGTATTGATGAATAGTAGGGAAGCATTGATAGTATTGATATATGGTGGGAAAATATTGATAATATTGGTAAATAGTGGGAAAATATTTATCATTTCTATATTTATATATTTATCAAATATTTTAACACTTAGTATTGGTAAATAGTGGGGAAATATTTATAATTTATATATTTCTATATTTATCAAATATTTACCATTTAGTATTGATAATTAGTGGGAAAATATTGATAATTAGTGGGAAAATATTTATCATTTCTGTATTTATCAAATATTGACCATTTAGTATTGGTAAATAGTGGGGAAATATTGATAAATAGTGGGGAAATATTTATCATTTCTATATATTTATAGATTTCTATATTTATCAAATATTGACCATTTAGTATTGGTAAATACTGGGGAAAATATTGATAAGTAGTGAGGGAATATTTACCATTTATATATATTTATGTATTTATATATTTATCATTTAGCATTGGTAAATAGTGGGAAAATATTGATAAATAGTGGGGAAATATTTATCATTTCTGTATTTATCAAATATTTACCATTTAGTATTGGTAAATAGTGGGGAAATATTGATAAATAGTGGGAAAATATTTATCATTTCTATATATTTATACATTTCTACATTTATCAAATATTGACCATTTAGTATTGGTAAATAGTGGGGAAATATTGATAATATTGATAAATAGTGGGGGAATATTGATAATATTGATAAATAGTGGGGAAATATTTATCATTCTGTATTTATCCCCTATTTACCATTTAGTACTTTTCTATAAATATTATTTATCTATTTTTATTTATTTCTCATGACTGTGTTGATCAGATATTTCCCATGGAATGTTGGTGTTTGCAGATATTTATCATTTCTGTATTTATCAAATATTGACCATTTAGTATTGGTACATAGTGGGGAAATATTGATAAATAGTAGGGAAATATTGATAATTTTTATATTTATTTATATATTTATAAAATATTTACCATTTAGTATTGGTAAGTAGTGGGGAAATATTGATAAATAGTGGGGAAATATTGATAGTATTGATAAATAATGGGGAAATATTGATAATATTGGTAAATAATGGGGAAATATTGATAGTATTGATAAATAATGGGGAAATATTGATAGTATTGATAAATAATGGGGAAATATTGATAATATTGGTAAATAATGGGGAAATATTGATAGTATTGATAAATAATGGGGAAATATTGATAATATTGATAAATAATGGGGAAATATTGATAATATTGGTAAATAGTGGGGAAATATTTATCATTTCTATATTTATATATTTATCAAATATTTACCATTTAGTATTGGTAAATAGTGGAGAAATATTTATAATTTATATATTTATCAAATATTGACCATTTAGTATTGGTAAGTAGTGGGGAAATATTGATAAATAGTGGGGGAATATTTATCATTTATATATATTTATGTATTTATATATTTATCATTTAGTATTGCGAAATAGTGGGGGAATATTTATAATTTCTGTATTTATCCCATATTTCCCATTTAGTATTGGTAAATAGTGGGGAAATATTGATAAATAGTGGGAAAATATTTATCATTCTGTATTTATCAAATATTGACCATTTAGTATTGGTAAATAGTGGGGAAAAATTGATCATTTCTATATATTTATATATTTCTACATTTATCAAATATTTACCATTTAGTATTGGTAAATAGTGGGGAAATATTGCTAAATAATGGGGAAATATTTATCATTTCTATATTTATATATTTATCGAATATTGACTATTTAGTATTGCTAAATAGTGGGGAAATATTGCTAAATAGTGGGGAAATATTTATAATTTCTGTATTTATCCCATATTTTCCATTTAGTATTTTTTCTCTAAATATTATTTATAAATTTTGATTTATTTATGAATACCAATTGTTGGATTATTGGTATTTGCAGGTGCTCCCCACGCTGCCCCTGCTGAGGATCCTGCGGGCTGGGGGCGCCCAGGGCGACTCCTTCACGCTCAAAGAGGTGGGGGCACCTTTGGGGTTTGGGGTTTGGGTTTGGGGTTTGGGTTTGGGGTTTTGGGATTTGGGGTGTGGGAGTTGGGGTTTGGGATTTGGGGTTTGGGGTTTCGGGTTTGGATTTGGGGTTTGGGACTTGGGATTTGGGATTTGGGGTTTGGGACTTGGGGTTTGGGGTTTGGGTTTGGGGTTTGGGGTTTGGGATTTGGGGTTTGGGATTTGGGATTTGGGGTTTGGGATTTGGGGTTTGGGGTTTGGGTTTGGGGTTTGGGGTGTGGGGTTTGGGGTGTGGGGTTTGGGGTGTAGGATTTGGGGTTTGGGTGTGGGGTTTGGGGTTTGGGGTGTGGGGTTTGGGTTTGGGGTTTTGGGGTTTGGGGTTTGGCTTTGGGGTTTGGGGTGTGGGGTTTGGGGTTTGGGGTGTGGGGTTTGGGGTGTGGGGTTGGGGTTTGGGGTGTGGGGTTTTGGGTTTGGGATTTGGGGTGTGGGGTTTGGGGTTTGGGATTTGGGGTTTGGGATTTGGGGTTTGGGGGTTTGGGGTTTGGGGATTTGGGGTTTGGGGTTTGGGTTTGGGGTTTGGGATTTGGGGTTTGGGGTTTGGGGTTTGGGATTTGGGGTTTGGGGTTTGGGGTGTGGGATTTGGGGTGTGGGGTTTGGGATTTGGGGTTTGGGGTGTGGGCATTTGGGGTTTGGGGTTTTGGGGTTTGGGATTTGGGGTTTGGGGTTTGGGATTTGGGGGTTGGGTTTGGGATTTGGGATTTGGGGTGTGGGGGTTTGGGATTTGGGGTTTTGGATTTGGGGTTTGGGGTTTGGGATTTGGGGTTTGAGGTTTGGGGTTTGGGATTTGGGGTTTGGGATTTGGGGTTTGGGGTTTGGGTTTGGGGTTTCGGGTTTGGGGTGTGGGATTTGGGGTGTGGGATTTGGGGTTTGGGTTTGGGGTTTCGGGTTTGGGGTGTGGGATTTGGGGTGTGGGATTTGGGGTGTGGGATTTGGGGTTTCGGGTTTCGGGTTTGGGATTTGGGTTTGGGGTTTGGGGTTTGGGGTTTGGGGTGTGGGGTTTGGGGTGTGGGGTTTGGGGTGTGGGGTTTGGGATTGGGGTTTGGGGTTTGGGGTTTGGGGTTCACTCCTTCAGGCCCTGGGAAATGGCCCCATTTCACCTGTGCGGGCACTTTGGGGTCACTTTGTGGGGCACTTTGGAGACACTCGGGGATCACTTTGGGGTCAGATTTTAGGGCCACTTCAGGCTCACTTTTGGGGCTCTTCAAGGTCACTTTCTGAGGACACTTCAGGGTCACTTTGAGGACACTTTGGGGTCAGTTTTTGGGGCACTTCAGGGTCATTTTGGGGGGCACTTCAAGGTCGCTTTTGGGGTCACTTCTGGATCACTTTGAGGGCACTTTTGGGGGCACTTAAGGGTCACTTTGACGATACTTTGGAGTCACTTTCTGGGGCACTTCAGGGTAATTTTGGGGGTACTTTAGGGGCACATTGGGGTCACTTTTTGAGGACACTTCAGGGTCACTTTGAGGACACTTTGGGGTCAGTTTTTGGAGACATTTTGGGGACATTTGAGGGTCAGTTTTTGAGGACACTTCAGGGTCATTGTGAGGACACTTGGTCACATTTTGGGGACACTTCAGGGTCATTGTGGGGACGCTTCAGGGTCACTTTGAAGGCACTTTGGGGTCAGTTTTTGGGAACACTTCAGGGTCACTTTGAGGACACTTTGGGGTCATTTTGGGGGCACTTCAGGGTCACTTTGAGGGCATTTTTGGGGGCACTTTAGGGTCACTTTGAGGACACTTTGGGGTCAGTTTTTGGAGACATTTTGGGGACATTTGAGGGTCAGTTTTTGGGGACACTTCAGGGTCATTGTGGGGACACTTCAAGGTCATTGTGAGGACATTTGGTCACATTTTGGGGACTCTTCAGGGTCATTGTGGGGACACTTCAGGGTCACTTTTTGGGGTCACTTCAGGGTCACTTTGAGGACACTTCAAGCTGGGTTTTTGGAGACTCTTTAGGAACATTTGGGGTCACTGGGGACACTTAAGGGTCACTTTGAGGACACTTTGGGGTCATTTTGGGAACACTTCAGGGTCACTTTTTGGGGCACTTCAGGGTCATTGTGGGGGCATTTTTGGGGACACTTCAGGGTCACTTTGAGGACACTTTGGGGTCAGGTTTTGGAGACATTTTGGGGACATTTGAGGGTCAGTTTTTGAGGACGCTTCAGGGTCAGTTTTTGGGAACACTTCAAGGTCTTTGTGAGGACACTTGGTCACATTGTGGGGACACTTCAGGGTCATTGTGGGGACACTTCAGGGTCATTGTGGGGACACTTCAGGGTCACTTTTGGGGCATTTTTGGGGACACTTCAGGGTCACTTTGAGGACACTTTGGGGTCACTTTTGTCACTTTGAAGTCACTTTTTGGGGCCACTTCAGGGTCACTTTGAAGACACTTCAGGGTCAGTTTTTGGGAACACTTCAGGGACATTTGAGGTCACTTTTTGGGGACTCTTCAGGGTCATTGTGGGGACACTTGAGGGTCACTTTTTGGAGTCACTTCAGGGTCACTTTGAGGGCATTTTTGGGGACACTTAAGGGTCACTTTGAGGACACTTTGGAGTCACTTTTGGCACTTTGAAGTCACTTTTTGGGGTCACTTCCGGATCACTTTGAAGACACTTCAAGCTGGGTTTTTGGAGACTCTTTAGGGACATTGGGGTCACTTTTTGAGGACACTTCAGGGTCACTTTGAGGACACTTTGGGGTCATTTTGGGGGCACTTCAAGGTCGCTTTTGGGGGCACTTCAGGGTCACTTTGAGGGCATTTCTGGGGACACTTAAGGGTCACTTTGAGGACACTTTGGGGTCAGGTTTTGGAGACATTTTGGGGACATTTGAGGGTCAGTTTTTGAGGACGCTTCAGGGTCAGTTTTTGGGGACACTTCAAGGTCATTGCGAGGACACTTGGTCACTTTTTGGAGACGCTTCAGGGTCATTGTGGGGACACTTCAGGGTCACTTTGAAGACACTTTGGGGTCAGTTTTTGGGAACACTTCAGGGACATTTGAGGTCACTTTTTGGGTACTCTTCAGGGTCATTGTGGGGACACTTCAGGGTCCCTTTTTGGAGTCACTTCAGGGTCACTTTTGGGGGCATTTTTGGGGACACTTCAGGGTCACTTTGAAGACACTTCAGGGTCAGTTTTTGGGAACACTTCAGGGTCACTTTTTGGGGCACTTCAGGGTCATTTTGGGGGGCACTTCAAGGTCGCTTTTGGGGACAATTAAGGGTCACTTTGAGGACACTTTGGGGTCAGTTTTTGGAGACATTTTGGGGACATTTGAGGGTCAGTTTTTGAGGACACTTCAAGGTCATTGTGAGGACATTTGGTCACATTGTGGGGACACTTCAGGGTCATTGTGGGGACACTTCAGGGTCAGTTTTTGGGAACACTTTGGGGACATTTGAGGTCACTTTTTGGGGACGCTTCTGGGTCATTGTGGGGGGCACTTCAAGGTCGCTTTTGGGGACACTTCAGGGTCACTTTGAGGGCATTTCTGGGGACACTTAAGGGTCACTTTGAGGACACTTTGGGGTCAGTTTTTGGGAACACTTTGGGGACATTTGAGGTCACTTTTTGAGGACGCTTCTGGGTCATTGTGGGGGGCACTTCAAGGTCGCTTTTGGGGACACTTCAGGGTCACTTTGAGGACACTTCAGGGTCAGGTTTTGGAGACATTTTGGGGACATTTGAGGTCACTTTTTGGGGACGCTTCAGGGTCATTGTGGGGGACACTTCAGGGTCACTTTTTGGAGTCACTTCAGGGTCACTTTGAGAACACTTCAAGCTCGGTTTTTGGAGACTCTTTAGGGACATTTGGGGTCAGTGTTTGGGGACACTTTAGGGTCACTTTTTGGGGCACTTCAGGGTCACTTTGAGGACACTTTGGGGTCAGTTTTTGGAGTCAGTTCAGGGTCACTTTTGGGGCATTTTTGGGGACACTTCAGGGTCACTTTGAGGACACTTTGGGGTCAGTTTTTGGGCACACTCTGGGGCCATTCCCAGCCCCCAGAAGGCAGAAATGACTCCCAGCCCTCGCTGCCCCGCAGGTGATGCATTTCCTGGGCCAGTGTCACTTTGGGGACGCTTCAGGGTCATTGTGGGGACACTTCAGGGTCACTTTTTGGAGTCACTTCAGGGTCACTTTGAGGGCATTTTTGTGGGCACTTTGTGGTTACTTTGAGGACACTTTGGGGTCACTTTTGGCACTTTTTGGGGTCACTTCAGGATCACTTTTTGGGGTCACTTCAGGATCACTTTGAGGACACTTCAAGCTGGGTTTTTGGAGACTCTTTAGGGACATTTGGGGGTCACTGTTTGGGGACACTTTAGGTTCACTTTTTGGGGCACTTCAGGGTCACTTTGAGGACACTTTGGGGGTCAGTTTTTGGGGACACTTCAGGGTCAGTTTTTGGGGACACTTCAAGGTCATTGTGAGGACACTTGGTCACATTTTGGGGACGCTTCAGGGTCACTGTGGGGGACACTTCAGGGGTCACTTTGAGGACACTTTGGGGTCAGTTTTTTGGGCACACTCTGGGGACATTCCCAGCCCCCCAAAGGCAAGAAATGACCCCCAGCCCTCGCTGCCCGCAGGTGATGCATTTCCTGGGCCAGTACATCATGGCCCGGCAGCTCTACGACCAGAGGCAGCAGCACCTGGTGCACTGCGGGGGGCGACCAGCTGGGAGAGCTGCTGGGGCTGCACAGCTTCTCTGTCAAGGACCCCAGGTAGGGAAAAAATAAAAATTTATCCACAAAAGGTGAAAAATTCCTTTTTTTAGCTGAAAAAAAAATCACATTTTTAGCTGAAAACACCGAAAAAATTCACGTTTTTAGCTGAAAACGGTGAAAAAATTCACATTTTTAGGTGGGAACGCTGAAAGAAAAAATCACATTTTTAGCTGAAAAAATTCACATTTTTAGCTGGGAAAGTGAAAAAAAAAAAAAATGAAATTTTTATCCAGAAAATCTGGAAAAAATTGCAATTTTTATCCAGGGCTTCTCTGTCAAGGACCCCAGGTAAGGAAAAAATAAAAATTTTTTATCCACAAAAGGTGAATAATTCCTTTTTTTTAGCTGAAAACACTGAAAAAATGCACATTTTTAGCTGAAAACGGTGAAAAAAAATTTACATTTTTAGGTGGAAACGCTGAAAAAATTCACATTTTTAGCTGAAAACAGTGAAAAAATTTACATTTTTAGGTGGGAACACTGAAAGAAAAATCACATTTTTAGCTGAAAAAATTCACATTTTTAGCTGGAAAAATTCACATTTTTAGCTCGAAAAGTAAAAAAAAAAAATCACATTTTTAGCTGGGAAAGTGAAAAAAGAAATCAAATTTTTATCCAGAAAATCTGGAAAAAATTGCGATTTTTAGCCAGAGCTTCTCTGTCAAGGACCCCAGGTAAGGAAAATAAAACAAAAAAAAAAATTTTTATCCACAAAAGGTGAAAAATCCACATTTTTAGCTGAAAAAAATTCACATTTTTAGCTGAAAAAAAATTCACATTTTTAGCTGGGAAAGTGAAAAAAAAAATTAAATTTTTATCCGGAAAATCTGGAAAAAATTGTGATTTTTTAGCCAGAGCTTCTCTGTCAAGGACCCCAGGTAGGGAAAAAATAAAAATTTTTATCCACAAAAGGTGAAAAATCCACATTTTTAGCTGAAAACGGTGGAAAAAAATTCACATTTTTAACTGAAAACGGTGAAAAAATTTACATTTTTAGGTGGGAGCGGTGTGAAAGAAAAATCACATTTTTAGCTGGAAAAATTCACATTTTTAGCTGGAAAAGTAAAAAAAAATCACATTTTTAGCTGAAAAAAGTTCACATTTTTAGCTGAAAAAAAAATCGCATATTTTAGCTGGGAAAGTGAAAAAAAAAAATGAATTTTTTATCCGGAAAATCTGGAAAAAATTGTGATTTTTAGCCAGAGCTTCTCTGTCAAGGACCCCAGGTAGGGAAAAAAAAACAACAAAAAAAACCATTATTATCCACAAAAGGTGAAAAAATCCACATTTTTAGCTGAAAACGGTGAAAAAAAATTCACATTTTTTAGCTGAAAACACTGAAAAAATTCACGTTTTTAGCTGAAAACCGTGAAAAATTTACATTTTTAGGGTGGGAATGGTGAAATAAAAATCACATTTTTAGCTGGAAAAATTCACATTTTTAGCTGGAAAAGTAAAAAAAAAAAATCACATTTTTAGCTGGAAAAGTAAAAAAAAAAATCACATTTTTAGCTGGGAAAAGTGAAAAAAAAAAATGAAATTTTTATCCAGAAAATCTGGAAAAAATTGCGATTTTTATCCAGAGCTTGTCTGTCAAGGACCCCAGGTAGGGAAAAAGTAAAAATTTTTATCCACAAAACTTGAAAAATTCCTTTTTTTAGCTGAAAACACTGAAAAAATTCACATTTTTAGCTGAAAACACTGAAAAAATTCACGTTTTTTAGCTGAAAACGGTGAAAAAATTCACATTTTTAGGTGGGAACACTGAAAGAAAAATCACATTTTTAGCTGAAAAAATTCACATTTTTAGCTGGGAAAGTGAAAAAAAACCCCAAATTTTTTATCCAGAAAATCTGGAAAAAATTGCGATTTTTATCCAGGGCTTCTCTGTCAAGGACCCCAGGTAGGGAAAAAATAAAAAAATTATCCACAAAAGGTGAAAAATTCCTTTTTTTAGCTGAAAACACTGAAAAAATCCACATTTTTAGCTGAAAACGGTGAAAAAAAATTCACATTTTTAGCTGAAAACGGTGAAAAAATTTACATTTTTAGGTGGAAACGCTGAAAGAAAAATCACATTTTTAGCTGGAAAAGTAAAAAAAAAAAATCACATTTTTAGCTGAAAAAAAGTTCACATTTTTAGCTGAAAAAATTCACATTTTTAGCTGGGAAAGTGAAAAAAAAAAACCCAAATTTTTATCCGGAAAAATCTGGAAAAAATTGCGATTTTTAGCCAGAGCTTCTCTGTCAAGGACCCCAGGTAGGGAAAAAAAAAAACAAAAAACCAAAAAAACCCCATTTTTATCCACAAAAGGTGAAAAAATCCACATTTTTAGCTGAAAACACTGAAAAAATTCACATTTTTAGGTGGGAACGCTGAAAGAAAATTCACATTTTTAGCTGAAAAAATTCACATTTGTAGCTGGAAAAGTAAAAAAAAAAAATTCACATTTTTAGCTGGAAAAGTAAAAAAAAAAAAAATCACATTTTTAGCTGGGAAAGTGAAAAAAGAAATCAAATTTTTATCCGGAAAATCTGGAAAAAATTGCGATTTTTAGCCAGAGCTTCTCTGTCAAGGACCTCAGGTAGGGAAAAAAAAACCAAAAAAAAAACCATTATTATCCACAAAAGGTGAAAAATCCACATTTTTAGCTGAAAAAAAATTCACATTTTTAGCTGGGAAAGTGAAAAAAAAAATCAAATTTTTATCCGGAAAATCTGGAAAAAATTGCAATTTTTAGCCAGAGCTTCTCTGTCAAGGACCCCAGGTAGGGAAAAAAAAAAAAAAATTTTATCCACAAAAGGTGAAAAATTCCTTTTTTTAGCTGAAAACACTGAAAAAAAATTCACATTTTTAGCTGAAAACACTGAAAAAATTCACATTTTTAGCTGAAAACGGTTGAAAAAAAATTCACATTTTTAGGTGAGAACACTGAAAAAAAATTCACATTTTTAGCTGAAAACGGTGAAAAAATTTACATTTTTAGGTTGGAAACGCTGAAAAAAAATTCACATTTTTTAGCTGAAAACGGTGAAAAAATTTACATTTTTAGGTGGGAACACTGAAAGAAAAATCACATTTTTAGCTGAAAAAATTCACATTTTTAGCTGGAAAAGTAAAAAAAAAAAATCACATTTTTAGCTGGAAAAGTAAAAAAAAAAAAATCACATTTTTAGCTGGGAAAATGAAAAAAAATTTGCCATTTTGGTGTCTCTAGGGTGGAATTCCTTATGATTTTTTGGGATTTTTCTAGGATAAAAAACCAACATTTTTTGGGGTCTCTCTAATAAAAATCCCACTGATTTTTGAGGTCTGTAGAAGAAAACCCTCTGTGATTTTGGGATCTCTAGAGAACAATTCCTTGTGGGATTTTGGGAACTTTCTGGGGAAAAAATTCTGGTTTTTTGGGGTCTTTAGGGAAAAAATCTCTGTGGGTTTTTGGGGCTTTCTACAAAAAACACCTCAGTGGTTTTGGGGTTTTTTTGGGAAAAAATTCTGTTTTTTGGGGTCTCTAGAGAACAATTCCTTGTGGGATTTTGGGAACTCTCTGGGGAAAAAATTCAGTTTTTTGGGGTCTTTCAAGTAGAATTCCCTGTGGGATTTTGGGATCCTTGTAGGAAAAAAAAAAAATCACTTTTTTGGGGTCTCTGTGGTAAAAACCCCACTGATTTTTGAGGCCTCTAGAAGAAAATCCTGTAGAACAATTCCTTGTGGGATTTTGGGAACTTTCTGGGGAAAAAATTCAGTTTTTTTGGGGGTCTTTAGGGAAAAATTCCCTGTGGGATTTTGGCAACTCTTTAGGAAGAAAATTCTCTGGTTTTTGGGGTGTGTAGGGTAGAATTCCTTGTGATTTTTTGGGGATTTTTCTAGAAAAAAAAAAACCATTTTTTTGGGGTCTCTCTAATAAAAACCCCACCGATTTTTGAGGTCTCTAGAAGAAAACCCTCTGTGATTTTGGGATCTCTAGAGAACAATTCCTTGTGGGATTTTGGGAACTCTCTGGGGAAAAAATTCTGGTTTTTGGGGTCTTTAGGGA
Source organism: Artemisiospiza belli (assembly GCA_021963965.1). Classification (NCBI taxonomy): domain Eukaryota; kingdom Metazoa; phylum Chordata; class Aves; order Passeriformes; family Passerellidae; genus Artemisiospiza; species Artemisiospiza belli. The sequence goes on along the minus strand of JAKDEW010000037.1, from coordinate 4,350,106 downwards.
AAAAAAAAATCTGTGGTTTTTAGGGGCTTTCTACAAAAAACACCTCCGTGGTTTTGGGGTTTCTTTGGGAAAAAATTCTCTGTTTTTTGGGGTCTCTAGAGAACAATTCTTTGTGGGGGTTTGGGAACTCTGTAGGAGAAAAAATTCAGTTTTTTGGGGTCTTTAGAGTAGAATTCCCTGTGGGATTTTGGCAGCTCTTTAGGAAGAAAATTCTCTGGTTTTGGGGGTCTCTAGGATAGAATTCCTTGTGATTTTTTGGGATTTTTCTAGGATAAAAAACCCCATTTTTTTGGGGGTCTCTCTAATAAAAACCCCACAGTTTTTTGAGCTCTCTAGAATGAAACCCTCTGTTTTTTCTGGCATGTGTAAGAAAAGAATTTCCCCCTACAAATTCATAATTGAAATCCATAAAATCACAAATACTTTGGGGGTTTTTTGGAAGGTTTCTGTGGCCACTAAAGGGATTTTTGGATTTTTTTTGGCCTTCCCCCAGCCCCGTGTACGAGATGCTGAAGAGGAACCTGAGCCCTGCTGCCCTCCCAGGTAGGTTGGGTTCCATTCCACAATTGTTGCTCTCCCCTGGTAAGTACCAAAAAAAAAAAAAAATCACCAAAAAATCCAAGAAAATCCCAAATCCAGGAGGAATAAACTGCTCTGAAAAACCTTTGGCAAGAAAATCTCGTGGAGTTTGTGTCATCTCTGTGTGCCAGGAGTGGTTTGAGTGCTGCCCAAAAACCCCAAATTTCAATCCTGAAATCCCCTCCTTGACTGAAAACAATATTTTGATTTTTTTTTCAGCTTCACAGCTGCAATTTTTTTGCTCTCACCTCATTTTTTTTTTTATATATTTTGATAATTTCTAAAAATTCTGCAATTGAAACCTTCCCCAGTTCATGAGGGGAATTCAATTAAACTCAAATCAAAATGGGGAATTTTATTCCACAGATGTGGAATTTTTTTTTACCACATTTCCCATTTTTAAACAGGTAAAATGGATTTAATTCCCCAGCTGTGGAATTTTGTGCAACATTTCCCATTTTTTAAACCAAAAAGAAAGGATTTTTGAATCCTGAAATCCCCTCCTTGACTGGAATCAGTATTTTCATATTTTTTCACCTTCAGAGCTGCAGTTTTTTTGCTCTCACCTCATTGTTTTTATATTTTTATCATCTCTAAAAGTGCTAAAAATTCTGCTTTTGAACCTTCCCCAACTCATGAGGGGAATTCAATTAAACTCAAATCAAAATGGGAATTTATTGCCAAAAAATCAACTCCACTGCCTGAGCTGGGGAATTTTTGTGCCACATTTCCCATTTTTTAAAACAAAAAGAAAGAATTTATGTGGAATTTTGTGCCATATTTTCAGTTTTTTAAACAGATAAAATGGATTTGATCCACAGCTGGGATCTGCTTTTAAAAAATGGGAAATGTGGAATTTTGTGCCACATTTCCCATTTTCAAACATATAAAATGGATATAATCCACAGCTGTGGAATTTTCTGCCATATCTTCAATTATTTAAACAAATAAAATTAATTTTAATCCACAGTTGTGGAATTTTTTACCACATTTCCCATTTTTTAAACCAAAAAGAAAGGATTTTTGAATCCTGAAATCCCCTCCTTGACTGAAAACAATATTTTGATTTTTTTTTCACCTTCACAGCTGCAATTTTTTTTGCTCTCACCTCATTTTTTTTATATTTCTATCAAAATTCTGCAGAGTTTTAACCTTGAACCTTCCCCAGCTCATGAGAGGAATTCAATTAAACTCAAATCAAAATGGGAATTTTATTCCACAGATGTGGAATTTTTTTACCACATTTCCCATTTTTTAAACAGGTAAAATGGATTTAATTCCCAGCTGTGGAATTTTGTGCCATATCTTCAATTATTTAAACAAATAAAATTAAATTGATCCACAGTTGTGGAATTTTTGTGCCACATGTCCCATTTTTTAAACCAAAAAAGAAAGGATTTTTGAATCCTGAAATCCCCTCCTTGACTGAAAACAATATTTTGATTTTTTTTCACCTTCAGAGCTGCAATTTTTTTTGCTCTCACCTCATTTTTTTTTTATATATTTTGATAATTTCTAAAAATTCTGCAGTTGAACCTTCCCCAGCTCATGAGGGGAATTCAATTAAACTCAAATCAAAATGGGAATTTTATTCCACAGATGTGGAATTTTGTACCACATTTCCCATTTTTTAAACCAAAAAGAAAGGATTTAATTTCAGTTTAAAGGATTTAAGCTGTGGAATTTTATGCCATATCTTCAATTTTTTTAAACAGGTAAAACGGATTTAATTCCCACCTGTGGAACTTGGTGCCACATTTCCCATTTTTTTAAAGAGCTTTTAAACCTTTAGGAGGGCTCAGAAAAATTAAAAATTCAATAAATTCAAATCAAAACCGTGGCCGTTTCCACCTTGGATTTTTTACAGACGATTCTTTTTTTATTTAGATTTATTTTGCAGAAGAATTTTGAGCTCCGTGTGGGTTTGAGGCTTAGGAGAGGTGTGAGTGCTGCTCCAGGTGTGTGTGAGGGACCAGAGCAGGCCGGGCAGGGACGGGCCTCGGGCTCTTTTCCTTCTTTTTCCCTCCTCTTTTCCTTCATTTCTCTCCCATTTTCCTTCTTTTTCCACTCTCTTTTCCTTCTTTTTCCACCTCTTTTCCTTCCTTTCCCTCGCATTTTCTTTCTTTCCCCTCCATTTTCCTTCCTTTCCTGGATCTTTGCCTTCCTTTCCCCTCCATTTTCCTTCCTTTTCACCTCTTTTCCTTCCTTTCCCTCCCATTTTCCTTCTTTCCCTCACGTTTTCCTTCCTTTCCTGGATCTTTCCCTTCTTTTCCCTGCCTATTTTCCTTCCTTTTCTCCTCACTTTCCTTCATTTCCCGCCTATTTTCCTTCTTTTCCCTCCCATTTTCCTTCATTTCCCTCCTCTTTTCCTTCTTTTTCCCTCCCCATTTGCCTTCTTTTTCCACCTCTTTTCCTTCATTTCCCACCTATTTTGCGTCTTTCCCTCACATTTTCCTTCCTTTCCTGGCTCTTTTCCTTCCTTTCCCTCCCATTTTCCGTCCTTTCCCTCCCATTTTCCTTCATTTCCCTCCCATTTTCCTTCCTTTCCTGGATCTTTTCCTTCATTTCCCTCCCCATTTCCCTTCTTTTTCCACCTCTTTTCCTTCATTTCCCCTTTTGTTTTCTAATTATTTCCTCTTTTATTTTCCAGTTCTTTCCCCCTTTTATTTTCTAATTTCCCCTTTTATTTTCTAATTATTTTCCCCTTTTGTTTTCTAATTATTTCCCCTTTTATTTTCTAATTATTTCCCCTTTTCTAATTCTTTTCCCCTTTTTCTTTTCCAATTTCCCCTTTTTTTCTAATTCTTTTCCCCTTTTTCTTTTCTAATTCTTTTCTAATTTTTTCTCCCTTTTCTTTTCTAATTCTTTCCCACTTTTTCTTTCCTAATTTCCCCTTTTATTTTCCATTTCTTTTCCCCCTTCTCTAATTTTTTACCCCCTATTCTAATTTTTTTCTCCCTTTTCTAATTCTTTTCCCCTTTTCTAATTCTTTATTTTTCCTTGGCCACTTTCCCCCAGGCTGCATTTAGGATTCCTCACTTCAGTCAGGTTTTTCTGGAATTTTCCACTCCCTAAAAATCAGATTTTAGAAAGATTTCTCCCTGTTCCCATCTCCCTGCAGATCCTGGCTCCTCTTTTCCATCAGCAATTAAACCCCAGCAGCTGGGAGGATGAAAAAAAGCAGAAATTTCTGAATTTTGCTCCATTTCAAATCCATTTTTAGGTGGAATTTCTGCCATTTTCAGATCTTCCCTATCCAGATGCGATTCCTGCTGGGACTCAGCCTCATCCAAAGGGAATTTTCCTGTTCCATGGTTCAATTTTCCTGTGCAATTTTTTGTTCTCTCTGCTCAAAGCCAGGCTCACAAAGACCCCTGCTAATTGGATTTTGGTTAATTTAGCTCAGCCTTTTAATTAATTAACTCTTGGGAGCAGCTGGATCCAGCTGTGTCCAGCCCTGTGCATGGAATTTTCCTTTCTTTGCTCTTCGTCCTCATGCCCAAACCTTTCAAAAAGAGCAAGAAATCCTCAGAAATTCCCCCAAAAAAGAGCAAGAAATCCTCAGAAATTCCCCAAAAAATCCCTTTTTCAAAAAGAGCAAGAAATCCTCAGAAATTCCCCCCAAAAAAGAGCAAGAAATCCTCAGAAATTCCCCAAAAAAAAGAGCAAAAAATCCTCAGAAATTCCCCAAAAAATCCCTTTTTCAAAAAGAGCAAGAAATCTTCAGAAATTCCCCCCAAAAAAGAGCAAGGAATCTTCAGAAATTCCCCAAAAAATCCCTGTTCACCTTCCAGGTGGGATTTCCTGGCAAACCAAGCAGGGAAATGAACAAAAATGGGATTTTTTGGGGTGGATCTGTTTTTTATCATCATGCCCAAAAAGAGCAAAAAATCCTCAGAAATTCCCCCCAAAAATTTTCTTTTTCAAAAAGAGCAAAAAAATCCTCAGAAATTCCCCCCAAAAAATCCCTTTTCCAAAAAGAGCAAAAAATCCTCAGAAATTCCCCCCAAAAATCCCTTTTCCAAAAAGAGCAAAAAATCCTCAGAAATTCCCCCCAAAAAAGAGCAAAAAATCCTCAGAAATTCCCTCCAAAAATCCCTTTTTACCTTCCAGGTGGGATTTCCTGGCAAACCAAGCAAGGAAATGAACAAAAATGGGATTTTTTTGGGGTGGATTTGTTTTTTATCCTCATGCCCAAACCTTTCAAAAAGAGCAAGAAATCCTCAGAAATTCCCCCCAAAAAAGAGCAAAAAATCCTCAGAAATTCCCCAAAAAATCCCCTTTTTCAAAAGAGCAAGAAATCCTCAGAAATTCCCCCAAAAAATCCCTTTTTACCTTCCAGGTGGGATTTCCTGGCAAACCAAGCAGGGAAATGAACAAAAATGGGATTTTTTTAGGGTGGATCTGTTTTTTATCCTCATGCCCAAACTTTTCAAAAAGAGCAAAAATCCTCAGAAATTCCCCAAAAAAAGAGCAAGAAATCCTCAGAAATTCCCCAAAAAAATCCCTTTTCAAAAAGAGCAAGAAATCCTCAGAAATTCCCCCCCAAAAATCCCTTTTTGCCTTCCAGGTGGGATTTCCTGGCAAACCAAGCAGGGAACTGAACAAAAATGGGATTTTTTTAGGGTAGATCTGTTTTTTATCCTCATGCCCAAACCTTTCAAAAAGAGCAAAAAATCCTCAGAAATTCCCCCAAAAAAGAGCAAAAAATCCTCAGAAATTCCCCCAAAAATCCCTTTTTACCTTCCAGGTGGGATTTCCTGCAAACCAAGCAAGGAAATGAACAAAAATGGGATTTTTTTAGGGTGGATCTGGTTTTTATCCTCATGCCCAAAAAGAGCAAAAAGAGCAAAAAATCCTCAGAAATTCCCCCAAAAAATCCCTTTTTACCTTCCATGTGAGATTCCCTGCAAACCAAGCAGGGGAACTGAACAAAAATGGGATTTTTTTAGGGTGGATCTGCCGTATTTTAACATTTCCCCCATGGGATTTCTTGCTGGGAAACCCCTGAAAATTTCAGAATCAATTTTCCTGATTTTCCACTTTTTATTCTGTGGTTTTGAAATTCCCTGGATGGACAAAAGAGCTCTGGGAACTGCAGGGAGAATCTCACCAAGCTCAGCAGCAATTCCAAATCCAAATCCAAAAGAAAAAGAAAAACTTTCCACTTTGAGAAAGATATTTTCAATATTTGGCTGTAGGAGTAAGAAGAACTTTTCCCTTAGGGAAAAAATATTCTGAATTTGGCTCTAGCAAAAAAATTATTTTTCCCAAAGTGAAGAATATTCTGAATTTGGCTCTAGCAAAAATAATTATTTTTTTTCCTTAGGGAAGAGTATTCTGAATTTGGCTGTATGGAGAAGAATACTTTTTCCTTTTGGGAAGAATATTCTGAATTTGGTATGGCAAAAAAATCGTTTTTCCCTTAGGGAAGAATATTCTGAATTTGGCTACAGCAAAAAATTATTTTTCCCTAAGGGAAGAATATTCTGAATTTAGCTATAGCAAAAGGATTAATATTTCCCTTTGGGATGAATATTCTCAATTTGGGATGGCTGTAGGAATAAGAAGAACTTCCCAGTGGGAAGAATATTCTGAATTTGGGATGGCCATAGCAAAAAATAATATTTCCCTTTGGGAAGAATATCCTGAATTTAGCTATAGCAAAAAATTATTTTTCACTAAGGGAAGAATATTCTGAATTTGGGATGGCTGTAGCAAAAGGAATAATAATAACTTTTCCCTTTGGGAAGAATATTCTGAATTTAGCTATAGCAAAAAAAAAATCATTTTTCCCTTTGGGAAAAAGATTCTGAATTTGGCTGTATGAAGAAGAATACTTTTTCCCTTTGGGAAGAATATTCTGAATATTTGGCTGTAAGAATAAGAATAACTTTTCCCTTTGGGAAGAATATTCTGAATTTGGGATAGCCATAACAAAAAATCATTTTTCCCTTAGGGAAGAATATTCTCAATTTGGCTATAGCAAAAAAAAAATTGTTTTTTCCTTAGAGAAGAGTTCTGAATTCGGCCATAGCAAGAGGAATAATTTTTCCCTTTGGGAAGAACATTCTGAATTTGTGATGGCCATAGCGAAAGGAATAATTTTTCCCTTTGGGACAAATATCCTGAATTTGGGATGGCCATAGCAAAAGGAATAATGTTTCGCTTTGGGAAGAATATTCTGAATTTGGCTAGAGCAAAAATAATAGCTTTTCCCTTCGAGAAGAATTCTGAATTTGACCATAGCAAGAGGAATCATTTTTCCCTTAGGGAAGAATATTCTAAATTTGGCTATAGCAAAAAAAAAATCATATTTCCCTTTGGGAAGAACATTCTGAATTTGTGATGGCCATAGCGAAAGGAATAATATTTCCCTTTGGGACAAATATCCTGAATTTGGGATGGCTATAACAAAAGGAATAATATTTCGCTTTGGGAAGAATATTCTGAATTTGGCTACAGCAAAAAGAATTATTTTTCCCTTTAGGAAGACGATTCTGGATTTGGCTGCATGAAGAAGAATACTTTTTCCCTTTGGAAGAACATTCTGAATTTGGGATGGCCATAGCAAAAAATCGTTTTTCCCTTTGGGTAGAATTCTGAATTTGGCTATAGCAAAAAGAATCATTTTTCCCTTAGAGAAGAGTTCTGAATTTGACCATAGCAAGAGGAATCATTTTTCCCTTAGGGAAGAATATTCTGAATTTGGCTATAGCAAAAAAAAAAAACTTTTCCCTTTGGGTAGAATTCTGAATTTGGCCATAGGAAGAAGAATAATTTTTCCCTTAGGGAAGAATATTCTGAATTTGGATAGAGCAAAAAAAATTGTTTTTCCTTTTGAGAAGAATTCTGAATTCGGCCATAGCAAGAGGAATCATTTTTCCCTTTGGGAAGAACATTGTGAATTTTCCTCCCTCTGCCTCTCCCCACATCCCCCGTTCCCCCGAGCAGCCCAGCCCGACCTGCAGTGCCCAGCAGTGCCCAGCAGTGCCCAGCAGTGCCCAGCCGTGCCCGGCAGTGCCCAGCCCGACCTGCCGTGCCCAGCAGTGCCCGGCAGCGCCCGGCAGTGCCCGGCAGCGCCCAGCAGTGCCCAGCAGTGCCCGGCAGTGCCCAGCAGTGCCCAGCAGTGCCCAGCCCGACCTGCCGTGCCCAGCAGTGCCCAGCCATGCCCAGCAGTGCCCAGCAGTGCCCAGCAATGCCCGGCAGTGCCCATCCGTGCCCATCCGTGCCCAGCCCTGCCCAGCAGTGCCCAGCAGTGCCCAGCAGTGCCCGGCAGTGCCCAGCAGTGCCCGGCAGTGCCCAGCCATGCCCATCCGTGCCCAGCCGTGCCCAGCAGTGCCCAGCAGTGCCTGGCAGTGCCCAGCAATTCCCAGCCGTGCCCGGCCGTGCCCAGCAGTGCCCGGCCTGCCTGCTTGTGTGCCTGCCCCCGTGTGCTGTGCGAGTGGGGGTTCCCAGGGAAGGCTTTTCCTTGTGTTTTGCCTGCCGTCTGCAGATGCTGCACAGACTCTCCCAAAGGAGCAGAGCGTCGCTAAGCCCAGCCCAGACCAGCTGCAGGTAACCCCCACTGCCCAGTGGGTTCTTTTCTTGTACAGAGCCGCCCCTTCTCTGTACCTCTGCATGGTGGACTGCCAGAACTTTTTGGTTGTTTTTTTTCCTGGAAGAAAAAAAAAAAAAAAAAATCCCCCAAAATGTAAAAAGTTCTGGAATCCACAGAGCAGGGACAGAGGCACCCTTCTCTGTTCTCTCCTCGTGACAGAGTGCCAGTCTCTGAGCGTGTTGTTCTGGGGTGCAGCACTTCCAGCCCTCAGCTTCTCCAGCCCTGTTGTTTTCCTGCTTTTTCCCACCCCCTCTTTTCGTCCCGCTAGGAATTGCCAATGAAATAATTCACTGTGCCTAGTTAGGATTTGTTTCCAGCAGCTTTTCAGGCAGAGGTGAAAACCGAGGAAAAATCTTGGTGTCTCCAAAGTTTTTTTCCAGGTGTGGTTTGGGGTGTGATGAAGGCTGGGAGGTGTCAGAGAGTCACAAAATCCACTTTTACTGCATGAAAAACACCAACTTTAGGATTTTTGCCAAGCTGAAGATTTTTCCTTGGTTGTTCCTGCTGATTCCAGAGGCTTTAAAGAGAAATAAAATAGTTTGTAGTTTTTTATTCTGAATTATTTCCTCTTCCTACCTGCTTGGTCTCATCCTGCAGCTGGTGCCTGGGGATGGAAGTGCTGCATCCCCTTGTCCCTGCAAGCTCTGCTGGGCTCATTCCTGCATTTTCCTTCCTGCAGCTCAGCCAGGAGGAAGGATCTGACTCTGGGATCCTGGAGGGTGACAGCAAAACCTCAGCTCCTGCTACCTCAGAGCCCAAATGTGACACTTGTGAAGGTGAGGGACAAATTTCTGCATTATCACAATGTTTGCAAACGTGTGGCACACACAGCAGCAAAATGCTGGAGGAAGGAGTTGGGAGACTCAAAAAACCCCTGGTTTGGAATAGAATCATTCAAAATCTTTGTGCATAAATTGGGACTCTGGGGTGGTGGAGTGACAGGAGAACATCAGCTCCTGCTACATCAGAGCCCAGATGTGACACTTGTGAAGGTGAGGGACAAATTTCTGCATTATCACAGCACTTAAAAGCCACCTGTGTGGCACACAGAGCAGCAAAATGCTGGAGGAAGGACTCAAGAAAACCCCTGGTTTGGAATAGAATCATTCAAAATCTTTGTGCTAAAGATTGGGACTCTGGGGTGGTGGAGTGACAGCAAAACCTCAGCTCCTGCTACCTCAGAGCCCAAATGTGACACTTGTGAAGGTGAGGGACAAATTTCTGCATTGTCACAATGTTTGCAAACACGTGGCACACGCAGCAGCAAAATGCTGGAGGAGAGACTCAAAAAACGCCTGGTTTGAAACAGAATAATTAAAAATCTTGGTGCTAAAGATTGGGACTCTGGGGTGGTGGAGTGACAGGAGAACCTCAGCTCCTGCTACATCAGAGCCCAAATGTGACACTTGTGAAGGTGAGGGACAAATTTCTGCATTATCACAGCACTTAAAAGCCACCTGTGTGGGACACACAGCAGCAAAATGCTGGAGGAAGGACTCAGAAAACCCCTGGTTTGGAATAGAATCATTAAAAATCTTTGTGCATAAATTGGGACTCTGGCATGGTGGAGTGACAGCAAAACCTCAGCTCCTGCTACCTCAGAGCCCAAATGTGACACTTGTGAAGGTGAGGGACAAATTTCTGCATTATCACAGCACTTACAAGCCACCTGTGTGGGACACAGAGCAGCAAAATGCTGGAGGAGGGACTCAAAAAAACCCCCTGGTTTGGAATAGAATAATTAAAAATCTCTGTGCTGAAAACTGAGAAATTTCAAAGTTCACCACAAGTATTTTCTTAATTTCTGGTCATAAATAAATGCTCTGAATGCAGTGGCAGGTTAAGCCCCCAAATCCCATCTCTGACTGAGTAATGCCATGAGAAAAAATCTTCCAGACCTTGCTGGAGGGTGTTTAAAATGCTGGAATTTATCTTTGGATCCATCCCCCTTCCCAAGGGAGGCTCCTGAGCTCACAGAACCCGGGCTGGGCTGGCTGCAGTCATTCCCTGCAAACCAAGCAGGGAACTGAACGAAAATGGGAATTTTTGGGTGGATCTGTCATATTTTGACATTTTCCCCATGGGACTTTTTTTGCTGCATCACTTGTGGAGAGTTCACAAATTTTGGGAGCAATTTTCCTGTTTTTCTACTTTTTATTCTCTCTTTTCAATGAACCTCAGTTGGAAAAGCAGCTCCTTGTTTCCAGCTCAAATGGGAGAGCTGGAAATTCCCTGAATTTACAAACCAGCCTTGGAAAATTCCCTGGATTTACAAACCAGCCTTGGAAACCCTTGGAAAATTCCTTGGATTTACAAACCATGGCTGTGCCTTGGAAACTCCAGGCACTGGAGGGAGGGAGGGTGATCCAAGGTGATCCTGGAATGCTCAGTTTGGCATCCCAGGATCCAAACCCCAGAGCTCTCAGCCTGATGCAAAAAGTAAAAAATTCAGATTTCAGCCCAATTTTTGTCTCTGCTGGTGTCTCTTACCCAATGACTTGGACTGTGCTTGGCTCTTGCAGACAGTGATTTGATAGAAAACCTCTCCAAAAGCAAAAAGCCCAAGCTGGACCTGGTTTTTGAGGAGTGGGATGTGGCTGGGCTGCCGTGGTGGTTTTTAGGGAATCTCAGAAGCAATTACAAATCCAGGAGTAATGGATCCACGGATATTCAGACTAACCAGGTGTGTAAAAAGATTGTCTTCTTTATCTCCTCTTTTGGCTATCAAGGAAATAAAATATTCCGTTTTTTTCTCCCTTTTCCCTTCCCACTCCAGGATTTCCAGCCTTTTTCCCCACTCTGGGCCTTTCCCATTGGGTGGTTGGTGAATTTTATGTTTTTAAGATCAACTAAACTCTTTTCTCAAGGCCCTCAGAGGTGCCTGGATTTCAGGAGTTGCCCCTTTTTTTTATTGGGGTGAACGTTGTAGGGTGGTGGCTGAGCTGGAAGAGGTGGAAGTTGGAAAAAAGGAAAATGGTGAGGTGGAAATTGGGAAAAGGTTGGGAAAAGGAAAATTTGTGAGGTGAAAATTGGGAAAAGGGAATCTGTGAGGTGAAAATTTTAAAAATGGAAACCTGTGAGGTGGAAGTTGGGAAAAGATTGGGAAAAGGGGAACTTGTGAGGTGGAAATTGGAACATTGTAGGGTGGTGGCTGAGCTGGAAGAGGTGGAAATTTGGGCCTTTCCCATTGGGTGGTTGGTGAATTTTATGTTTTTTAAATCAACTAAACTCTTTTCTCAAGGCCCTCAGAGGTGCCTGGATTTCAGGAGTTGCCCCTTTTTTTTTATTGGGGTGAACGTTGTAGGGTGGTGGCTGAGCTGGAAGAGGTGGAAGTTGGAAAAAAGGAAAATGGTGAGGTGGAAATTGGGAAAGGGTTGGGAAAAGGAAAATTTGTGAGGTGAAAATTGGGAAAAGGGAATCTGTGAGGTGAAAATTTTAAAAATGGAAACGTGTGAGGTGGAAATTGGGAAAAGATTGGGAAAAGGGGAACTTGTGAGGTGGAAATTGGAACATTGTAGGGTGGTGGCTGAGCTGGAAGAGGTGGAAGTTGGAAAAAAGGAAAATGGTGAGGTGGAAATTGGGAAAAGGTTGGGAAAAGGAAAATTTGTGAGGTGAAAATTGGGAAAAGGGAATCTGTGAGGTGAAAATTTTAAAAATGGAAACCTGTGAGGTGGAAGTTGGGAAAAGATTGGGAAAAGGGGAACTTGTGAGGTGGAAATTGGAACATTGTAGGGTGGTGGCTGAGCTGGAAGAGGTGGAAATTGGAAAAAGGGAAAATGGTGAGGTGGAAATTGGGAAAAGGGAATCTGAGGTGAAAATTTTAAAAATGGAAACCTGTGAGGTGGAAATTGGGAAAAGATTGGGAAAAGGGGAACTTGTGAGGTGGAAATTGGAAAAAAGGGGAATCTGTGAGGGGAAAATTTTAAAAATGGAAGCCTGTGAGGTGTGAATTGGGAAAAGGAGGGCCTCTGAGGTGGGAATTGGAAAAACAGGAATCTGTGAGGTAAAAATTTAAAAAATGGAAGCTTGTGAGGTAGAAATTGGGAAAAGATTGGGAAAAGGGGAACTTGTGAGGTGGAAATTAGAAAAGGGGGGAACTTGAGAGGTGGAAATTGGAAAAAGAGAAGCCTGTGAGGTGGAAATTGAAAAAAAAAGGGGAATCTGTGAGGGGAAAATTTTAAAAATGGAAGCTTTTAAGGTGTGAATTGGGAAAAGGAGGGCCTGGGAGGTGGAAATTGGAAAAAATTGCAATCTGTGAGGTGAAAATTTTTAAAATAGAAACATGTGAGGAGGAAATTGGAAAAAGAGGGAACTTATGTGGTGGAAATTGAGGAAAGGTTGCAAAAGGGGAGCCTGTTAGGTGGGATTTGGAGAAAAGGGAATCTGTGAGGTGAAAATTTTAAAAATGGAAACCTGTGACGTGGGAATTAGGAAAAGGAGGGCCTGTGAGAAAGTAATTGGAAGAAGAGAAGCCTTTGAGGTGGAAATTGGAGAAAGGGGAACTTGTGAGGTGGAAATTGTGAAAAACTGAGTTGGTGAGGGAGAAAGAAGGAACTTCTGAGGTAGAAATTGGAAAAAAGGGAATCTGTGAGGGGAAAATTTTAAAAATGGAGGCCTGTGAAGTGGAAATTGAGAAAAAGGGGACCTGTGAGGCAGAAATTTTCAGAATGAATGTCTGAGGGCAGTGAGGTGCCTGGGGTTTTGGAGGTTGTTGGAGAGGAAAATGGGACAGGGATGTGGAGCTGCTCCTAAATGATTTTTCCTGTTTTTTCCCCCTCAGGACATTGACACTGCCATAGTTTCAGACACCACTGATGACCTGTGGTTCCTCAATGAGTGTCCCCTGGACCAGGGCACTGCTGGGCTCAAGGTGGAAGTGTTGGACTGTGAGGAGGTCACAGAAGGTGACACCAAGGTACCTCTGGCACAGGTTTCTCTGTTTTAATTCATCCCATGCTGCCCTTGGAAAGGCTAAATCCTGTTTAGAAAAGGCTGTCACCATTACTCATGTGTTTGATGGTTTTCCTGCTTGGGTTTTGGTTTAAATTCAATTTTTCAAGGCATAAAATCAATTGAAAATGAGTTAAACTTCTCGCAGCGACTTAAGTGGGTTTCTAACCAATATCTGCAAGAGTTATAAATCAAAAATCGTGGAATTAAGTTTAGAAAAGGCTTTTAAAAATTGAGTCCAGCTAAAGACTCAAAGAGGAGAATCTGATCATGGTACACCAGCAAAAGTTACCAACATTATGCAAAAGAACCATTGCAAAAACAGTTTTTAATTCACTTTTAGAAGTGATTTAATGAGCAGGGCGATGCTGTAATCATTTATTTGGGAATTGCAGCACCAGGCAAATTATAAATAGGGAATATTCCAACATTTTCACCTCTGACAATGCTTTCCTGGATTTCCAGGTGCCTGAGGATGTGTGCTTGGATGAGCTGGAGAATTCCCAGTGCCTGAGTGATGACACGGACACAGAGGCTGCTTCTGAGGTGGGAATTCCTTGGGATCACCTGGGGCTGGAAGGGCTCATCCCACATCTGCTGCTGGTTTTGGGGTGGGAAAAGCTGATTTTCTTGTGGGTTTCCAAAAAGAAAAAGTGGCTGGGTGAAGTTATGTTGATACCCAGGCATGATTTAATAAGATTTTAATTGCATGTTGTGCTCTGGATGGAAATCTGGAGGATTGTCCTTGGAAGGAACTTAGAAATCTCAAGTAGCACTTTATAGTCACTCAAAAATTCAGAATTTTAATGTTTTTTAGCAGAATTGTAATGGTTTTAGCAGAATTTTCCAGCCTGGAATAAATGGGCATGTCCCTGACTTTGGACAGCTGAGTCCTGGCTCTGCACTTGTGCACTTGTCCTGCCCTTTGCTGTGAGGTAATTAATTAATTAATCCATTAATTGTGCAGATTCAAAGCTGGTAAGTGATGAGTGAGCCTGGAAAATAAATTCATACCATATTCCAGGAGCTCTCCCCTTGAATTTTGAGCAAAATATTGAAAATTCTTTTAAAATTAAATGAAAATAAGCTGCCCCAACTTAGATTCTTCCAGAGGGCTGGGAGAGAGGAAGGGGAGGAATTCATGAGGGACAGATCCGGGATGAATCAATCCCAAGCCACAAAATGTTGATTTTCCAGCTTATAAATCACTCATAAATAAAATTTTTTAACGAGACTTCCTTGCTACTTTTCCCACATGGCTAAAACGAGGAATACCCAAAAATAAATTGATTTTTTGCTGGAATTTTTTGCCTTAAATCCCTCAGGATTGCTGGCAATGCTCCAAGTGCAGGAAATTCAACTCCCCGGGAAAAAGGTACTGCTTCCGCTGCTGGGCCCTGCGCAAGGACTGGTACAGGGACTGCCCCAAACTGCCCCATTCCCTGTCCCTTTCCAACATCAATTCCATGGAAAGCCAGGAGCAGGATGAAGGGATGGACGTCCCAGACTGCAGGAGGACGATCTCAGCCCCGGCTGGCCAACCCAAACACGTTTTCCTGGGAGAAAACAAACCCCACGTGGATCCGGGCGGCTCCATCGAGCGCTTGGATTTGGCACAGGAGGGGAAAAATCGGGATTTTGCCAAGCTGAAGAAAGAGGAGGAGGTGGAATCTTTGGAGAGCATCAAGACCCTGCTGAATCCCTGCTTCCTGTGCCAGCACAGGCCTCGGGATGGGAATATTGTCCACGGAAGGACTGCTCACCTGGTGGCCTGCTTCAGGTGTGCCAGGATGCTGAAGAAGAAGAGATCGCCGTGTCCCGTGTGCAGGAAGGAGATCAAGATGGTCATCAGGATCTTCATGGGGTAGGGAGGATTTCTGCCCCTAAAGTAACCCCAAAATCTGGAGTTTTTGCACTCAAATCCCAATTTCGGTGTGTGCAGAAAGGAGATCACGATGGTCATCAGGATCTTCATAAAATAACCCCAAAATCTGGATTTTTGCACTCAAACCTCTATTACAGTATGTGCGGAAAGGAGATCAAGGTGGTCATCAGGATCTTCATGGGGTAGGGAGGATTTCTGCCCCTAAAGTAACCCCAAAATCTGGAGTTTTTGCACTCAAATCCCAATTTAGGTGTGTGCAGAAAGGAGATCACGATGGTCATCGGGATCTTCATAAAATAACCCCAAAATTTGGATTTTTGCACTCAAATCCCAATTTCAGTGTGTGCAGAAAGGAGATCAAGATGGTCATCAGGATCTTCATAAAATAACCCCAAAATCTGGAATTTTTGCACTCAAATCCCCATTACAGTATGTGCGGAAAGGAGATCAAGGTGGTCATCAGGATCTTCATGGGGTAGGGAGGATTTCTGCCCCTAAAGTAACCCCAAAATCTGGAATTTTTGCACTCAAATCCCAGTTTCAGTGTGTGCAGAAAAGAGATCACGATGGTCATCAGGATCTTCATAAAATAACCCCAAAATTTGGATTTTTGCACTCAAATCCCCATTACAGTATGTGCAGAAAGGAGATCAAGATGGTCATCAGGATCTTCATGGGGTAGGGAAGATTTCTGCCCCGAAAGTAACCCCAAAATCTGGAATTTTTGCACTCAAATCCCAATTTTGGTGTGTGCAGAAAGGAGATCACGATGATCATCAGGATCTTCATAAAATAACCCCAAAATCTGGAATTTTTGCACTCAAATCCCAATTTCAGTGTGTGCAGAAAGGAGATCACGATGGTCATCAGGATCTTCATAAAATAACCCCAAAATCTGGAATTTTGCACTCAAACCTCTATTACAGTATGTGCAGGAAGGAGATCACGATGGTCATCAAGATCTTCATAACCCCAAAATCTGGATTTTTGCATTCAAATCCCATTTTCAGTGTGTGCAGAAAGGAGATCACGATGGTCATCAGGATCTTCATAAAATAACCCCAAAATCTGGATTTTTGCACTCAAACCTCTATTACAGCATGTGCAGAAAGGAGATCAAGATGGTCATCAAGATCTTCATGGGGTAGGGAGGATTTCTGCCCCTAAAGTAACCCCAAAATCTGGAATTTT
Source organism: Artemisiospiza belli (assembly GCA_021963965.1). NCBI lineage: Eukaryota > Metazoa > Chordata > Aves > Passeriformes > Passerellidae > Artemisiospiza > Artemisiospiza belli. The sequence goes on along the minus strand of JAKDEW010000037.1, from coordinate 4,333,901 downwards.
TGCACTCAAATCCCAATGTAAGTGTGTGCAGAAAGGAGATCACGATGGTCATCAGGATCTTCTTAAAATAACCCCAAAATTTGGATTTTTGCACTCAAATCCCAGTTTCAGTGTGTGCAGAAAGGAGATCACGATGGTCATCAGGATCTTCATAAAATAACCCCAAAATTTGGATTTTTGCACTCAAATCCCAGTTTCAGTGTGTGCAGAAAGGAGATCAAGATGGCCATCGGGATCTTCATGGACTAGCAGGACCTTCTAGTATTAAAATAACCCCAAAAGTAGGTTTTTTTGCACAAAAACCCCAATTCCAGAGTTTGGTCTGCAGGATCAAGATGGCCATCAGGATCTTTATGGGATAGCAGGACCTTGTGCACCTAAAATAACCCCAAAATGGAGATTTTTGCACTCAAACCCCGATTCCAGAGCTCAGCCAGTGAAACCAAAGAGTACCAAGATTGAATCCCACCAAGAATCCTCTTCAGGATCCACTTTTCCATGGAATTCACCTCGAGATCAAAACCCCAGCTTGGAAATTTTCCCCATTTCCCATTGGGATTCTTTCTCCTGACCAAGAACAGCAGATTTGGGGAAAAGTGAAACCTTTGGAATGTTTTATTTCCCCATAAATCCCGACTTGTGCAATTCCTTTGGAACTGAGAGTTAAAAACAGAAATAAATATTTATGGTGGGTGGCCAGGGGATTTGTTTTGGAGAGAAGAAGAACTTTATTCCTGATTTTTTTATTAAGGTCGGCAGGGTGAAGAATTCCTTGCTTGCAGACGGGAAATAAATCTATGTTTATAATCCACACCTCTCAGGTCACAAATGAGATGTAATAATAATAATAATAGTAATAATAATGTTATATTTTTCTTTCTTTTTGGGCTCCTTAATTTCTATTTCTTCTCTTTTTTGTATACTTAAATCTATTCTGTGTCACCTCTGTCCAGCAGGATTCAATTCCAGCAGCTTTGGGATATTTTGGGATGTTCCACCTGCCCTCACCCATCCTTTAGGCTAAAACAATCATCATTTTTGAGTGACTTGAAAACTGGCTTAAAAATTAAACACATTGCTTTGAGGGATAAAATAATTCCTTTAAAACCCCATTTGCACCCTTTCCAGGCAGACTTTTTCCCTCTTTTGAGGCAGATTTTTTTCCCTTTTCCAAGCATTTTTCCCTCTTTCCAAGCAATTTTTTCCCGTTTCCAGGCAAAATTTTCCCCCCTTTTCAGGCAGATTTTTCCCCTTTTCAAATACATTTTTTTCCTTTTTCCAGGCAGATTTTTCCCCTCTTTTCAGACAGATATTTTCCTCCTTTCCAGGCAGACTTTTCCCCCTTTATAGGAATTTTTTTTCCCCTTTCCAGGCAGACTTTTCCCCATTTATAGGAAATTTTTTCCCCTTTCCAGGCAGATTTTTCCCCCTTTATAGGAATTGTTTTTCCCCTTTCCAGGCAGATTTTTCCCCCTTTATAGGAATTTTTTTTCCCCTTTCCAGGCAGACTTTTCCCCCTTTGTAGGAAATTTTTTCCCCTTTCCAGGCAGATTTTTTCCCCATCCAATGTCTGCAAAATCCCTCAGGAATGGCAGCAGCAGATCCTCTGGATGTGAACCTTTGTTCTCCAGCCCGTTTCCAGTCCCATTTCCTGACATTCCCATGGGATCACCCACCCCACCCCATCCCTGTGGCAGTTCCCAGAGGAGTTTTTCTCCCTTTTCCAGCTGTTTTTTGGGATCAGCACTCCCGGAGAAGGCAGAGCTCACTAGAGGGCACCCGCACCCAGCTCCTGCTGCTCTCCCTCATTCCAGGATCCACATTCCCGGCTGGAAAAGATGCTCAGGGGCACCTTCCCATGACGGGGAGTTGGTTTTCCTGATTTCCCAAACCCACAAATCCGAGTTTTCCCCCTATCCCAAATCCCAGCGATGCCCCTTGCACCCCTCCAGATGCATTTCAACATTCCCAGTTTTTGTTCCTTCTTCCTCCTCCCCTCTTTTTTTTTCTATTTTTCTTTTCTTTTTTCTGGTTTTTCCCTTTATCCACAAAAGTTTTGGGATCTTGTGGCATCCAGGATCCATCCAGCCCCACAGGGAAGTGTCACCATCACCATTTCCCGTTCTTCTATCCCAAATCCTCCCTCCCTGCTTCCCCCCAGGTGACAGCAGTGACAGAGCAGGGGGTGACACTTGGTTTGATGATCCCAACGCTCCAAAAAAACCCAAAAATAACCCCAAACCCCACATGGATCCCAAAGGAAAAAAAACCTTTTTGTTTTAGGTTTTTTTAGGTTTTTCTTGTATTTCCAAAGCAGGGACTGTCCAGTGAGGGAGGTGACATTGGGGTTGCTTTGTTTGATGATCCCAAGGCTCCAAAAAACCCCAATAAAGAAACCCCGGACCCGACACAGATCCCAAAGGAAGAAACCTCTTTTTTTTAAGGGGTTTTTAGGGTTTTTCTGTATTTCCAAAGCAGGGACTGTCCAGCGAGGGAGGTGACACCTCTGGGGTGTCCCTGGTGCCAGGGGGACGCAGGTTTGGGGTTCCTTTTATGGCTCTTCACCCACTCGGGGCATCGTCCCCACAGCGTTCTCCATCCCCTCCCATCTTCCCAGCGGGGTTTTTTTGGGATCCACGACCAAATCCAGCCCCTCCACACGAATCCAGGACCACCAGAGGCTCCTCTCCCATGGCTCCTGAGGCTCCTCAAGGTCATGTCCACAAAATCCAGTTTTTTCCCAGCATCTGTCTTTTTTTTTTTTTTTTTGGTAAAAAACCCTTTCCCCCCTCCCCACCCACCCCAAAACCCCACCGAACCCCCCCCAAAAATCCATCCTCCCTCAGCACTCCAGGGGCGCCGCCTGCACCTCCACGGCCAGGAGGTGTCCCCGGGGCTGCACGGGATAAACCACGCGCACGGCCCCGGCGCCACGGAGCGATTCCCGCCGCCATCCGCCGCTCACCGCCACCGCCAGGAGCAGCAGGCACAGCAGCAGCGCCGTCACCAGCGTCCCCTGTCCCCACGGCATGCCCTGCCTGGCCTCTTTAGTCCTGGCGCTCACGCAGGCCACCCTGAGCGGCGATGCCACCAAGGTGACGTGCAGACACGCCCGGTACTCGGTGTCGGGGCGCAGCCGGGTGATGTTGAAGCTGTGGGTGCCCGCCGGGATCCGCGCCGAGCCCAGCGCCGCGCCCGGCGCCGAGCTGGCCCAGGTGAGGTTGGAGGAGACGGCGTTGAGGCACGGCCGCCAGGCCAGCAGGACGTGGTGGGGCTGGACATCCACCACCAGCAGCTCCAGCTCGGCCTGGCCCAGCGGGAAGGAGCGGTTGACCAGCACGCGGACGCCGCGGGTGTCGGCGCCCAGCAGGTTGTGAGCCACGCACGTGTAGAGCCCGGCCTCGCCCGCCGCGATGCCGCGGATCTCCAGCGTCCCCTCCGAGTGCACCTTGAACTTCCCGTCGTCCCCGAACGGCAGCAGCTTCACCCCGGCCGGCGTCACCCAGTAAATCTCCGGCTCCGGCTCCGCCAGCGCCCGGCAGTGCAGGGCCACGTTGTCACCCACCTGGGCGTCCAGGCGCGCCGGGATGCTGCGGGCGGAGATGAGCGGCAGGCACTGCTCCGTCATCTCCCGGAACGGGACGTCGCGGATGTGGCGGCGCTGGAGGTCGGGGGGCTCGGCGCACAGCGTGGACTGCGGCTCGATGAAGCGCACGCGGGGCCGGGTGCTGTTGACCCAGCGGATGACGCAGTCGCAGCGCAGCGGGTTCCCGTGGATGCTGATCTCCTGCAGGTTGGGCAGCGACTCCACCGTCTGCCGGTGCAAGGCACTTAGGGCGTTGTTGTTGAGCATCAGCGTCTCCAGCTGCGGAAGGTGCTGGAAGGCCTTGGGGTGGATGAAGGACAGCTTGGGATTGTTGGTGACGTCCAGCTTGGTCAGCTCGGGGAGGTTGATGAGGGCGAACTGGTCGATGGACACCAGCTCGTCCATGTTGTTGAGGCCCAGCTCCTTGAGGTGCAGCATGTTGGTGAAGTCGCTCTGCTTGACCCTCTGCAGCGGGTTCTTGTTCAGATCCAGGAATTTCAGGCCGGGCACCTGCTGCAGGGCCCTCTTGGGGACATCTGCCAGCCTGTTGTCGTAGAAGGACAGGCTCTCCAGGCTCCTCAGCCCTTCCAGGGCGTAATCCGAGATCTCCCGCAGCTGCATCCCGGCCAGCACCAAACTTCTCAGGTTGCCCAGGGGCCGGAAATTCATGTCCAGGATGGCGTCCACCTTGTTCCCCCCGACCATGAGGATCTCCAGGCTGGGCAGCGTCTGGAACCAGCGGCTGTCCAGCGTCCTCAGCAGGTTGGAGTTGAGGTGGAGCCGCAGGAGGCTGCCCAGGCCGGCGAAGGCGCGGGGGGCGATGCTGCGGAGCCGGTTGTGGTTCAGGTAGAGCTCCTGAAGGTTCCCCAAGCCCGGGAAGCTGCCGTCGGGCAGATCAGAGAGCTGATTCTCCTCCAGGTGCAGGCTGAGCAGCTGGGGCATGTTCCTGAGCCCAAAATCCCAGACATCAGAGAAGCTGTTCTGCGACAGATCCAGCTCCGACAGGTTCCGCAGGTAGCCCAGCTCGCCCTGCTCCAGCCTGGCGATGTTGTTGCTCTGCAGCAGCAGGGTCTGCGTGCCCTCGGGCAGCTCCGGGGGCACCGAGGTGATGAAGAGGTCGTTGCAGTCCACCGTGGCCGCCTCGCGGTAGGCGGAGCGGGGCGTGTACCAGGGCCGGATCTGGCACACGCAGCGCGGGGGACACGCCACCCGCCAGGGCACCGTGGGCATGGCGCTGGCGGCCACCACGCACAGCAGGAGGCAGCTGGGCTGGAGGCCTCTCATTTTGGGCTGCTGAAGGTCACAGGGAGCATCCAGAGCTGGCCACAGGGTGACAGCGGTGACGGCGAGGTGGACACGGCGCCCGTGGGGGGAGATGCTCCATGCGAGCCCCTGGAAGGGTCGGCCCCTGCCTGGCGCCCCCAAAACGGGAGCTCAAAGTGCTGGGGGCACCTCAGTCAGAGCTGGGCCTCTTCTTCCTCCCCAAAGGAGTTGTTGCCGTGCTTGGCTGCATCTTCCGGGCTTCTCCTTGAGGTCATTCCTGGAAAAACAGCAAAGCTGGGTTAGAGGAGGGTTTGGGCTTGTGGGGAACCAGGGGCAGGGACAGGGGACAGGTTGGGGAGGTAAAAATCTGAGGATGGCACCCCCAGGACCCCCAGTGCCCTCAAAACTGCCCAGCAAATCCACGAATTCCATTTTGTATCCGTAGCATTCACTGTGCCCTCCTATCCCACAGGATCTGTGTGGAATTATCCCATAGAATCTTCCCAAATCAAGTCCATGAATTCCATTTTATATCCATGGCATTTTCTATGCCTTCCCATCCCAGAAAATGTGGCTGGAATTATCCCATGGAATCTGCCCGGGACCCTCCAAACAAATCCATGAATTCTGCTTTACATCCATGATTGAACTGTGTCCTCCCATCCCACAGGATCTGGGTGGAATTATGCCATGGAATCTTCCCAGGATTCCCGAAACAAATCCATGAATTCCATTCTATATCCTTGGCATTTTCTGTGCCTTCTCATCCCAGAGAATCTGGCGGAATTATCCCATGGATTCTGCTCAGGACCCCCCTGGATCTGTGGCCGAGCAGAGGCAGAGCTGCAAGAGTTGGGAATAAATTTCCATGGGAATAATTATCCATGGGAATCATCTTCCTGTGGGCTCTGCTTCCTGCTCCTCATCCTCCCCAGCTCCAAATTCCCCCATCCAGAAGCTCCAGCCCCATTTGGAGTCCTCCAATGGGATATTCCTTAGGGAAAAACATCCCCCAAACGTCAGGAATGCTCTGGGGGGATCTGGGATAGGTTTGAACCCCCTCCAGCACCTCCTGCCCGTCTCCCAGTCCAGCCTTTGATTCCATTATTTCCTCCAGCTCTCCCACCCCATGCTGACCCCAATCCAACCTTTTCTTCCCTTAAAAGCCTCTCGCCCAGCAGGGGAAAAAACAACAAAAAAAACATTAAAAGAGTGGGAAAAGCGAAGTTTCAGTTTTATCCCCGCCGTGCTCCCCAGGTAAAGGGCTCCTGAGCCGAGTTTATTCCACATCAGCTCCTCCCGGATCGATCTCCGCTCTTTTCCCTCCTTCCCCGCTGCTTTTAAAGCAGCTCCTGCAGAACCAGCATGAAAGGAAAGGATGGATCCATCGATTCCCGCTTCCCTCTGATGGATCCACACCTTTCCTTTTAAGTGCTCCGGCGTTTTCAGGTCTGTAAAAGTCTCCAGCTGTTCGAATATCTCTCAAATCTTTTCTCTGGAAAAAAATATTACGAAGGAATTTGGAGGAGTTTTATTTGTTTTCTTTGAGGTGTGAAGGAAACGCTGGAGAAGGCGCCTGGTTCCAACCCTGGTTTTCCAGGGAAAACCTCCCCAGCTCTGCTGGTTTCGTCCATAATTGGATTTTACCCCGTTTTTCCCAGCGCAGGGCAGGGTTGCAGGGAGAAATCTTTGATATGAGATAATCCAGGAGTTTGTGTGAGTCATGGGATGGGAACTTGTGGAAAAATGGCGGATTTGGGAAAAGTTGGGACCAAAATTCATGGAAAGGAACGAACTGGGAGAAAAGGAAGAGCTTTGGCAGTGAGTGATCCCTGCTGAGGGGCGAAAATCCTGGGAAAGGCACCTGGTTCAAACCCTGGTTTTCCAGGGAAAACCTCCCCAGCTCTGCTGGTTTCGTCCATAATTGGATTTTATCCCGTTTTTCCCAGCGCAGGGCAGGGTTGCAGGGAGAAATCTTTGATGTGAGATAATCCAGGAGTTTGTGTGAGTCATGGGATGGGAACTTGTGGAAAAATGGCAGATTTGGGAAAAGTTGGGACCAAAATTCATGGAAAGGAACAAACGGGGAGAAAAGGAAGAGCTTTAGCAGTGAGTGATCCCTGCTGAGGGGGGAAAATCCTGGGAAAGGCACCTGGTTCCAACCCTGGTTTTCCAGGGAAAACCTCCCCAGCTCTGCTGGTTTCATCCATAATTGGATTTTATCCCGTTTTTCCCAGTGCAGGGCAGGGTTGCAGGGAGAAATTTTTGATATGAGATAATCCAGGAGTTTGTGTGAGTCATGGGATGGGAACTTGTGGAAAAATGGCGGATTTGGGAAAAGTTGGGACCAAAATTCATGGAAAGGAACAAACTGGGAGAAAAGGAAGAGCTTTGGCAGTGAGTGATCCCTGCTGAGGGGGAAAATCCTGGGAAAGGCACCTGGTTCCAACCCTGGTTTTCCAGGGAAAACCTCCCCAACTCTGCCGGTTTCGTCCATAATTGGATTTTATCCCGTTTTTCCCAGCGCAGGGCAAGGTTGCAGCACGGATGGCTGGGAGAAATCCTGGATGTGGGATAATCCAGGGGTTTGTGCGAGTCACAGGATGGGAAGTTGAGGGAAAATGGTGGATTTGGGAAAATTTGGGATTAAAATTAATGGAAAGGAGCAAACTGAAGAAGAAATGAATAAGAAATAAATGAAGAAGAAGAAGAAATAAATACAGGGAAGGGCGAGAAATACTGAGATAAAGGAGAAATACAAGAAAAAAGAGAAACACAGGGGGAAAGGAGAAAATGAAGGGGCAAAAGAGAAATGAAGGGACAAAAATGAGAAATAAAAAAGGACAAAGGAGAAATACAAAGGAAAAGGAGAAATAAATAAAAGGACAAAGAAGAAATTAAGCGACAAGAAGAAATAAATGAAGAAAGAAGAAATAAATAGAGGGACAAAGAAGAAATTGAGGAACAAGAAGAAATAAATGAAGAAAGAAGAAATAAATAAAGGGATGAAGGAGAAATAAATAGAGGGACAAAGAAGTGTTAAAAATAGGTTAGAAACCATTGTGAAGTAGTTGATAATTGTTAAGCATTGGGTTGATATATATATAATATATAAGTTGATAATTGTTATAATATAATATGTATGTTATAATATATATATGTTATGTTAATATATAACATATATATACTTAACAAATATATATATTAATATATAACATATATATACTTAAAAAAAAACAACAGTACTTAACAATTATCAACTTATATATAACATATAATAATATGTTATAATATATATAAGTTGATAATCATTAAGTACTGTTAGTTTTCTAACCTATTTTTAACAGAAGAAATAAATAAAAGGACAAAGAAGAAATAAATGAAGGGATGAAGGAGAAATAAATGAAGGGACGAAGGAGAAATAAATGAAGGGACGAAGGAGAAATAAATGAAGGGACGAAGGAGAAATAAATGAAGGGACGAAGGAGAAATAAATGAAAGGATGAAGGAGAAATAAATAAAGGGATGAAGGAGAAATAAATGAAGGAACGAAGGAGAAATAAATAAAGGGACGAAGGAGAAATAAATGAAGGGATGAAGGAGAAATAAATGAAAGGATGAAGGAGAAATAAATAGAGGGATGAAGGAGAAATAAATAGAGGGACGAAGGAGAAATAAATAAAGGGATGAAGGAGAAATAAATGAAGGGACGAAGGAGAAATAAATGAAAGGATGAAGGAGAAATAAATGAAAGGACAAAGGAGAAATAAATGGAGGGACAAAGGGCCCCGAGTGTCGCCGGCTCCGTGGCAACCGCCCCCCCTCGCCCCTCATCTGTATGCCCGGGCTGAGCCCCGCGGCCGCCGCGGCTCCATGGAAACCCCGAGCGCCCGGAACCCCAGCCTGGAGATGGGAGATGGGATTGAGGAGCTGCCACTGGGAAAACTTGGTGGCTTTGGGGCCTTTTCAGAAATTCCAGGGGGTTTCGGCGCTCGGCAGTTGAGGGGTGCGTGTTCCTGGGTGGGTGTTGCCGGGATGGGAGGGATTTCCTGGGGTGGAAAGGTTTTCCTGGAAAATGAGTTTTCCTGGAATATGAGGGTTTTTCTTGGGATACCAGGCTGTTCCTGGGATGGGAGATGGTTTTCCTGCAATACGAAGTTTTTCCTGGGATGGGAAGGTGTTCCTTATGGAAGTTTTCTTGGGATGGGAGGGTTTTCCTGGAATATGAGGGTTTTTCTTGGGATACCAGGCTGTTCCTGGGATGGGAGAGTTTTCCTGCAATGGGATGGTTTTCCTGGAATACAAAGTTTTTCCCGGGATTGGAAGGTGTTCCTTATGGAAGTTTTCTTGGGATGGGAGGGTTTTCGTGGAATATGAGGGTTTTTCTTGGGATACCAGGCTGTTCCTGGGATGGGAGAGTTTTCCTAGGATGGGATGGTTTTCCTGGAATACGAAGTTTTTCCGGCATGGGAAGATGTTCCTTAAATATGAAAGTTTTCCTGGGATGGGAAGGTTTTCCTGAGATACGAGGCTGCTCCTGGAATATGAGAGTTTCCCTGGAATTACGAGGGTTTTCCTGGAATTTTGAGACTGTTCCTGGGATGGGAAGGTTTTCCTGGGATACCAGGCCATTCCCACCCCCTTTTCCAGCAGCTTCACCCCCCTAAACCCAACACCACCCCCGAGGTGACACGGCATGGGACAGTGATGTCCCCACACGTGTCCCCATCGCGTGCCATCCTGTGTCCCTCACAGCAGCCTCCAGCTGCCATTTCGGGATGTTATTCCCTAAAAAAAAAACATTTCCAGGAGTTGGGGAACACCTGGCAAAGTCCCTGCTGAGCTCTGAGCCGGGATTTTTGCTCAGGAAAAGCGGCTTTGGAAGCGTTTCCTTGGAGCTTTTCCCAGCAGAAGGAGGGTGGGTTTAGATGGGATTTTGGGAAGAAATCCTTCCCCATGAGGGCAGCGAGGCCCTGGCACAGCTTTCCCCACCTCTGGAAGTGTCCACGGCCAAGCTGGACAGGGTTTGGAGCCACCAGGATGGGCAGAATCCGCTCCAAACTCCCTTTTCCAGCGATTTCTCCTCTCAGTCATTGTTTTGTGCACAAGGATGGGATTTTTATTTTTTTTTTCGCATCCTCCTGCATCTCGGCGGGCAGGGAGAGGGCGATAACGTGATTCTGTTATTCCTGCTTGTCTGGGAGGCAGCCAGGAGATAAAAACTCAGCCGGGAGCAGCGAAGAGCTCGGGAACCCGGGGGCAGCAGCTGCCTCTTATCTCTTATCTCGGTGCTTCTCTGCCTGTCTCTGGCTGGATTTTAATGAGGAGGGCTGGGAAATCAGCCTGGTGTGCTCATCCTGGCGCTCCAGGGCTTGGGATTGTTGTCTTGGCTCTGGAATTGTCTCGGCTCTGGAATTGTTGTCTTGGTTCTGGAATTGTTGTCTCGGCTCTGGAATTGTCTCGGCTCTGGAATTGTTGTCTCGGCTTTGGAATTGTTGTCTCGGCTCTGGAATTGTTGTCTTGGTTCTGGAATTGTTGTCTTGGTTCTGGAATTGTTGTCTTGGTTCTGGAATTGTTGTCTTGGTTCTGGAATTGTTGTCTCGGCTCTGCAATTGTCTCAGCTCTGGAATTGTTGTCTTGACTCTGGAATTGTTTTGCCTCTGAAATTGTTTTACCTCTGGAATTGTCTCACCTCTGGAATTGTTGTCTCGGCTTTGGAATTGTTGTCTCGGTTCTGGAATTGTCTCGGTTCTGGAATTGTCTCGGTTCTGGAATTGTTGTCTCACCTCTGGAATTGTTGTCTCAGCTCTGGAATTGTTGTCTCGCCTCTGGAATTGTTGTCTCAGCTCTGGAATTGTCTCTGGAATTGTTTTGTTTGTGGTTTTCCCCCTCCAAACGCTCCCACAGGTTCCTGTGGCATCCCCAATCCAGGCTCAGCTTCCAGCCTGGAAAAAGGGGCAGAATTTGGCCCTCTCGGCCTCAAACTGCACATCCCAGAGGAGTTTGGATGCCTCAGTCGTTCCCTAAAGATCGCACATCCCATCCCAAGGGAGCTTTGGAGATGCTCAGGTCCCTGGGCTGGGGGTCCCTTCTCCAAAATTCAGCTTTTGGAGTTTGGCCTTTCCAAAAGTTCATAAATCCCCAGGGATTTTCAGACAAGAAGACTCAAATCCATTATTTTCAACCAGGAAACCTCAAATCTATGATTTTCAGCCAAGAAGCCTCAAATCCATGATTTCCAACCAGGAGGATTTTCCTGATTTTCAACCAGGAAGCCTCAAATCCATGATTTTCAGCCCAGAAAGCCTCAATTCCATGATTTTCAACCAGAAAGCCTCAAATCCATGATTTTCAGCCCAGAAAGCCTCAATTCCATGATTTTCAGCCAGGAAGCCTCAAATCCATGATTTTCAGCCCAGAAAGCCTCAAATCCATGATTTTCAGCCAGGAAGCCTCAAATCCATGATTTTCAGCCCAGAAAGCCTCAATTCCATGATTTTCAGCCAGAAAGCCTCAAATCCATGATTTTCAACCCAGAAAGCCTCAAATCCATGATTTTCAGCCCCTGGACCACCTCATTTTATCCCTGATCCTCAGGCCATGGTGTTAACCTGGAGCATTTGGAATTGCCCAGATTCCATGGGGGTGAAAAGCTGGCTGAGCTCTGCCCCTGGAGAGATCCAGGGCTGCGGAGATGGAATTCCAGCTGGATTGTCCTTCCCTGTGGAAAATCCATGTTTTTCACCCCCCCTGAGCCGCGCTGGGCTGCAGCTCTCTGCGTTTTTGGGAGCAGCTCCAGCTCCTGGCAGCGGCTCCGGGCTGCAGCAGGAGCTGAGCTCCGGCTGTGCCTGCGGATCCCCGCTCCCAAATCCCACATTTCCAGCGGCAAATAAGAACATTCCAGGCAGAAAGGACGTGGGGAAGGAGGAAAAAATCTGATTTTTGGGTGTTTATCACCCTGACACCTCTTTTTTTTTTTTTTATGATTTGCAGAGCCTTGGCTCGTTTTTCCTCCCACACAGAATTCCATGGAATTTCCCGATCCAGCCCCTTCCTATGCAGGCAGGGAGGTCACAGGTGCATTCCCAGAATATCCCAAATATTCCCCTCCTGCCCCACGCCCTCCCTGGCTGTTCCTGCCTGGTTTTTCCTGAGCCATCCCCAGGATCTCCTTCCCAAGAGATAATTTAGAGCCCTTCAGCCTCTGGAAGCCGTCGCTGAGGGTTCCAGGGAAAGCTTCCAAGTGGAATTTGCTTCCAGATTTTGGGGAATCCTGCTCCAGTCACTGGGAACTGTGGGGAGCTGGGAGCCCCCAGCATTCCTGCCCCATCCCATCCCATCCCATCCCATCCCATCCCATCCCATCCCATCCCATCCCATCCCATCCCATCCCATCCCATCCCATCCCATTCCCTAAAGGAGCTGTGGGATTTTGCCAGGACCAGGCCGGGTTTTTCCATCCCGTGGGCGCAGTGGGAATGCTCAGCACCCACATCCCGCTGGAAAATCCCTCTCTGGGAGCCCAGGGAAGGGCTCAGCCCCCCCAAAATTCCATAAAATTGGAATTTTGGAGCGCTGCTCCATGCAGGGCACAGCAGGGACGCTGCTGTGTCATTCCCTGTGACCTTCCCAGCGGATGGGGAAGGATCGATAATTAATTCCTCATTAACGCCGCCTCATTTGCAGAGCAGCTCCCCCCAAACCTCCCCCTTTTCCCTTCCCCCTCCAAGGACAGGAATGTCTGGGAATGTCAAAGAGTTTGAGCTCCAGGGAATGTCAAAGGATTTGAGTTCCTGGGAATGTCAAAGGATTTGAGTTCCTGGGAATGTCAAAGGGTTTGAATTCCTGGGAATGTCGAAGGATTTGAATTCCTGGGAATGTCAAAGGGTTTGAGTTCTTGGGAATGTCAAAGGGTTTGAATTCCAGGGAATGTCGAAGGATTTGAATTCCTGGGAATGTCAAAGGGTTTGAATTCCGGGGCTGCTCCCACGGAATTCCAGCTCAGGGCGGCACCCGTGGGATCAAAGCCATTCCCAATCCCAGGGAAGCCTCTCCCTGCTTTTCTCCTGGAGCATTCCGGCCTCCTTGGATGCCAGAAAGGCCTGGAATGACCAAAACCCTTGGAATCACATCCCAGCCATGTCTGCAGGATCCAGGATTCTCCTTGAGGAGCCAATCCCACCCTTGGGATCCCTCCAGGGCCAGGATGCCTCTGGAATTCCACCAGGACTCTGGAATTCCACAAAACCTCTGGAATTCCATCAGGGCTCTGGAATTCCACAAAGACTCTGGAATTCCACCAGGACTCTGGAATTCCACAAAGACTCTGGAATTCCACAAAGACTCTGGAATTCCACAAGGACTCTGGAATTCCACAAAGACTCTGGAATTCCACATGGACTCTGGAATTCCACAAGGACTCTGGAATTCCATCAGGGCTCTGGAATTCCACAGGGACTCTGGAATTCCACTGGGACTCTGGAATTCCATCAGGACTCTGGAATTCCATCAGGGCTCTGGAATTCCACAAGGACTCTGGAATTCCACAACGACACGAGGTCCTGCTGCCAGGGGACAACCCAAGGTGCCCCAGCTCCCAATTCCCAACAAATTCCAAGCCTGGAATCGCTGGCTGCAGGTCAGGGCAGGGAAAGGAGGGGAGCTCCAGCAGTAGAAAAAAACCCAGGAAAATATCAAATCCAGGCTTTTCCAGCGGACCCAGCCCCGCCAAGGAAAGGGAACAACCCCCAGCATCCCCCGAAGAAGCCGCGGATCGGCGCGGATGCCAAGGAGTCATCAGGAATCCTAAGGAAAACCTACGGTTGCCATGGGAACTGGCGGGCACGGCTGCCTCACCCCCTCCCCGGGCACGGAGCGGATCCGTGGGATGGAGGCAAATCCCTCTGGAAAGGCTCGGGGAGCCGGGGAGGGGATGGAGCGGCGCTGCTTTTATGGGATTTTGGGGGCTGAGCCGCTCCCGGCGCTCCCCGAGAGGGATTTTCCAGCGGGGTGTGGATGCTGCGCCCACCGCGTGGAAAATCCCTCCCCGATCCCCGGTGAATTCCGTTTCCAGCTTATCTGGGATGAAATCATCCTGCTGAGAGCTGGGAGAGGAGGGGAAAGGGGATTAATCCATGGAGGGAAAAACTGGGATGAGCTCAAACACCGCTGGGCTTGGAGCTGGAGCTGGAATGGCTCTGGAGCAGGAAGAAAAAGATCTGGAGAGCCAAGGAACATCCCAGCTGCTCATCCCCCTCATTCCCATGGAAAAATCCCTCAGTTTCCAGGGATTCTGCAGCAGGAAATGGGAAAACCTGGAAAACGCCGCAGGAAAAGCTGATCCCTGTCCCGACAGACCTCGAGGGCTGCTGATGGAACCAAATCCATCTCCCAAAACCATTTCCCAATCCATTTCCCAAATCCCTTTTCCAAATCGATTTCCCAATCCCTTTTCCGAATCCATCTCCCAAATCCACTTCCCAAGTCCCTTTCCCAAATCCATCTCCCAAATCCCTGCTCTCCCATCTTTTCAGCGTCCTGACAATTCCAGGAAAACTGGGAATATCCATGGCCAAGCCAGGGAGGACAACCCTGCCCAAGAGGATTTTACTGGGAAAAAAAAGGAGCCAAGGAATTATTAAAGAGCCATAAAAACAGCTGGAAAATGCCCCTGAAATCCCTTTTTTTTTTAAACAAGAATTCCATGGAAAGGGAATTCCAGCATGGATGGAAACTCGGGGACCTGGAATTCTGAAGGACTGGCCCTGGGTGCTTCCAAAGGGATGGATCCCACCAAACTCCAGGAATTCAGGAATGCCGGAGCTCCCCAGAGCCAGGATTGGGACAACCAATCCCAGGAGCTCGTGGGAGTTGGGAAAAGTGACTCAGAAATGGGACCGAGCTCAAAATTTTCCATGGGAATCCAAACATTCCTGGGAAAAACGGGCTCTGCAGCAATTTTCAAATCGAGATCAAAGCTTCCACCCCATTTCCTTTTTTTGGGGGGGATTTCAAGGCAAGGGAGAGGCTTTGATGAGGCGGCGTCAAACGCCGCTTGGAGCAGCCAAAATATTCCTTGAAATTTAAGGATCATCCTGGAAAGGTCGACAACCAAACGATGGAAAAGCTTCGGAAAAGCTTCTCATGGCACAAACCAAATTGCATTTTTTTAAGGATCATAAATTGGAAAAATCCCCTTTTTTTTCGAGGTAGAATTTGTATTTTTAATGCTTTCCCCCCGTCGTTATTCCCAAAGGTCCTGCTGGGAATCAGGGAAGCGAAGCTGCTGCTTTTCCTTCCTAAAAAAGATCTGGATCTGGCTGCTCTGATCCTTTGGGAAAAGATGGTTGAGATGCAAAACCCCTTTTCCTGCTGATTCCAAATTCCTCATTTAAAATTCCTTATTAAAGCCTCTCTCTTCCCCAAAAAACCCAATTTTTTCCCAGCCTGGATTCTCCTCATTTTGTCCACTGGGAAGGACAAAGCACCAACCCTCAAATTTCACCTGGGATTGATTACTTTTGTTAGGATCATTATAAATTCCATTAAAAATGGGATTTTTAACAGAGATTGGGAGACTCTGGAGCCTGGAGAGGGTCAGGAAAATCCAGGATCATTCCTGGAGGGGGAAACCCGGCCTTAATTCCAAGCAGAGCTGGTGAATAACCGATCCCGAATAATTTATCCCAAATAATTTATTCCCGAATAATTTATGGATCCAGTCTGGGTGAGAGGAGCCCCAGACTTCAGTCCCAATTAAGGCCTTTGTGAATTGTCTGGGAACGGATCCCAATTTTTCCCATATTTATTTGTTCCCCGGGATCGCGCTCCAAACGGAGCCGCCGCACAATTCCTGCTTTTCCCGAGTGTTTGCAAACAGCTCCCACTGCCAGCATTTGGAGGGGCTTTTCCAGCCCCTGTCCCACCTTGGAACCTGTGGGAATTTTCATGGGAATGATCCCCAAGAACTCCTGGCTGGATGGAGAGGGGACAGCAAAGGCTCCCGAGGTGATTTTCCCAAAAAAAATCCTAAAATTCAGCTGCTGGATCCGCATTTTCCAAAGCTTTCCATAAATAAATGGATGGCCTGGAATGCTGCTGGGAATTCCAGAGGGTACCTGAGTCCTGGATAAATGGATGCTGGAAGTTGCCAGGTTTATCCAGGTTTATCCCCCGACTCAGGAGCGGCGATCCCGATCCCAAAATTCCACCCCAAAATCCCAGCGCGGGGCTTTATCCACGGGGAACGTACCCAAATTTCAGGAATTTTGAATTCATCCCATTTTCCTGCTTATCCCAGTGCTCTGGCAGGAAGCAGCAACTGGGATCGGGATTCTCCTTTCCAAGCTGGGAATTATCCCCTTGGGAATAATCCCATAAAACCAAAGTCAGGGGGGAGAGAGAGATCGCAGCCCTCATTCCAGGGGCTCGGGATTGGGAACAGACAGTGGGAACAGCTGCTTCATGTCCTGGAAAAGGGATTTGGGAGCAAAAAAAGGGGCGGTGAGGAATTTTTGTGTCCTTTTGGGACATCGGGAACGTCATCCCATGGAGTCTCCCAGGGAAGGGAAGAAGCATTAATGACCAGGGTGATCCAGGAGGAAATCTGGGAATAAAGGGGCAGAGCCTCGTGTTTGGGGTTCACCTGCACAGGTGACATTCCCAAACTCCCCTGCGCCAGCTCTGGGCATTCCCAGCATCCCCCCAATCCCTGTCCTAGCCAGGAAATCTAGGATCACATCCCAAAAAGTCAGGGAAGTGTTTTTCCAGCGGAAAGCAGGAGTGGGACGATCCCTGGGCTTCAGGAGAAGGAGCTGTGGCTGGGCAGGGCGGCGGGAGTGCTCTGGAATTGAAACTGGGATTCCGTGGGAATCTGAGATTCCGTGGGAATGGGAACGGCTCCTCTGAACCCCCGAGGGGGCAATTCCAGCTCAATACCCGCGGTTTTGGGAAAAGGGAATTCCTGCAGCCCCGCTGAGGCTGGATGGGGTCGGGATGGGGTTGGATCGGGGTCCTGCAGAATTCCTGGCCCTTTTCCCTGTGCCAGAGGGATCCCAAGGGCTCTGCCGGGGCTCTGGGCATGGCTCAGCTCCTGGTTTTCCTCTGTGGATGAGAAGAGAGATCCCATCCAAAGGGAAGGGTTGGGAATGGGAATGGGAACGGGAATGGGAATGGGAATGGGAACGGGAATGGGAACGGGAATGGGAATGGGAACGGGAATGGGAACGGGAATGGGAATGGGAATGGGAACGGGAACGGGAATGGGAATGGGAATGGGAATGGGAATGGGAACGGGAATGGGAATGGGAACGGGAACGGGAAGAGAGATGCCAGCCAAAGAGAAAGGTTGGGATTGGAAAGGGAGATCCCTTCCAAAGAAAAGGGTTGGGAATGGGAGGAGAGATCCCATCTAAATAAAAGGGTTGGGAATGGGAATGGGGAGATCCCAGCCAAATGAAAGGGTTGGGAATGGCCGAGGAGCAGAGCCCTCAGATTCCGATCCTGCTCTGCCACTTCCAGGGATGCCAGCAGGTGACAAAGCCACTCCTGCTGCCCGCAGAGGGGACACAGAGAGCCGGGAATGCCAGGAAAAGCCTCAGCAGGGCGGGATCGGGATCCTGCAGCACAGCGAGCCCGGTCTGGAGCCGGGAGATGCTACCCCCGTGTCCCTGGAGTGACCTGAGGGACATCCCGGGACAATCCCCAGGACAGCGAATCGTGTCCGGAGCCACCGCAGGCTCGGGATGAGGGAGGCCGGGATGAGCCATTCCCATCCCGGCTTCTCCAGGGGCTCTGCCCGGGAAAGGCAGGGCTGGGTCCTGGCTCGGCACCAGCGCGGAGGGGACACACAGGGGACAGAGGTGACACCCGCGCGTGGCTCCCGAGCTGCCACAGCCCCGGCACATCCAGGCTGGAGGGAGCGGATCCCGACGGCAGCGCCCACCTGCAGCTCCAGCCACAGCACCCCCGGCTCCTCCGGGCTCCCACCAGGGCCGGCCCTGCGTGTCCAGGGCTTCTCCCGCTCCTCCTGCGCGCTCCAATCCCTTTCTCCAGGCTCTGGGAGAAACCAGGGCCGGGCTGAGCACCAGGAGAGGCGAGGGCAGGGCAGGATCAGCCGCACACGGAGCGCGGGGTCCCTGCCGGCCCCGAGCCCTTTCCCGGAGCGGCTCTGGGGATCAACCCGGGGATCTCCGGGCTGGCTGGGCACGGCCCCGGGCAGGGCAGAGCTGGGCATGGCCCCGGGCAGGGCTGGGCACGGCCCCGGGCAGGGCAGGGCTGGCACAGGGCCCCGGGCAGGGCAGGGCTGGCACAGGGCCCCGGGCAGGGCAGGGCTGGGCACGGCCCCGGGCAGGGCAGGGCTGGGCACGGCCCCGGGCAGGGCAGGGCTGGCACAGGGCCCCGGGCAGGGCAGGGCTGGGCACGGCCCCGGGCAGGGCAGGGCTGGGCACGGCCCCGGGCAGGGCTGGGCTGGCACAGGGCCCCGGGCAGGGCAGGGCTGGGCACGGCCCCGGGCAGGGCTGGGCACGGCCCCGGGCAGGGCTGGGCATGGCCCAGGGCAGGGCTGGGCACGGCCCCGGGCAGGGCAGGGCTGGGCATGGCCCAGGGCAGGGCTGGGCGCTGGCACAGGGACCCGGGCACTGCGGGCGGGTGCAGCCGCGGCAGGGAGGGGCAGGGCTGGGCAGCGGGGGGAGGTAAACACGGCACCGGCACAGAAAGCAGGAAAATGGCATTAAAATGACACCAAAATGACACCCAAATGACACCCAAATGACTGTTCCCGACGCGTCCTTTGCCATCACCTTTGCTGTCCCCCCGCTCCTCGGCCGGCTGTCCCCAGGTGCAGGAGGGCTGGCCAGGAGCCCCAAGGACCGCGTTGTTCCTCTGTATCACACCCAACGTCCCTCCCGTCACATTTTCCGCGTCGCTCGGGCACCCAGGGGTTAACGCCCGGGAAGCGCCGCTCCCGCCCGGATCCTGGCAGCATCCCTGGATCCCGGCCCCGCCGGCGGCTCCGTGACCAGCGCATCACCCGCGGCCCCGCCGCCCTCAGCCCCCGCTCCCGCCCGCGCCGGGCCGAGGATCCGCCGGATCCCGGAGGAGTTTCCAGGAGCGGGAACGCGGCTCCCACCCCGCGGTACCTGGGAGCCATCCCTGCCTTCCTCCCGTCCCTTCATCCCCTCCCGGAGCGCCGCTCTCCATCCATTCCCGTTTATTTTTTTTTTTTTTCTCCCCACCCCGTTTCTTTCCAAACGCACCATTTCTCCTCCAACCCAGCATCGAGCAGGGAAAGCAAAGCTCTGGAATGGCAAAAAAAAACAACCCCGAGCGAGCTGGAGGCGCCGGCTCGCTGCTGCAGAGCGCAGGAGCCCCCCTCAAAGTCACCCCCGGCCCAAAAACCCCCAAACCACAGCGGTGGCCCCCAACTCACCCTCCGAGCGTGTCCCCGTCCCCCGGCGCCGCTGTCACCGCCTGCCACCCCCCGCCACAGCTGCCCGCACATCTGGCAGACAAAAGGCCGGCTGGCTCCGGAGCTGTCACCGCTGGCGGGCTCTGTCCTTGTCGCTGAGGACGGCGACAGGGCCAGCAGGACCCTCCGGCCACCCTCGGGGCTGGAGGCGGCGGGGAGAGCTCCTCACCCTTCGCTCGCCCGGCGCCTTCGCAGCCGCACAGTCCCCGCTCCCCCTCCTCCTCCTCCTCCTCCTCCCTCTCCTCCTTCTCCCCTCCCTCCCCAATCCTCCTCCTCCTCCTCCTCACTCCAGCCTTGTCGCCACGGCGTGCCACCCACCCGAGGCAGCTCCTGCCTTAACCCCTGCGGCTCCGGCCTCTGCCGGGGGATGTTCCCGAGGGATGAAGGCTCTCCCGGGGGATGATGCCGAGGGATGAAGGCTCTCCCGGAGGATGATGCCGAGGGATGAAGGCTCTCCCGGAGATGCTGAGCCGGCCCTCGGCATCCGCAGCGCTCCCGCTGCGCCACCGCCGCCCCCTCCCCGCACACGGGGGTCGCCCAGCCCGGGGGCTGCGGGGGTGGCTGCGAGGGGAAGGGGACGCTCGGTGGATTTGGGATTTGTGTCCCAAATTTGGGATTTGTGTCCCGGATCTCCTTCTGTCCATCGGGATTTCTGGGCATTTCCAAAGATGACCCCGCCAGCCCCGTGTCCCTGCCGAGGGGACAGCGAGGCCACCCCGCGGGTTTCCCGGCTCTGTCCCCAAGCAGGGCGCGCTGCCCGGGGCTCGTTTTCCCCAAAAAACCGATTTTCAGGGAAATCTTAACCTTGGGAAAAAACTGGGGGAAATCTGCATTTTGTCCAGCTGTGTTACCCAGAGGGGTGACACAGACCCCACCCACGGTGACACCCAGCGTGACACGGGGACAAGGAGCTGTCACCGGCAGCTGTGGGGCTGGGACAAGGGCAGGATTTGGGGTGCGGGCAGCAGAGCACCCCCAGATTTATTTTTGCATCCCAGAAAAGCTTTTCCCAGCCCCGGGGAGGGACAGAGGGCCCTGGGAGGGGGGAGGTGACAGCGGCCATCGAGCGCCCGTTTCATGCTCGGTTTGGAGAGCGAAGCCGGGGCTGGGGACGGAGCGGGGCTGGAGAGGGGCTGGGGGCTGGATTAGAGTTGGAACTCGGGGCTGGAATTTGGGGCTGGAGTGGGATTGGAACGGGGCTGGGACAGGAGCGGGGACTGGAGCTCGGGGTTGGAGCTCGGGGCTGGGGCTGAATCAGGGCTGGGACTCGGGGCTGGAGTGGGGCTGGAATTTGGGTCTGGAGTGGGGCTGGGGGCTGAATCAGGATTGGAACTCGGGGCTGGAGCTCAGGGCTGGAATTTGGGTCTGGAGTGAGGCTGGGGGCTGAATCAGGATTGGAACTCGGGGCTGGAGCTCAGGGCTGGAATTCGAGGCTGGAGCAGGGCTGGGGGCTGGATCAGAATTGGAATTTGGGGCTGGAGCGGGGCTGGGGTCTGGATCAGGGTTGGAATTTGGGGCTGGAGCGGGGCTGAAGCTGGGTTGGGGTCTGGATCAGGGTTGGAAATCGAGGCTGGAGATCAGGACTGGAATTTGGGGCTGGAGTGGGGCTGGGGTCTGGATCAGGGTTGGAATTTGGGGCTGGATCGGGGCTGGGGTCTGGATCAGGTTTGGAATTTGGGATGGGAGCGGGGCTGGGGTCTGGATCAGGGTTGGAATTTGGGATGGGAGCGGGGCTGGGGGCTGGGTCAGGGTTGGAACTCGGGGCTGGAGCTCGGGGCTGGAGCTCGGGGCTGGAGCGGGGCCGCGCACACGCCGAGCAGAGCTCGCAGAGCGCTCGGAGTGACCTGATTTAATTGGCAGCGCTTCAATGGCATCGAGTCCCTGCCCGCCCCCCTCGGCAGAGCCCTTCCGCAGGCGCCTAACGCGAGCTGGGCTCGGCTTCAGCCTCACTAAAGCCGGGCTTTGCTTCAGAGCGTCCCCGAGGTCAGGGGAGCCTCAGCTGCACCGGCCCCTCCAGGATTGTCCAACAGCAAAAGGAAAAATCGGGGCTGGGTCACGGGAGGAAATTCCCATTTGTTTTTCCCAGATCCTGTCAGCATCCTGTGGAAACTGCTGAGGAGCTCCGGGTGGGCTGGGAAAGCCCCTCCAGGGGGATTTGGAGGGCTGGGAAAACATTTCCAGGGGGATTTTGTGCCCGTTCCCGCTGCCAGGGCTGGGGGCACCTGGAGCAGGGGCTGGTTTGGTTTGCAGCCCCCTGTGCTGTGGGGCGGGCAGGGAAATGCCCCTTGGAATGTCCCAAATCCCTGTGGAACTCCTGGAAAAGCCCTTCCAGGTGGATTTGGAGGGCTGGGAAAGCCCTTTCGTGTGGATTTGGAGGGCTGGGAAAGCCTTTCCAGGTGGATTTTGTGCCCATGCCCGGGAGCAGGGGTTGGTTTGCAGCCCCCTGTGCTGTGGGGCTGGCAGGGAAATTCCCTTTGAAACTTCCCAAATTCCTATGGAAGGCTCTGTGGAGCTCCTGGAAAAGCCCTTCCAGGTGGATTTGGAGGGCTGGAAAAGCCCTTTCGTGTGGATTTGGAGGGCTGGGAAAGCCTTTCCAGGTGGATTTTGTGCCCGTGCCCGGGAGCAGGGGTTGGTTTGCAGCCCCCTGTGCTGTGGGGCTGGCAGGGAAATTCCCTTTGAAATTTCCCAAATTCCTATGGAAGGCTCGGTGGAGCTCCTGGAAAAGCCCTTCCAGGTGGATTTCGGATGCTCCAGGCGGATTTTGGCTGCTCCAGGCTTTCCCAGGGATGGAGAAGCCGCTCCCAGGGGTCCCGGATCCCTGCCCGTGCCCCATCCGGCCTCGCCCCGCTCCTGCCGCGCTGCTGCAGAGGCTGAGTAATTCCCGAGGCTCCCGAGATGCTCCTCAGGCTGCCGAGCACATCCCGATCCAGGTTTTAATTGCGTGGGATTGCAGCCGAGATGGCTCTGATTTATCCTCCCTGCTGCGCCAGCGCTTCGCCCCCGGCCGGCTCCGGGTTCCACCTGGGGAATATTCCCTGGGAAAGGGTTAAAAAATGTTCCTTAAAACCAGGAAAAAAAATAAAATCTCGGAGTCTGGAGTGGGTTTTTCCCTTTCACGCTTGTGGGGTCGTGACATTCCCGTTCTTTTATCCCTTAGGACGCGAGGTGAGGTCCTGGGGGAGGGCGCTGAGGAATTTTCCTGGAGAACCACGGGATTTAGGGGGTTAAGCCAGGCTCAGCCAAGCTCAGCTCTACCAGACCTGGATGAACAAAAGACCTCCAGCACCTTTTATTCCCTTCTGGATCAGGGAAGCCCCATGGATGGAGGGACCCTGCAGGCATCCCAAATCCCGTTTTTAATTCCGCTCCCCCATCCCAAATTTAATTCCCATAAATTTGGGGTGAGCCAAGTTCACCCCTGTGGCAGGGATGGGAGTGAGATCCTGTCCCCTTTCCCAAGGTGGAGATGAATTCCCAAATCCTGTCCCTTTCTCTTCCCACATCCCAAGAATTCCCCTCCTTTTTCCCCCTTCCCAAATCCCATTTTTAACCCCAATCCCAAATCACAGCAGCCTCCCCAAATCCCCACCTCCCCCATGGAAAGATCCTGGAATCCTCTGGAATTTCCATGATCCAGGAATGGGAAATGTTCCTCCGCTCCCTTTATTCCCTGCATTTTGGGGCTGCTTTATGGCTGCCATAAAAGCTGCCCATAAATCAGGGCCGATCCCATAAAACCCAGGAAAAACTGGAATTAGAGCCCAGATGGGAGCGGCTCCCTCTGCCAGGGCTGGGATTTATCCTTTCCTCATTCTCAGACATCTTCAGGCCCACCTTGGGAGGAAATTCCAGGGTGAACACACCTGGTAGGGTCTCCCATTTACGGGTTTTTTTTATGGAGAACATGGGATTTTTTAATGGATAACCTTGGGGGGGATTTTTTTATGGATAATGAGAATTTTTTATGGAGAACATGGGATTTTTGATGGAAAATGTGGGATTTTTTTATGGATAGGATGGGGTGGCTTCTTCTTATGGATAACATGGGATTTTTTTAATGGATAACATGGGGGGATTTTTTAATGGATATATTGGGGGGTCTTTTTATGGATAATGAAAGTTTTTTATGGATAACATGGGATTTTTAATGGAAAATATGGGGGTTTTTATGGATAACATGGGATTTTTTAATGGATAACATGGGGGGGTCTTTTTATGGATAATGAAAGTTTTTATGGATAACATGGGATTTTTTATGGAAAATATGGGGGTTTTTATGGATAACATGGGATTTTTTTAATGGATAACGTGGGGGGGATTTTTTAATGGATATCATGGGGGGGTCTTTTTATGGATAATGAGAGTTTTTTATGGATAACATGGGATTTTTGATGGAAAATATGGGGGTTTTTATGGATAACATGGGGTTTTTTAAATGGATAACATGGGTTTTTTTATGAATAATGAGGGGTTTTTTCATGGATAACATGGGGCTATTTATGGATAACATGGCATTGTTTTATGGATAACATGGGATTTTTTTAATGGATAATGAGGTTTTTTTATGGACAACATTGGTGTTTGATGGATAATGTAGGGGAATTTTTGATAGATAATGGGGGGCAATTTTAAATGGATGACATGGGATTTTTAATGGATAAATTGGGGATTTTTAATGGATAAATTGGGGATTTTTATGGATAATGTGGGGGATTTTTTAATGGACAGTGGGGAGTCACTGTCACAGGGGCCATGGGATGTCACCATCATGGGGGTGTCACCATTGCAGAGGACAGCTGGGTGTCACTGTTACCATCATAGGAGTGTCGCTGTCACAGGGGACAGCTGGGTGTCACTCTCACCATCATGGGGTGTCACTGTCACCATCATGGGGGACAATGGGATGTCACTGTCACAGGGGACAATGGGATGTCACTGTCACCATCAGGGGGGTGTCGCTGTCATGAGGGTGTCACTCTCACCATCATGGGGATGTCACTGTCACAGGGGACAATGGGGTGTCACTGTCACCATCACGGGGTTGTCACCGTCACCATCACCATCACGGGTGTCACCATCACAGAGGACAATGGGGATGTCACTGTCACAGGGGACAATGGGGTGTCACTGTCACCATCACGGGTATCACTATCACAGAGGACAATGGGGATGTCACTGTCACAGAGGACAATGGGGTGTCACTGTCACCATCACGGGGGTGTCACTATCATGAGGGTGTCACTCTCACCATCATGGGGATGTCACTGTTACAGGGGACAATGGGGTGTCACTGTCACCATCACGGGGATGTCACCGTCACCATCACGGGTGTCACCATCACAGAGGACAATGGGGATGTCACTGTCACAGGGGACAATGGGGTGTCACTGTCACCATCACGGGGGTGTCACTGTCATGAGGGTGTCACTCTCACCATCATGGGGATGTCACTGTCACAGGGGACAATGGGGTGTCACTGTCACCATCACGGGGGTGTCACTGTCATGAGGGTGTCACTCTCACCATCATGGGGATGTCACTGTCACAGAGGACAATGGGGTGTCACTGTCACAGGGGACAATGGGGTGTCACTGTCACCATCACGGGGGTGTCACCGTCCCAGGGATCCCCTCACCCCAGCCCTGTTTTCCCTCCCTTCCCCCGGGGCTCTGCTCAGGGACATTTTTCCCCCTGGGGACATTCCGGGTGGGTGGCAGAGCCCGCGCGGGCGGTGCCACCGTTCCCATGGCAACGGGAGCCACCTCGTCCCTCTCTCCTGGCTGTGGGGACACACCTGAGTGTCACAAGCCCGGGTGGGATTTGCGAAGGAATTCCTCCCTGGAGAGGGGCTGGGACGGAATTCTCGGAGGATCCGGAGCTGCCTCCATCCCTGGGATTGTCCAAGGCCAGGCCGGAAAAACCTGGGATGGTGGAAACGTCCCTGCCCATGAAATGGGATCATTGGAAATCCTAAAACTGGAATTTTAGGCCCCTTCCAGTCCAACCCATTCCCATTCTTGAAGCCTCCCTCCCTCTCCTTTTCCCAGCCCTTCTCACCCATCTCGGAATTCCAGGCTCCTCTGGCTCCTCACAAACCCCCGCTGGAGGCTGGACAGGGATAAATCCCAACTAAACCAGGCCAAAACTGTGTTTACAAACCCCCAAATTTATTTATTTCTCCTCACTCACATTCCCTGGCTCTGCTCTTCCCATCCTGGCACTGCCCCAGCTTACCAGGGAATGGCTTATTACTGGGATTTCCAAAAAAAAAATGGGAGAAAATCCTGGGATCTGCTTTTTTGGGGGGCACTGAAATGTTTTTCCACAGCTTTGGCACATCCTGGGGGGGCTGATGAGGCTCAGACTGGGCAGGACGAGGTTTTGCTCCCAGTTTGTCCCAGTTCCCAGAAAGGTGGTGGGAGATTGGGAATGCTCCTGGCTGGAAAAGGAGGAGGGGGAGGAGGAAGAGGAGGAGGAGGAGGCCTGCAGAGTTGCCATGGCGATTGAGCATCTCCAAATCCTCAGGATTATTTATCCCCGGGTTTGTTTAGGCTGAGGGAAAGCCTTGAGGGTGGGGAGAGGGTTGGGGTGTGAGGAAGAGGAGTGTGGGAGTCCAGGAATTCTGATCCTAGAGGAGAAACCCTAAAATTCCAGCTCTGGGGCTCAGCTCCACCGCTGGAGCAGCAAAAACCGGGGAGTTTGGGATGGTTTATGGGGAATTTTCCCTCTCAGGGATCCTGTGATCCCAAATCTGCCCCGGATTTCCATTGTGGAATCTGGCCCATGGAATCCAGGCTTTATTTGGAATACTTTGGGTGTGTGGATGGATTTGGATCAGGCCCTGGTACTGGGTGCTGGGAACGCTTTCCAAACTCATTTCCTAAATTCCAGAGGAGCTTGATGGAGTGATCCTCTGATTTCTGGGATTAAACATCACCTCATTCCCTTCCTGGAGCACTGGAGCATCCCAGGCGCTTCCAGCTGCATCCAGCTGCAAATCCCCTCGGGAAGAACCACCCCGTGTCCTGTCCCCTCTTTGGGGCTCAGCCGACTGTGCCTGGTGACATTCCCGGAATTCTTCCAGGGTGCTCCTTCCAGATGTGTCCCTGCACATCTGCTGCCACTCCCAGGGAAAACTGAGACACTTTGGGTTGTTTGGAGCTGGAATTTTGGGGTAAAACAGGAGAAATTCACCAAGAGAGACAGGAACATCCCAGTGTTCACCATGTCCCCCCTTCCCGCTCCCTCCTTTCCACGGGATCTGTAATTGCTCCTAAACCTCATCTCCAATTCCTTTTGATGCCTCCAGTGTCCCCGTTATGTAAATCCCAGCGTGGGAATGCCGTGGATTTTATGGATGAGGAGTTTGTGCAGCTGAGGGGACACCTTGGATGGTCACATCAAAGGGCGAGGGAAAATGACTCCGGGAAATCGGGAGCCCTGTGGAAAAATCGATTCCGTTTGATTTTGCCAACAGAGGTCGGCGGGGAAGTGGGGAGGAGGCTGGAAATGGGGAAAGAAAAAAAATCCCGTTATTCTGGGAATGTTTTCAGAGGAGGAAAAGAGGGGAAAGGGGAGGGGGAAAGGGAAAAGGGAAAAGGGAAAAAATGGGGGAAAGGAAAACAGAAAAGGGAAAAAGGAAGAAAAGGGGAAAAGGGGGAAAAAAGGGAAGGGAAGGGAAGGGAAGGGAAGGGAAGGGAAGGGAAGGGAAGGGAAGGGAAGGGAAGGGAAGGGAAGGGAAGGGAAGGGAAGGGAAGGGAAGGGAAGGGAAGGGAAGGGAAGGGAAGGGAAGGGAAGGGAAGGGAAGGGAAGGGAAGGGAAGGGAAGGGAAGGGAAGGGAAGGGAAGGGAAGGGAAGGGAAGGGGAAGGGAAGGGAAGGGAAGGGAAGGGAAGGGAAGGGGAAGGGAAGGGAAGGGAAGGGAAGGGAAGGGAAGGGAAGGGAAGGAATCCCAACATTCCCAACGGGGCAGATGTACCCCATTTCCTCCCCAAGGGATTTTTGGGAAGGCCAAGGAGCATCCTTAGGGAATGAGGGTCCCACTGGAGCTGTCACCCACAGGCAGGAGGAGGAATGAGGATTTTTCCCAGCTGTGGATGCTGAAGGAGTCTTGGATGAAGAAAATCTTCCCAAAATCATGGAATGGTTTGGAAGGGAGGTCATTGAGCCCCTGAGCAGGGACATCTCTTGCTAAACCTTATCCCAGCACCAGGAGGATGATATTCCATGGAAAACAGCACAACCAACACTCCCACAGCTCCAAAAATCCAGGAAGAAACTGAAATTTGGCAAAAAAAACACGTGGAGAAGCAAACAGCCTTTCTTGGGAAGGGGGGGAGAAAGCTGGGAATGTTTTCCAAGAACCCCCGTGCTCCAGCACGGGGAGGACAATGACAAATGAGGTGAACTCGGAGGCTGCGGAGAAAATCTTGGCAGCGGGCGGAAAACGCGCTGCCAGATTCCGGGGAATTTTAACTGGCATTTAATTAGCGGCACTCAGGTGGTCACAGGAGCGGTGGCAGTGCCGCAGTTCCTGGCATTTGTTAATTAAAGCTGCTCCTGACAGGGATTAACGACTTTTTAATGAATCTGTTGTCTTAATGTCTCATTAAGTTTTGACTTTTCCCCTCCCCCCCCCCAAATGCCGTCAGTTTTCCCGGGAATTGCAGCATCCAAAGGGATGGGAGGTGTGAGGGGAAGGGGCGGCACAGCTCCTGCCAGGCTCCCCAAAATTTTGGAATGTGTGGGTTGAGGTGGGGGAACAGGGAGAGGAGGGGGCGTGGCCACAGAGGCAAATTTTTGGGAGGAAAATGGGAATCAGGGATGGGTGTGGGAGATCCCAGCCCTGCTGATGGAAAAAAATGGGAATCAGGGATCAAGGTGGGAGATCCTGCTTTGACCTCCTCTCCAAAGGGCTTTGCTGCCTTTCCTGCTCCCCCATCCTGGATTTGGGATATATAAACAGGGGATTTGGGGTTTATCCCTCTCCCTGCTCCATTTACAGCTCATTTCTCCTCATTTCCCTTTCCTTGGCCTTTCCTCTCCAAAGCGCTTTGCTGCCCTTTGAAGGAAAAAGATAGGAAAAAATGATAGAAAAAATGGGAATCTGGGATGGGTGTGGGAGAGTCCAGCCCTGTTGCTGGAGCTCCATCTGAAAGTCTCCAGGACGACCTAGAAAACAGCTTTGAAAATGGGGAGCAGAGAATGAGGAGAAGAAGGAATTTTAGCAGGCTGGGACGCCAGAAATGGGGGAAAATGGATCCATACTTTCCTCCCCAGTGGAGCACTGGGCAGGATTCTGTCCTGCCCATCCCATGAATCCCATCCCATCCCATGGATGCCATCCCATCCCATGGATGCCATCCCATCCCATCCTATCCCATCCCATCCCATCCCATCCCATCCCAACCCATCCCAGTCCATTCCTTCCCTTTTGCTTCCTTCCTACCCCATCCCATCCCATCCCATCCCATCCCATCCCATCCCATCCCATCCCATCCCATCCCATCCCATCCCATCCCATCCCATCCCATCCCATCCCATCCCATCCCATCCCATCCCATCCTATCCCATCCCATCCCATCCCATCCCATCCCATCCCATCCCATCCCATCCAATGGATGCCATCCCATCCCATCCCATCCCATCCCATCCCATCCCATCCCATCCCATCCCATCCCATCCCATCCCATCCCATCCCATCCCATCCCATCCCATCCCAAGGTGCTTTTGGACACGGCACCATCAGAACTGGGCACGGAACACATTTTCCCCCAAAAATCCACGTGCAGGATCCATCAGGATCCTCCTTCCAGCCACTTCCCAGGCCCTGCCGCATTCCCGCATTCCCAGGAACTCCTGCTGGGAGCCCACGGGAGGCGAGGCTGGCGCTGCTCCTCCAGTCCCCGGTGTTGACATTCCTGGGAATAGCGGGAGGCAGAATCCGCGGCGGGGAGAGCACGAATCCCCCAGAATAGATCCCGTTGCTCCTTCTAAATTTAGCATTCCATGTTCTCCTCGGAATGGACTCGGCTCCGGCAATTAGCTAATGATGGGGATGATTAAGGATCGCTCCCGCGCTTCGCATCTCGAGCCTCTCTCCCACTCCTTCCCTTGAATAATAATTCCTGGGTTTTGTAACACCGGCAGAGCATTCCCAGGAAAGCCGGAGGTGAAAGGGAAATGAGCTGTAAATGGAGCAGGGAGAGGGATAAATCCCAAATCCCCTGTTTGCTAATCCCAAATCCGGGATAGGGTTGGGATCCTGGCTGGGATCATCCTGAGGTCTCAGGAAAGAGGGAACAGCTCTGGAATGGGATGGAAGCACGGGAATGTTGCTGCTGGAACTGGGATGCATCCAGGCTCCTTTCCCGGCTGGAATGGCATTAACCCCGGATGGGTTGGGCAGGAAGAATCCCAAAAACTCATCCTGTTCCTCCCCCAACACCTCCCACTGTCCCAAGCTGCTCCAAGCTCCATCCAGCCTGGCCTTGGACATTCCAGGGATCCATGAGCAGCCACAGCTCCTCAGGCAATTCCATCCCAGGCCCTCACAGCTGGGAATTCTTTCCCAATATCCCATCTATCCCTTCCCTCTGGCGGTGGGAGGATATTCCTTGTGTCCTGGCATTTCAGCTCCTGGTGAAGATTCCTTTTCCAGAACCCAGGAATTATCCTGGCTGATGACCACAGTGGAACCATCCCAGATCCATCTCACGCCGCTTCCCATGGGATTTTCCTGTCCTTGCCCAGTATTCCCAACACTGCAGCAGATCCACGGCCTCAGGAGACTCATTCCTGCTGATCCACGTCCCGTCCGTGCCTAACCAGATGCTAATTTATTAATTAAATGCGGTGGTTAATGACAGGGTGAGGATTAATGAGGGCAAATCCTGCAGAATGTTCTTTGGGAAGAGACAGCTCCATGCATCCAACGACACCCTGGGGTTTTTGGGAAGCTCAGGACTCATGGAAAGTCCTTGGAGATGCTCCCAAACCATTCAGGATGGAATTATTCCCATGGAATTATCCCAATCACCGGCTCGGATTTGTTGGGGCACGGCTGGAACGGAGACAATTCCTCCCAGAAAATAATTCCGTGGAACTACTTGACCTGGAAAATTTCCTTGTGAGCAGCTTTGGATTTTAAAAATAAAAGATGGAATGACTCCTGCAGCAGATGCACGGGAGGAGATTTTTTTGGGATGAACTCCGAGCTCTGGCTCCGTTTTCCTTCCCTGCCTTCCCTTTCCCAGCGGGATGGCTCTGGGATTGCTGGGGACGGGCAGCTCTGGTTGCACTTTCTGGAAAGCTCTCTCCAAAAGTTCCTTTGGATTTGGCTCTTGGCTCCAGCACGGGAGCCAAGAAATCCATCAGCAAAATATTAATGGAAAAAAAACGGAGTTGGAGGAGCTCATGGAGGGGAAATCTGGCTCCACTGTGGGGATTGGTGACTGAAAACTGGGAAATGTTGGGAATTCAGGCTCTGAGAAATGGGAAATGTTGGGAATTCAGGCTCTGGACACTGGGAAATATTGGGAATTCAGGCACTGAGAACTGGGAAGTGTTGGGAATTCAGGCACTGAAAACTGGGAAATGTTGGGAATTCAGGCACTGAAAACTGAATTTGGGAAATGTTGAGAATTCAGCCATTGGGAAATGTTGGGAATTCAGACACTGGGAAAGGCTGGGAGCCAGAAATTCCCCCTGAGCCTCCTTTTCTCCAGGCTGAGCCCCTTCCCAGCTCCCTCAGGATTCTCTAAACCCTTTCCCAGCTCCATCAGGATTCTCCAGACCCTTTCCCAGCTCCATTCCCTTCTCTGGACACGCTCCAGCCCCAAAATGTCCTCCTGAACTGAGGGAATAACAGATAATTCCCTTTCCTCAGGATCAACTCCACAGATCAGTCAGAATTAAATAATTTGGGGTGGGAACATGATCTTTAAGGCCCCTCCCAACCCAAAGCTCATTGTAATTCCACGGATAATGAATTATTCCCTGGATAATGAAGTTTGGGCGGCTGCCGTGGTGCAGGAATTCCTGGGAATCATTCTGGGAGGAGAAATCCAAGGATTGCAGCAGCTCCCTCCTCACTTCATCTAAAATTAACTCCTCTCTCGAGCTGCACTTAAGCAAAACCAGTTGCCATGGCCACGCCAGGGGCTCCTGGATGCAGGAAACCAGGAATTCCAGGATGATGGAGGGCTCTGGAATATCCTCAGGAAGTTCATCCACCTGGAGGATCCTCGGAAGTTCATCCACCTGTTAAACACGCAGTGCCCAGGAATTGGGAATTGAAATTCCCCTCTCTTCCTGTGGCTGCGACTTGGACGAGCTGTGAAAAATGTGGAACGAGAAAAGGTGGATAAAGGGAGGGATCTGAGGGGATTTTTGGGAATGCACAGATCCTGAGGTTTGCTGGAAGGGAATGGGAGAGGGACGCTGATATTTATTGCACCTGATTAATCCTTGATTTGCTGCTGCTCAGATTCCGGTTGGGAATCAAATCCTCATTCCAGGCCTGCTGGGGGCTCTGGAAAAAGCAGGAAAAGAGCCCTGATCCTATGGGAAATGCAGGAAAAAAATCCCAGTCCTACAGGAAAGGCAGGAGAGAGCCCAGATCCTACAGGAGAGGCATTTCCAGGATGAAATGTTGGATTTATTAACACAATTTTTCTCCCTAATGAAGTCCCAACCCCAAAAATGGGATTTTTTACCAATTTAGGGTCTGGAGCATGGGAAAATCCCACTTTCCTACCCACCTGATGGGAATGGAGCTCATCATGAGGCTTTTTAATTGGGAATAAAGTCACAGGAATGGTTTCGTTTGGATCTGTGTCCATATGGATCATCCCAAATCCCTGTGGACATCACAGACCATGCCGTAAATCCCAAAATCCCAACTTTCCCATTCCCTGCCTCATTCCCACTGATTTGTATCCACATTCTCATTGTGACACCGAGCCACCAAATCCAGAAAAATGAGCTGGGCTGGGACACCTGGGGCAACCTCCAGGTCCCCAATTATTCCTCTGGCGAGGCGGGAGAAGCCGTTGATCGGCAATTTTCTGTCAACCTTTGGAATATTCCAGCAATTTTCTGTCAACCTTTGGAATGTTTCGGCAATTAACAGCCCTGATGGCTGTGGAGTCATCGGGAGGGATGGAAATAAAGATTTTTATGCCTTCAGAAAGGGCCCTGAGGTCAGAATCCTTCCCGTGCGCCGTGAGTGGAATCGCAGGCGAGGGCAGCGTTTGTCATTCCAATGGTTTTGTTGGAGCAGCTCTAGCATGAGGACAGGGGAAAAAAACCCAGGGAAAATGGGTAAAAACAGGGGAAAAAACCCAGGGAAACAGCAGAAAAAGAACAGGGACAAGGACAAAAAGAAAAAACAGGGAAAAAATACAGGGAAAACATCAACCCCATAATTTATGAGTCCCATCCCATCCTATTGATCCCATCCCACTCCATCCCATGGATCCCATTCCCATCCCAACCCATCCCGGCTGGAATTTGGATCCTATAAACTCCAGATTTTTGTACCTGGAGGAGGAGGAAGAGGAGGAAGAGGAGAAAGGAGGGTGAAGATGAAGGAAGGAGGGAGAGGAAGGATTTCTCTGTCACTCCTCTTTGGTAGTTTGAATTCCCTGGAATGCTGAGCTCCAGCTGGGACTTGGGAATATTTGGATATTTGTAATACTGAGAATATTTGTAATACTGAGAATATTTGTAATATTGGGAATATTGGGAATAACAGGAATATTGGGAATATCAGGAATCCTTCCTGGAGCTGTTCCCGGCTGAGCAGAACCAGGGAACAACCCCGGTTCTATTTTCATCCCGACCTTTTCTCTCCATGCCTTTTGTATTCCCGTTTTTTCCCCCCTTCCCAATCCCTCCCCACTCTGCTCCGTCTCTTCCTTCGCCTCTCCTTCATTTCCCTTCCCTTTGGAGCATCGCGCTAATTAGAGCTGCTAATTAGCGCTGCTAATGAGTTCGTGTTTGTGCATCCAGCAAAGGAACGTGCCGGGCTCCGAGGGTTAACGTGGGATGGTGGCACAGAAATCCTTGGGAATGGGGGTGGGAAAGGGTGGGAATGAAAGGGAAGGAGTGGGAATTGGGGTGGGAATGGATGGGGGGGAGTGGGAATTGGGGTGGGAATGGGTGGGAATTGGGGTGGGAATAGAGATGGAATTGGGGTGGGAATAGAGATGGAATGGATGGGAGGGAATGGGAATTGGGGTGGGAAGAGTTGGGAATTGGGGTGGGAATGGGTGGGAATTGGAGTGGGAATTGGGGTGGGAATTGGTGGAAAGGAAGGGATGGAAATGAGTGGGAATGAACAGGAAGGAATGGGAATGAGTGGGAACAGAGTGGGAATTAGGGTGGGAATGGGTGGGAATTGGGGTGGGAAGAGTTGGGAATTGGGGTGGGAATGGGTGGGAATTGGGGGTGGGAATAGAGATGGAATTGGGGTGGGAATGGGTAGGAATTGGGGTGGGAATGGATGGGGGGGAGTGGGAATTGGGGTGGGAATGGGTGGGAATTGGGGGTGGGAAGAGTTGGGAATTGGGGTGGGAATAGAGATGGGATTGGGGGTGGGAATAGAGATGGGAATTGGGGTGGGAATGGATGGGAGGGAATGGGAATTGGGGTGGGAAGAGTTGGGAATTGGGGTGGGAATGGGGTGGGAATTGGAGTGGGAATAGAGATGGGAATTGGTGGAAAGGAAGGGATGGAAATGAGTGGGAAAGAACAGGAAGGAATGGGAATGAGTGGGAAAGAGTGGGAATTAGGGTGGGAATGGGTGGGAATTGGGGTGGGAAGAGTTGGGAATTGGGGTGGGAATGGGTGGGAATTGGGGTGGGAATGAGTCGGAATTTGTGCAGGGAATGAGTGGGAATGGGCAGGAAGGAGTGGGAATGAGTGGGAAGAAGCAGGAATTAGGGTGGAAAGGAGTGGGAATTAGGGTGGGAAGGAGTGGGAATGGGCAGGAAGGAGTGGGAATGAGTGGGAAGGAATGGGAATTAGGATGGGAATTGGTGGGAATTGGGGTGGGAAAGAAGGAAATGGAAGCACTGGATGGATCCTTTGGAAATGACCCAGGCAGCCTCGGAGCCCCGACACTTTCTAAATCCCATTCCTTAAAACATTCCAATATTTGGGAGCAACATCCCAAAAAATCCCATCTCCAAACAGGAGGAGAATCTCCAATAAAAGTCAAATTTGGGGGAGAAGTGTCCGAGCTGTCACCAAATGCTCCAAGGGACTCCAAAGCCACTTTCAGGGAATTATTTAAACAAATTCCTTTAATTTCTTCATCCATCTTTTTTTTTTTTTTAGGAGATGGAACAACTCCATCCTGATCCAGAGGTTCCCAGAATAATTCCAGTGGGAATTATTCCTGCTGCTGAATGTGGGCTTCGTTTGTTGAAGAGAGGGAGGGGAAAAATAAAGATCAAAAGGAATTTTTTGCAGGAAAAGCAGCGAAAAAGGCTGGGAATTGTGGGGAGGGAAAAGCTATTTTGGGATTCAGAGGAATCAGCTTAAAAATTGCCGGAGTTTGGGATGGATCCATCGGGATTTGGGATGTAGGAATGAAGAGGCTGCAGCTCCAGAGCTGCTCCTGGGGTTCTCCTCTGCTTCCCACCCTGGAAAAATAAATGTGAATCCTTGGAGACCCTTGGGAAATTCATGGAGCTCTTTGTTCCCCCCTTGTCCCTTCCCACGAAATTCCCACATCAAAGCATCCAAGAATTCCTTGGAGCTCTGCTGGCTGTGAGGTTGTTCCCATCCAAACAAAAATCTGGACAGATTTTCTCCTTTTCCTTGGAAAATCTGGGATTTCCATGGGTTTTTTCCATGTTTTTTAACCCCCTGCTCTTCCACCCTCATCCATCCTCCCCTGGCAGGCACCAGGATGAATTCCCGTGATAAATTCCCGCTGTTTTGTTGTTTGAGGGATCGGGACAGGCCGGGCACTTCGGGGAGATTAATTTTTGATTTATGGCCGGCTCCCAGGACTTATTCCCATCTTTCTCCGGAGGGAAAGGCAGAGCTGGAAGTGTTTTAAATTCCGTGGGTTCTGCTGGAAAGGGGGTTGGGATCGATTGGAATCAGGGCGGCTTTTCCATGAAATGACTCCAAATATCTGCTTGGAAAGGAGGAAAAGAGAATAAAATCCCAATATTCTAAACGTTGGTTTTATTAACTGAGGGATGTTCCGGGATTTCTCCGCTTCCTGACGGGAATAAATGGAATTTTGGAGCTGGATACAACTCCGTGCTGAGGAAAAGATGGGATTAATGGGAGCTGGGTTAAAACTGGGAGAAACATCCCAAAAAAGCCCATAGGAGAGGGATTCTGGAGCCATTCCCAGGGTTGTGGTCACCAAATCCCACAAATTCCAAGGAGAGGGCTCAGCATTCCAAAGGGATTGCTGTTTCGGCCAAGGTTGGGATTTTGGGAATGTTGGCATTCCCAAAGGACTTTGGGAGACCAGTAGATCCCAGTGATCCCATTCCAACCTTTTTCCCCATGGAAAAAGGGAAATTGGGGAGCCCTGGACACACTGGACGCTGCCCAGGGCATTTTTTCCCAGCCCATCCAGGAAATTCCCGCGGGTTGGATTCATCCTAAGGGGCAGGAATGTTCTCGGCCGTGTCCTTCTTTCCGCACCATTTCCCACCTGGATTTTTGCTCCACTAATTCCGAGATGTTCCAGTGGCTCCTTTTCCCTGCCCGGGAATGCGCTGGAGGCAGAAATTGGGGATGTGCTGCGATCTAGTGGTGAAGGAGGATCCTGGAATTGGCTCCAGGATGGATTCAGCCTTCCCAAGCAGGATTTTCCAGGCTGTTTTCCTGGGAAAATCTGATTCCTGTAGGATCTAAGAGATTCCAGTTCCTCCAACAAATCCTTCTCCTCTCGTGGGGGAAGCCTGCCTGGGCAAAGATTCCTCCAAAAACGCTCCGGACACATCCCAGGAAACAAATCCAAGTGGGAATTTTGCCATGGGATCAGTTCTGGATCATCAAATCCAAATGGGAATTTTGCCATGGGATCAGCTCTGGATCACCAAATCCAAGCAGGAATTTTGCCACGGGATCAGCTCTGGATCATCAAATCCAAGTGGGAATTTTGCCACGGGATCAGCTCTGGATCATCAAATCCAAATGGGAATTTCGCCATGGGATCAGCTCTGGATCATCAAATCCAAGTGGGAATTTTGCCACAGGATCAGCTCTGGATCATCAAATCCAAATGGGAATTTTGCCATGGGATCAGCTCTGGATCATCAAATCCAAGCGGGAATTTTGCCACAGTATCAGCTCTGGATCATCAAATCCAAGCAGGAATTTTGCCACAGGATCAGCTCTGGATCATCAAATTCAAGTGGGAATTTTGCCATGGGATCAGCTGTGGATCATCAAATCCAAACGGGAATTTTGCCATGGGATCAGCTCTGGGTCATCCCCTTAAATATCCTAAATTAGAGGCAGGTTTTTAATTAATAATCAAGCTCAGCTTTGCTGCTTTTCCCTCTTTTCCTGCACTCCCCGACCTTGTCCTGCTGGAATTCTTTCCCTTTTCCCTGTGGTGATTGACCTTTTC
This sequence comes from Artemisiospiza belli, assembly GCA_021963965.1. Classification (NCBI taxonomy): domain Eukaryota; kingdom Metazoa; phylum Chordata; class Aves; order Passeriformes; family Passerellidae; genus Artemisiospiza; species Artemisiospiza belli. Next base: position 4,296,976 of record JAKDEW010000037.1, on the reverse strand, counting down.
CCAAATCCTGCTCAGCTCCAGCCCCATCCCAGCCTCTCCTTCCTGCGAATTTTGGCCTTTCCCTTTGGACATCCCACCCTGCCAGGGATGGAATCCAGGAGCTGCGGCCGTGTAGAATTCCCAGATTCCTGAGGCTGGAAAAATCCCTCCAGGATCCTCAACCCACGCTCGATCCCCACCCTGAGGCCACATCCAAGAATTCCTTGGATACCTCCAGGAATGCTGAGATTCCCAAGCTTTTTGAGCAGCTCCTTCCAAGTCCTGGATTCCTCCTTTCCCAGGAAGAAATTCCTGCTGCTCTCCCAGTGGGATGAAGGGAACATTTTTTGGGATCCCCGATTTTTCCAGGTGATGATTTTCCCATCCTGAATGTTTGGGAATGGCCGGGAATTCCCGGTGCTGGGATTTGGGATGGATCAATCCCTGCAGCGGGGGACAGGCGGGGGACGGCAGGTGGCACTCCCCGACCACGGGCAGCCCCACACCGCAGCTTTTTGGGAATTTTGGGAATTTCAAATGGAGGATTTTCCATCCTCTGGGATTGAGAATTCCAACAGCTCCAAATCTGGGTCACTGGAAGGAGCGATCCCTTCTCCTTTAATTCCAATAATTTGCTCCCAAGGGAATCCACTTTGGAATTTGTGCTGGGTTTTTTTTTTGGAATAAGAAACTCGGGATGAGTTCATCTCAATCCCAATCCAGGTTTTAATTCCTGGATTAACAGGGAATAAACAATGGGTGAGGCCAAACCCCTCTGCCCGTGCTCCTGTGGATTTCTTGGAAAAGCTCCGTGTCCCAGGATTTCCTGGATGGGATCATCCGTGTCCTGGGGCTGGAGAAGCTCCATAAAATCTGAGATTCTGGGATGTGTATCCATAAAAATCGAGATTCTGGGATGTGAAAATTGAGTTCCTGGGATGTGCAGCCATAAAAACTGAGATTTTGGGATGCAGATCCATAAAATCCAAGTTTCTGGGATGTGCATCCATGAAATTCAAAATTCTGGGATGTGTATCCATAAAAATTGAGATTCTGGGATGTGTGTCCATAAAATTGAGTTCCTGGGATGTGCATCCATAAAAACTGAGATTTTGGGATGCAGATCCATAAAATCCAAGTTCCTGGGATGTGCATCCATGAAAATCGAGTTTCTGGGATGTGCATCCATGAAATTCAAAATTCTGGAATGTGTATCCATAAAAATTGAGATTCTGGGATGTGTGTCCATAAAATTGAGTTCCTAGGATGCACATCCATAAAAACGGAGATTCCTGGATGTGCATCCATAAAAATCAAGATTCTGGGATGTGCATCCATGAAAATTGAGTTCCTGGGATGTGTATCCATAAAATTGAGTTCCTGGGATGCACATCAATAAAAACTGAGATTCTGGGATGTGTATCCATAAAAACTGAGATTCTGGGATGCACATCCCTAAAATCCGAGATTCTGGGGTGTGCATCCATAAAAACCAAGATTCTTGGATGTGTATTCATGAAAACTGAGTTCCTGGGATGTGCATCCATAAAATCTGAGTTCCTGGGATGTGCATCCATCACCATCTTGTCCCTAAAGCCTCCCCACAAATCCATCATTCCCGAGGCTTTCAGGCTGATCAATATTTTCCCAAAGAGATCGGAGGAACTCATTTCCCCGCTTTTCCATCCCGTGATTCACCGGGATAATTGGATTGCTGGGAATCTCCAGGGAGAAGCCAAGGGAAGGGACCTTCCACGGGATCTGGGGTGAGGATGAAGATCCAGGCTGGATCTGGGAAGGGATTTCCCTGCTGAAATTCCATCTGATCCCAGCCCTGCCTTGTTCCAAACAAATCCTGGAATTTCAGGATGCATTTTCCATCCCATTTATGTGATTTTTTTTGAATTTCCAACTTTTTTTTTTGAGGAATTTTGATCATTTTTTACACCAGATTTGGTTGCTTCAATAAGGCCAGGAGACACATCCTGGTTTTCCTTAATCCATGAGCAAATTCCAAGCTTTTCCTCCTGCTCTCTCCTCCCTCTTCCAGAGGTATCCACATGGAAAAATGAGAGAATTTTGGCTCACAGCCCAAAGAGCTCAGCCCGTAAATCAGATTTTGTGATGTGCAAATCAGATTTTTGTTGTGCCGTAAATCAGATTTTGTGAGGGCTGTGGCCTTTTCCAGATGGGATTTTCCATGGAAACTGCCCCCCCCAAAAAAAAGGATATTTCAATTCCTTCCCAGCCATTTTTTTGGCCATGAATGGGGGAGAAGAGAAGGGAAAAAGGGGGAAAAAAAGAGGGGAATGAGGGAAAAAGGGAGGAAAAAGGGGGGGAAAAGGGGGAAAAAAGGGGAAAAAGGGGGGAAAAAGGGGGGGAAAAAGGGGGGGAAAAAGGGGAAAAAGCTTTTCAAGGCTTTGAGCATCTCCAGAAGTGCAATCTGCCCTTGGATCCCTCTGGAATTCTCTGGGATCAGCATCTTGGAGGAGCAGTCAGCACTGCTGGAGAGGCAGCTCCGGAGTGAAATTCTCTTCTCCCACCCGAAATCCAGCAGGATCCGGGCAGAAAAGGCACAGCCCGGTGAAATCTGATGTTCCCAAAGCTGCAGTGTCAGGGACAAGATCCCCTGACTTTGGTGACATCCGTGGAAAAACGTCCCCAAATTTAACTCACGGATTTTTTTGTCCTTTGTTGCTGATCCTGGAGGATGGTTTGGTTTTTCCAGTTTTCCCCATGTTTTTCCCCAGTTTTTCCCATGTTTTTTCCCAGTTTTCCCTATGGCTTTTTCCTGGTTTTCCCTATGATTTTTTTTTTTTTATTTTCCCCGTGTTTTTTTCCTGGTTTTCCCCCTGGCTTTTCCCAGTTTTCCCCCTGGTTTTTTCCGATTTTGCCCATGAGTTTTTCCCAATTTCCCCCATGGCTTTTTCCCAGTTTTCCCCCATTATTTTTTCCTGGTTTTTCCCATGTTTTTTCCCAGTTTCCCCCATGGCTTTTTCATGGTTTTGCTCATGTCTTTTTCCCGATTTTCCCTATGTTTTTCTTCCAGTTTTCCCTATTTTTTTCCCTGTTTTTCCCCATGTTTTTCCCATTTTTCCCCATGGCTTTTTCCTGGTTTTCCCCATGGCTTTCTCCCAGTTTTCCCCGTTGATTTTTCCCCAGTTTTCCTCATGGCTTTTCCCTGTTTTTCTCCATGACTTTTTCCTGTTTTCCCCAAGATTTTTCCTATTTTCCCCCATGGCTTTTTCCCTGTTTTCCCCATGGCTTTTTCCCTGTTTTCCCCAAGATTTTTCCCATTTTCCCCCATGGCTTTTCCCTGATTTTCCCCATGGCTTTTCCCCAATTTTCCCCATGATTTTTCCCCCGATTTCCCCCATGTTTTTTCTCATTTTCCCCCATGTTTTTTCACATTTTCCCCCATGGCTTTTCCCTGATTTTCCCCATGGCTTTTCCCCAATTTTCCCCATGATTTTTCCCCCGATTTCCCCCATGTTTTTTTCACATTTTCCCCCATGGCTTTTTCCCAGTTTTCCCCATGTTTTTTTTTTTTTCCAGTTTTCCCCATGTTTTCCCTGTTTTTCCCCATGGCTTTTCCCTCATTTTTCCCCTGGCTTTCCCCTGGTTTTCCCCATGGCTTTTCCACATTTTTCCCCATGTTTTTTTCCTCGTTTTCCCAGCTCCCAGCAGCTGGGGACGGGTGTCTGGAACTCTGCTCCATCCCCAAATATTCCTGATTAATTTCTCTCCCTCCTTTCCCAGCAGCTGCTCCCAGGACCTGTTATTCCATCGGGAAACTGGGATTTCCAAACCTGGGTTTTCCAGCTGTGTCCCCACATCCCCCCAGGAAGTTTTTCCCCCTCTGGTGATCCAGCAAATGTGGGGATCCCCATGGAATTTCTGCCACGGGAGTTCCTCCCTCATTTCCATGGGATGGTGACACTTGGAAATGGATTTTTGGGATAAAAATGGAGCAGGAGAGTGGGGATTCAGCCCCTCTGCCCCCTCAGGTGAGACCCCTTCAGGTGAGATTCCCTCGGCTGGAATTCCAGGCTGGGAAATTGGGATTGTTCCATCTGGATAAGGGAAGTCTTGGGATGATCCAGCTGTGGCCTTCCAGGAGCTGAGGGAATGACAGGAAAGATGGAAAAGGATTTTGGGCAAGGGATGGAGTGACAGGGAGAGGGGGAATGGGCTCAGACTGAACGAGGGGGAAGTTCAGGTGGATATTGGGAATAAATCCTTCCCTGGGAGGGTGGGGATGGAATTCCCAGAGAATTCTGTCCCTGGGAGTGTCCCAGGGCAGGGTGGAAAAACCTGGGATCATGGAATGGAATTGGATCCATTTAAGGACCCTTCCCACACAAGCTATTCCCTGATTCCCGATTCCACGATTTCCACTGGCATGTTCGATATATTTAATTCATACATTAATCCATCTCTATAATCAAATATTTCATATTTTATATTCAATCCAGCAGCGAGACGAAACCCAGGCTCCCTCTGGCGCTCCCAGACATTTCACCTCCATCAATCCCAGCTCTGCAGCCTCAGCAGAAAATCGGGAATTTAATAAAAAACCCCGGGAAGGCGATGCCACAAATCTCGCTGGGAGTGGTGGGGGGAGCTGTAATTAAACAGAGAGCTCTGATGGCAGAGTGGCTGCGGGCACGTCCGGGCTCGGTCATCTCTGCGGGGTCACACGAGGGGACAGTGCCACCGGTGCCACCAGCGCACCAGTGCCAGCAGTGCCAGAAATGCCACCAGTACCAGCAGTGCCACCAGTGCCACTGGTACCGGCATTACACCGGTGCCAGCAGTGCCAGCAGTGCCAGCAGTGCCAGCAGTGCCAGCAATGCCACCAGTACCAGCAGTGCCACCAGTGCCAGTGGTACCGGCATTACACCGGTGCCAGCGGTGCCAGCAGTGCCACCAAGTGTCACCAGTGCCAGCAGTGTCACCAGTGCCAGCAGCCGATGTTGCCCCCAGCCTCGCGGTGCCACTCGCGCTCCTCTCCAGCAGCACCGGGGGACGCTCCTCGCCCTTAGGGACCCTTCGCACCCTCGGGGTGACCCCAACTCGTCCTCTCCTTGCCCAAAATTGGCATTTCTGTCCCTGGATTGCGTGCGGGGTTTTGGGAGGGGTCAGCTCTTCGGGGTGACCCAAACTCCTCCTTTCCTTGCCCAAAATTCGCATTTCTGTCCCCGGATTGCGCCTCCAGCCTTGGGAGGGCTCAGCCCCGCGCTGAGCGCCTGCGGCTGCTCATTAAGGGCGCCGCTAATGAGCTCCTCCCCCTGCTCTGCCCCCTCCCCTCCTGCCCGTGCCTTCCTCCCTCCTTTCCCTGCCTCATCCTCCTCCTCCTCCTGCCGCTGCTGCCGCTGCCGGGCCGCGCTCGCTCTCCGCCCGCTCGGGAGCGCGCAGTGCGGCGCGGCCGCGCCCGGGAGCGCGCAGTGCGGCGCACCGAGCCCGCACCGAGCCCCGGCTGCGGCCACCTCAGCTCCTCTGGGTAAGGACAAACCGGGATGGGGACGCGCCAGGGTGCGGGAATCTCTCGGGGGATGCTCGGGGATGCGCACGGAGGGGGATCCGCGCATCCTCAGCGCCGATTTGGGGTCCTAAAGCTCCTCGGTGACCCCCAGAACCTGCCGGTTTTTGCTGTCAGGACCCCGGGAGGGGGGAGCTGGGGCATGTGATGGGATTTTGGCTCTTACGTCACGGCTCCGTGTCCCTGCGTGTGACAAAACCCCGCGGTGGCAGTGCGGGGGCACGGGGAGCGCAGCCCGGGCGGGGACCTTGGGGTGACAGCGCAACTTTGGGGCGCCGAGAGCAGGAGGGGAGGGTGGATTGCTCCGCGGGGGACTCGCCCCGCTCCTTCCCTATCGCCTTCCCTCCGGAAGAACATCCTGGGCCGGAAAAATCCATCGGGAAAACGCACCTGGGCTTGGGATGGGCCCCGGCGGCGAGCGGTGAGTGGCGGCCGCGGGATCCGCATCCTCCCGCAGCCGCTGCCGGGGATCGATCTCCATCGGGAAGAGCGGGGAAAGTGCTGAATCATTGGGATCCCGGCTCTCCACGGCCGCGAGGAGCTCGGGAATGGGGTGAGGAGGGCGAGGAGGGAGCGCTGGGGCCTGGGGGAGAGGGGTGTTGGGATGGAGCGGGGATGGAGAGGGGTCCTCCCTTTTCCATGGCCTCAGGTGCTCCGTGGAGGGCAGGGAGGAGGGAAAACGCGCATTCGCACCCCGAGGATGTTTGGGTGAGAAAACGGAGATTTTGCCCACAAAATCTCATCCCTGCTAAAACCGGTGCGTCTGGCTCGGGTGGGTTTTGCTTTTCCCTTTGGAATGCTGCCTCTGGGCTCCTTCCTCAAGGTCAGCTCGCTGGCACGGCTCAGGAGCACTCCCCAAAGTCACCGCGGGCCCTTCCCGGCCGGGTCCCGGCCGAGGGGCAGTGCCGGGGATGCGGGAATTGCGGGAAAAGCTGGAATTCTGACATGCCCAGCAGAGGCCCGGCTGCTTTAAGATGGATCCTGTGGCGCTGTGGTGTTTCCGGGGTGCTCCTGGCAGCTGCCGAGGACAAAAGCAGGAATCCTGTGACTTTTCCAGGGATGCTGACTCCTTTCTTTCCTGGAAAACCTCCCCCTTCTTTGGCAGACACCGAGGGGGTGCTTTGTTCCAAGAAAACTTTGCTTTCTCTCCTGAAAGAAAACTCAAATTTGGCTTTTTTTTTTTGCTCGATTTCTGTTTTTAATTTTGCTGTTTCCCAGTTCAGGGCTGGGCCTTTGCTGCTTTTCCCATCTTTTCTGTGTGGTTGTAACGTGAATCCAACATAAATAATGCATGGAAAAGCGCTGGGCTGGCAGGCAGGAGTTGTTTGGTTGGAAAAGTGACTTTGTTTACAGGAGTTGGGACCTGGGCCTGGTTTTGTGTTAATTCTGGCCTTAACAAAGCTCCATCCTCATCCTCATCCCAAGGGATTTGGTTTAAACCCAGCCCAATTCAACCATCCCTTCTCCCAGCTGATGATTAAATGGGGAATATCCCAAGTTTCCCAAATTAATTATTCAGGGTTTGTTTTCCTCTCATTCTCTCCAGGGGCTTTTGGCGGGAATAAAATCCCCCAAAATCTGCTGGAAAAACTCCACCACAAAGGGTCCCAAAATGGGGGAAATATTGAATAATAATGGGAAAAATGAGGATTTTTCCCCATGTTTTTGCTCCTGGCAAGTGGTTGGGATACTCTGAGTAGGATACTCATGAGATACTCCTGGGTGTAGAGGGGTTGTACCCTCAAATCTCAGGGATGAGCTGGGATGGGATTGGGATCAGGTGTGAAGCACAAAGTGAGTTAGGAGCAGAAGGGGAATGGGAATCTGGGAATGAAAATGAGAATTCGGGAATGAGAATCTGGGAATTCCATCCCAAGGAACTCTTGGAGGCTCCCAGGATTGTGAGGAAAGGGATGAACATGGGCAGCAGGAAAAGGGAATTTTTTTGGTGTTTTCTTTGGTGGGAAAAGGGGGAATAAATGGATTTAAGGAAGTTTGACTTCTCACTGGAGCCATTGTGAATCCCAGTGCCCCATCCCAGCTGGGGTGACCTTGGGAAAAGGAATTATCCGTGAGGATCATGGTCCTGGATTGGATCCTCCCTCTGGTCCTGTCACCCTGCTGAGAAAAATGGGGAAGCTCTGGGGCCCTCCAAAGGAAAATTCCCTGGATAAAAAAAAGAGTTTTATCCAGAAATTAAGATTAGAGCAGGAATGGGGCAGTTCTGGGGTGTTCCAAGGAAATATTCCCTAGATAAAGATGAGTTTTATGCAGAAATTCAGAAATTAGCAGGAATGGAGAAGTTCTGGGATGCTCCAAGGAAATATTCTCTGGATAATGACCAGTGGAGCTCACCTGGGCAGGTGAAACTTGGAATTGGAAATTTTGGAATTTGTTGGCTCCATCTGGAGCTTTGGAATTTTTCTGCTCCATCCCGCCCTTGCTCAGGGGAGGAGGAGTCTCCAAGGGAAAAATCTGGGATTTGTTTGAGGAATCTGGGAAAATGGAGCAGCCCCATCCTCAGGACGTTCCTGAGGCTCTGATTTTATCTGGGAGCGCTCGGCAGGAATTTCTGGATTTGTTTTCCACCGTGGGGGTGGATTTTCTGTGGGGTTGTAATTTACTCGTCTGGGAAGCACCAACCTTCTAAATCCCAGAAGAACTTCATTCCCAGGGAGAAAAACCTGGAAGTTCAGGCAGGATTCCTTCATTTCTTTGCTTTCTGGGAGCTGTGGAATTCCCTGTTTTTCACACTTTTTACGTGCAGCTGAATTTGGGAGGATTCAAACCCAGTGGGAAAATCAGATTTTCAGATAAAAAAAAATCATCTTTTATTTGAATTTAAACAGTAAAACCTGTGAGGAGACTCCTAAAAAAACAAGGAAAAAACCTCTGGCACTTGCCTTTATTCCTCAGGTTTTGTTTGCCCTTCCCAAAATATTCCTAAACCCTGCCAGGATCCATCCAGGGCTTGGATTCCCTTACAATTTTGTCAGATCTTGTCAGGGAGGTCTGGATTCTTTCCTGCCCCGAGGGAATTCCTTTCCAACCTCATTTTCCTCATTTTCCGTGTTGTTGAATGACTTCTGCTCCATCTTTTCCATTTTTCCCCCTCTTCCCGAAACCCCTTCATTCCTTTCCGGGCTGTCCAGGATAATTATTGCATAATTCCAGGGATTCCAGCTCAGAATGAACTTGCTGGAAGTTTAAATGTTCCATAATCCCCGTCCCCCTCCCTTTCCCTTTTTTTTCTCCCCCTTTAATCCCGAGTTGAAAGAAACAGGGCTGGGTTATTACGGATTAAAAAAGAGGAGGATTTATCCCTCGGCTTATCGGGATCACCATTCCCACTTAATGAGATCGGAGGACAAGGATTATCCATGGGGAAAAAAACAGGGATGAGTTGGGGTGGACAGAAATTCCTGACAACGTCTCCTGATGTTCCATCCTGGAATTTTGAGACCCAGCTCTGTTTTCTTCAAGGGTGCAACTGGGAGGGAGCATCCAAAGGGCACAGCAGAGAGGGAATAGTGGAGATTTTCCCATAAAAGGAGAATTTGGGGTTTTTTTTCCTTGCATTCCTCTGCCTGCGAGCCTTAAGCAAGAGGTTGGCGCGTTCCCAGCTTGCTGGGAGTGCAATTGGAGCTTTGAGCAATCCAGGCTTGGGAAGAGCTGATGAATCCCTGTCCTGGATTCTGGGATGCTCCTTTCCCACCTCTGGAAGCAAACCTGGAGCCTCACAGGGAGTGGGGAAGCAGAAGCACAACCCCCGGGGTTGGAGCAAGGTGAAGCCGGAGGTTCATCGCAATTCCTGGCAGGTTTTCCGTCTCTTTCTGCCTCCTTGGCAGCGGAATTTTGCTCCTTTTCCCAGGGACAGTCGGAATCTGATCCTGCGGCTCTGTCAGCCTGAATCCCAAATTCCTCCTGAAATTTCCTGGCATGGACAGGCCGGGCTGGCAGCTCCAAGTGGGAGCTGGGAGGGCGGGAAGGTTCTGCTTGGATTTGTGGAAAATGCACCAAAAATTCCATTTTTTTCCCTCTGAATTGTTCCCTTTCCCTGCTTATCCCGAGTTCAAAGAGCTGCAGAATCATGGAATAATTTGGGTTGGAAAATTAAAGCTCATCCCATTCCACGGGCAGCGACAACTTTCCCTATCCCAGATTGCTCCAAACTGGCCTTGGACAATTCCAGGGATGGGGCAGCCACAAATTCCCTGGAAAACCTGGGAATGCCGAGGCCGGGAATGTCCGTGGGTAGGAAAATCCTCCTGGATCCGGCCGCTCTCCAGGGTGCTGAAGCCCCTCGTGGGGATTTGGGAACGGCACGTCATTCCCCAAGTTCCCATTTCCCTGCTTCCCACTGGAATCCAGAATGAAAAGGGAAAACTGGGATGCCCTGGAACAACAGAATGCAGGGAATGTGGGAATTCCCCCTTTTCCACCCCCGGTGTGGTTTTCAAGCTGGAGTTTGGGTGCTGGGTGGTCTCCACAATTTAGGACGGATTTTAAACCCCACCTGGGTAAAGCCTGGCTCTGCTGGGCTGAGTTTAGGGCTGATCCTGCTCCTGATGGTGGTGACCTCCTGAGGTAATTCCAGCTGGAATTGTTTGGGGATCCGGCTGCCTCTGGGTTTTTTGGGAGCAGGGAACAAGATCCTCTCCCTTTTTGTGTGGCTTTGGGGATTTTTGTTCACCTGGACAAAGCTCAGCTGCCCATCCTTGTAGGAGCAGATTTTTTGGCTATTCCTTTTTAATGGATATTCCCAGCAGCTTTTAATGGATATTTCCAGCGGTTTTTGGTGGATATCCAGAGCAGGTTTTGGTGAATATTTAGAGCACTTTTTTGGGATATTCTCAGCAGTTTTTATTGGATATTCCCTGCAGTTTTTGCTGAATATTCAGTGCAAGTTTTGTTGGATATTCACAGTGCTTTTATTGAATATTCCCAATAGTTTTTGGTGGAAATTCAGAGCAGGCTTTGTTGGATATTCAGAGTTTTTTGGATATTCCCAGCAGCTTTTTTTTTTTATATTACTGACAGTTTTAATTTGATATTCCCTGCAGTTTTCATAGGATATTCCCCCAACCTGTGAGCAGGAAAAGAATCCCAGCCTTCCCTTTTTCCCCGGGTGAAGATCAGCCAGCCCCTCAGGCTCTTCCCAGGCCTTCAGGCTCTTCCCAACCCCTCAGGCTCTTCCCAATCCCAGACTCTTCCCCTGGGTTTTGTTTGCCCTTCCCAAAGTATTCCCTTGGATTTTAAAACCCACCAGGATCCATCCAGGGCTTGGATTCCTTTACAATCTTTCTCAAATCTTGTCAGGGAGGTCTGGATTCCTTCCTGCCCTGGAGGGAATTCCTTTCCAAACTAATTTCACTCATTTTTGGATGACTTGTGTTCCATCTTTTCCCTTTTTTCCCCTCTTGCTGAAGCCTTCTCAGCTATCCAGGATGGTGACACCACCAGCCACTCTGGATTTGCAGACACAGCCCCATTTGTGGGGCCGGGATCGCTCTGTGTGGGATAAAGGCCCCTCTGTGATTCCAGCCGGGCCCGATGGAGTGCGGGGCGCAGGAGAAGCTCCCGTCCCTGCTGTCACCTCGGTGGTGTCACATTCCTGAAATCTGGCTTCGACACTCCCAGCAGAGCCGGCCACAAAGGCTCCTTGTTGGGGTCTCCTTTGGGATGGGGCTGAGGCAATCCCAGCTGGGAGCGGGAGGAGGGGAGGGACAGGACGGGGCTTTGTGCCACCCGCACGTGCCAGGACACCCAGGGAGATCCTCTGGTGGCACTTCCGACAGGCTGAGGGTGGTGGGAATGGTCAGCCTGGAGAAGGGAATGTTGTGCGGGAAGCTGGGATTTGTTTTGTGTGGGGAAACTGGGATTTGGTTTGTGTGAGGATATCAGGATTTATTTTGTGTGGGGATATTGGGATTTGATTTGTGTGGAAATGCAGCATTTAATTTGTGTGGAAACCTCAGAATTTAATTTGTGCGGATTTGATTGGTGTGGAGACCTCAGGATTTGATTGGTGTGGAGAACTCAGGATGTGAAGGGGTTACAAGGAAGGAAAAGGGAATCTGCCACAGGAATTGGGGTGGTGGGACAAGAGGATGGGTTCAGGGAGATTTGGGTGGGAATTTGGGAAAGAATTTTTCCCTGTTATGGTGGGGAGGCCCTGGGATGGAATTCCCAGAGAATCCATGGGTGGCCCATCTCTGGAAGTGGAGATATCAGAATTTGATTTGTGTGGAAACCTCAGGATTTGATTTGTATGGAAACCTTGGGATCTGAAGGCGTTACAAGAGAGGAAAAGGGAACCTGCTGCAGGAATTGGGATGACAAGACGAGAGGATGGGTTCAGGCTGAAAAAAGGGAAAATTGGGTGGAATATTGGGAAGAATTCTTCCCTGTGAGGGTCGGGAGGCCCTGGGATGGAATGCCCAGAGAATCCATGGGTGGCCCATCCCTGGAGGTGTCCCAAGCCAGGCTGGAGCCACTTGGGATAGTGGAAGGTGTCCCTGTGGTGGCGATGGGGGACCTTAACCTCCCTCCCAACACAAACATTCTGTGATTCCACCTCAAATCCACTCAACGAATGGATAATCCCATTTCCTTCTTCCCCTGTACCTGGAAAATTTCAATTCTAACAGAAAATACCTCAAACCCAAACTTCCTATCCAAACCCCCATAAATCCCAGGAAAGCTGAAATTTGGCTGAATTCATCCACGTATTTTTTTTACATCCAGCACCAGAACTGCACATTTTAGAGGGCGGATTTTTCCCGAATGTCCTTCAAAACCCGATTCTGCACATCCCAGGCTGCCATTTCCTGCTGACAGCTCCGGGATCCAGCTGCCAGAGCTCCCCAGGGATTTTATTCCTGCCCATCCCAGCAGCTGGGACCAGCCTGGGGATTTTTGGTTGACCTCTTCTGAATTGTGCTGGCCTCGGTGACAGCTGCGAGGCTGAGCTGGCCCCGGCCCAGGACAGCAGGCTGCTCCCCCATGCTTGATTCCAGGAATTCTGGCTTCTTTGTCTCCCTTTTCCAGCATTTTGGACAGGCCTGGGATTGGGATGGGGGTGGGAAATGTTTCCTGGGACTGACACAGCTGAGCTGGAGGGAATTTGGGGTTTTCTAAGTGTTCCCGGCAGGATTTTTGACCCAAATCTCAGATTTGGGAATAGACATTTCTTGGGAATTCCTATCTGTGAATAGTTCTCAGAATTCCTCTTCCAAATCCCAGAGCAAGGTGAAAAACAGGGATATCCAGGAGTATCCAGGGATGAAACCCCCAGGAAACAAAACAAAACCCTTTTTCCCAAGAGAAAAGCAGTTCCTGCCCTATTGTCCGGTGGAAAGGGGGTGGGAATGGCTGGGATTGATCCCAAACAGCTGCTGGGATGTGGGAGGACAGATGGCTCAATTATGTCCAGAATGGGATGGGCTGTGTGGGGTTTGGGAGGCTTTGGGATCCTTTTCCCTGGAAACCTGAGCTGGGAGAGGCTGTGGAGGGGATTTGGGAGATCTTGGGATCCCCTTCCCTGCAAATCTGAGCGAGGAGAGGATGTGGAGGGGATTTAGGAGACTTTGGGATCCCTTTCCCACTAAATCTGAGCCGGGAGAAGCCATGGAAGGGGTTTGGGAGATTTTAAGATTCTTTTTCCACTAAACCAGAGGCAGGAGAAGCCATGGAGGAAGTTTGGGAAGCTTTGGCATCCCTTTCTCACTAAAGGAAGGGCTTTGGGAGATTTTGGGATCCCCTTCCCTGCAAATCTGAGCGAGGAGAGGCTTTGAAGGGGATTTGGGAGATTTTGGGATCCTTTCCCCACTAAATCTGAGCTGGGAGAACCCATGGAGGGGCTTTGGGAGATTTTAGGATCCTTTTTCCACTAAATCTGAGCGAGGACAAGCCATGGAGGGGCTTTGGGAAGCTTTGGCATCCCTTTCCCACTAAGGGAGGGTCTTTGGGAATTTTAGGATTTTATTCCCACCAACCTCAGCCGTGAGAGGCTTTGGAGGGGCCTTTCCCAGGAGATCCCCCAGGTGCAGGCGGATGTGCCAATTTGGGATGTGCCAGTTTGGGATGTGCCAATCCCAAATTGTGCCACCTCTGAGCGCCCTGTGCCACCCTCCTGCTATTTCTGCTCCCGATCTGTGCCACAGCCGGAGCTGTCCTTGGGATGGGGCTCCAGAGGCCATAAAACCCCACAGGATTTGGGATTTGAGCAGCTCTGGGATAATTTTAGCCCCGTGCTCTGCTGGAGGAGCGGGAATGGGGCCCTGGGATGGAGCTGAGCCCTCTGATCCAGGGTGTGGGATTCATCCAGCTGGAATCTCATCCCAAAACCTCATTTCATGGGTTTTTTTGTGGGAAAAGGACCCAAAAGGTTCCCCTGGGAGCCAGGGGAGGGGGTGGGATGAGGTTTTAAGCAGGGAAAGATAAAATAGGAATGCAGGAATAGCTGGGAACGCTGGAGGAAGAGGAGCGGGAAGTTCAAGGTGCACCGAGGTGATAATTGGGATTTCTGAAGTGTTAATTGGGATTTCTGGAGGGTTTTTGCGATTCAGCTTGGAGTGATCAGCAGGAAAATTCTTCTCTTTATGCCCTTTAATTCTTCCCTTTATTCCCCCTTGCTCTTCCCTTTATTTCCCCCAGGAGAAATTTTTGGGGCATCTCCAGGGTCAGGAGAAACTTCTGGGGACATTTCCACTCCCCAGAGTCAGGAAAGGTCCTGGGGGTGTCTCCAGAATCAGGGATAATCCTGGGGACATCTCTACCCTCCAGGATCAGGAGGAATTCCCGAGGAATTCCAGGAGAGTTCCTCCCAACTCTCCAGGGTCAGGAGAAATTCCTGTGGACACCTCCACTCTCCAGAAAAGATCCTGGGGACACCACCAGGAGATGTCCCAGGGCCAGCACAGCTCCAGCGGCACAGAGCCAGCTCCAAACCGGAAAATCAGGAAGCTGAGGCTTCTCCATGTGGGATTTCCTGGCTCTGGGCACTGGGAAATCCCAAAATCCTTGTGGAGGAGCAGTTCAGCACTGGGCAGAGTGATCTGGGTGGGTCTGCGAGGTGCCACCATGGGCACCCTTGGGAATGCTGCTGTTCCCTCCTCCTCCTTTCCCTCGGAAATCATGGAATGGCCAGAACGCCCAGGGCAGGAGCAGATCCTCTCCAAATCCCATTTTCCCTTTGATATCCCAACGGAACATCCCAGGAACTGCTTTAGAGAATGAAATTAAAGCCCTCTCAGATCTTGTCTCTCTTTCATGTTCCCTCTCCAAGAGGCTGGAGCAGCTTTGAATTCCAGCAAATCCAGGGAAAACCAGGAGAAGGAACAAATCCATCGACAGGGATGGGGTTTGATGGTTTCAAATCCTGAGTTTGCTCCTCTCACTGTCCCATCCTTCTCCCTCCCGGCCCCATTCCGATTTTCCAGCTGTTTGGAAATCTCTCTGTCGTGCCCGGTGGGCATCGCCCAATCACAGAAAATCAGGGATCAGCCAGCCTGGAATTATCCTGGAGGCTCCCGAGGGTTTAATGAGGCTCAAAGTGGAACCAAAAGGGGTTTGTGGAGGGGGAGGGAGGATTTGGGGGTTACTGGAGGTGGAGGGATCTGGGATGGGACTCGGGGAAGCCCCAAAACCTTGGGATCAGCTCCTGGAAGCTCCAAATTCTCAGAATCACCCAAAAGAGGGAATTTTGGTGGTGGAGATAAGAAAATTCCCCTTGGCATGATGTTCATTCCATATTGGGATAGGGCAGCTGGAAAACTGGGAATGCTGCTGTGTTCATTCCCAAAAATCAGAGTTTGGATTCACCCAGACCGGGAAAAGGTGAATCCTTGGGAAGAAGCTTGGGAAGCGGGAAATGGGAATTCTTGCCCCAAAAGGGCTCGGAGCCGGCACTGGGACACCTCCTCCTCCCTGCCTTCCCTACTCCCAGCCGTTTAATCAGGAAAATTGGAATTGCATATTAATGAGATGCTAATGAAGCCGTGGATGGGATCGGGCGAATCCTCATTTAAAGCTACAAAGCGGAGCTTTGTTTTTAAGGCGGGTTTATCGCTGCTGGGCCTGCCTGATTAGTCCTAATCTCCCGCTGCTCTCCGTTGGGAAATTCCCGCTTTTATTCTTTGGGAAGTCTCTCCCGAAGTTCCTGCACCACCCTCCAGGGAAATCCCGGACAATTATCCCAACAAAGATTCCTCTCCCCACTTCCTCCTTCCCCCATCTATTCCCGAATTTCTGGATACCCAGCCAGGCTTCGTCTGGATTTTTAATTTTATTTTTAGTGAAATTCCCTCTTTTCCCCCATTGGGGTTGGCTCTTTCCCAGCTGGAAAATCCCAGGATGAGCGAAGACGGTGCAGGAGGTTGGGAAATGCGGATCCCTGTGATCCACTCCCCAGTTCCTCTGGAATTTTCTTGCTGTGAAAGGGAACTGCCACCATTGCAGAGGCGAAAACCCCAAAAATTCCAAGCTGGAATATCGGTGGGATAGTCAGAAATTCGTGGCTGGGAATTCTCAGTGCTGGGGATGTCTCTGCTCTGCTTTTCCCCAGGGCTGGGAACAAAAGGAAGCTGCATCTGGGAACAAAACGCTCTGGGAACGTGTCACCCGCTGGGGACACGGGGACAGGCCCAGGCTGGCACTCGGGCACGGGGAGGGCACAGAGTGGGCAGTGTCCTGTGCCCCATTGTTCCCGAGGGAAAAGGCTGGGAAAGAAGGGAAGGACGGAGAAAGTCGGAATTACGGATCAGGGCTGTGGAGCCTCGGCGCTTCTCCGGGATGGAGGGGTTGGGAAAAGCCAGGGGAGGACATGGAGAGGAAAAGGGGTATTTTTTGGGGTGTGGTGCTCAGGGAATCGTCAGGATCTGGGAAATTTTAGGGGGAAATGGGGATTTTTTGGGATGTAGGGAGCTCAGGTAGCCCTTCTTGGAATGTGGGAAATTGTATGGAGAAACAGGGATTTTTTGGGATGTGGAGATTTCAGGGTGTCCTTCCTGGGATATGGAAAATCTTAGGGGTAAATGGGGATTTTTTGGGATATGGGGAGCTGAGGATGTCCTTCCCGGGATGTGGGAAATCTTTGAGTTTGGGATAGAGAGAGGGAGAAGCTCAACCTGAGCTTTGAAGGGGGAAAAAATGGGAGAAGGAATGGGAGGAATTCCCTGCCCTTGGAATAATCTGTGACAAGGTGGAGATTTCCTATAAATCCTTGGATTTGTGACATTTTTTGGGATAAAGAGAGGGAAAACTGTGCTGGACATGGGAGAGGGAAAGGGAAATGACTCCCTGCCCTAGGAGGATGAGGAGGAGGAGGTGGAATAAATCAAATCCTTGGAGATTGTGGGATCTGCCCCACTGTGGGATGGGGACATTCCGGTGCAGTGGCAAGCACACGGGAAAAGGTTTGGAGCTCCCTGCAGCCTCCAGGAATTGTAGGGAAGTGGGATTTTTGGAATGGGGGTAATTCCAGAGCTGGGGTGCCCCTCCAAGGGCAGGGATGGAGCAGTGGGAAGAACAGGCAGGAAGTTTGGGAATTCTGAGCTGGAGCTGATGGAGCAGAATTCCCTTGGGAGCAGGGAATCAGCACCCAGGAATGGGACAATTCCAGGACTATTTAAAGCCAGGCTTTGCCTGCTCTGCTTTCCCAAATTCCCCTCCTGCTCAGATGCTCTGAGCCCAGAGGCTCTGGAAAACCAGAGGAGTGGGAGCAGGGCTGGGATCACCATGGGTTCCTCCAGGAAGATTTTCCTCCTAATTAAGCTCAACAATAACAACAACAAAAAGGAATTTTTCCCTTTTTAATAATAAATCAGGAGCGTTTTCCCGATGGGAGCACCGAGCCTTTTCCCACCAGCTTCCAGAGGGTCTGCTCCGAGCTCTCTCTCATTCCTCATGAATAATTTTCCGGATTCCTCCCCTGTCCTGCATGGATTGGCGTTGCCATGGCCACCGGTGAGGGATGCAATCCTGAGGGATGCGGGAGAGCGGCAGGAAAAGGGTTGGGAAAATGGGAAAAATCCCAAAAAGGGGTCTGGCATCCTGCAGGGATGCTCCAGATAATCCCGCTCCCAGTTTTTTGTGGGATTCCCTGACATCCTAAAGGGGTTTTGTGCTTGGATTTTGTGGGATTCATCCATCCCAAATAGAAATTCTGGTTTTTCCATGCTCTGAGCACTTGTTCCGAATTGAGCTTGGAAACAGGGAGAGAAATCCTTCCCAAAGCCATGTGAGGGAGATTCCCAATTTTCCACATCACCTCAGCCAAGGTGGAACACGCTCCACATTCCCACATTGTCCAGGGAAAAACTTGGGATGCTTTTTCTGGGACAGATCGTGCCCGGATCCTGTGCCTGAGGTGTGCCAGAGATGGGATCCTTCCTCCTCTCCTGAATTTTCCATGGAAAACCCTCCCAGTGTTTTACCAAAGTTGAATTCTAGCTCCAATTCCGATGCGCAGAATTCAAGGAATTTGCTGATCCAACCCTCAGTCCCAATTCCTGCTCTTTGTTTCACTCAGCTCCGGGGTTTTAATGGATTTTCACGCTTATCCCATTGAATATTCCCAGCAGGAAACTTTGGTGGATTGGAGATGAGGTGGGAGGAGTTAAATATTGAAATTTCCCTTTCCTTTGTTTTTTTCCCTCGACTTTAAATTCCTTGATTTTCCTGCGGATTTTCCCTCCCGCTTCCAGTGGTGTCAGCAAGGGGAGATTTGTGTTTCCAAAGATTTGCAGGACACAGATTCCACCTTTTCCAGGGATTTTGGAAAGTTTTGGCAGATAAAAATCCTCACTTCATTCATCCCTGGCTCAATCCATCCTTCGACGTTTTCCAAGGAAACCCTAAATTCCAACCCGACTTTTTAATTCCCCAAAATCCCTTTTATTTTTATGGAATTTTTAACCACGGCATCCCCGGGCTCCCTCCTGAGCTGGCTTTGTGCCAACTTCATTATCCCAGAGCCAAAAGCTTCTTCCAATTAATTTATTCCCATTCCGGAGGCAGCTCCGGCGGCAGATGGAGAGGTGGTGACACCGGGATTTGATGATTGAGTGACAAAGGGTGACAATCCCATGGAGAGCGACGGGAAAAGTTGTGAGAAATGCCAGAGAATGGTGAGAAAAAGTACAGAATGGTGGGAAATAGCAGGGAAGGGTGTTGCCCTCCTCGGGGAATGAATAAATTTGAAATTTCATCGCGTTCCTGTGGAAAATGTCCTCGAGGGCTGTTACAATTCCTGGGAAAAGAAGTGGGAATGGGATCACCAAAACGTGCCAGGAATGGTGGGATACCCCTGGAGCATCAGCTTTGGGTCACCAGGTGGGTTTTTTTGGGAATGAACTTCATGGAAGTGTCCGAGGCCAGGTCAGTTCCCACTGGGATCACTCAGTTCCCATTGGAATGAATCAGTTCCCAGTGGGATCATTTCGTTCCTACTGGGATCACTCAGTTCCCATTGGGGTGAATCAGTTCCCAGTGGGATCAGTTGGTTCCTGCTGGGATAAATCAGTTCCCACTGGGATCACTCAGTTCCCATTGGAATGAATCAGTTCCCAGTGGGATCATTTGGTTCCTACTGGGATCACTCTGTTCCCATTGGGGTGAATCAGTTCCCAGTGGGATCAGTTGGTTCCTGCTGGGATAAATCAGTTCCCACTGGGATCAGTCAGTTCCCATTGGAATGAATCAGTTCCCAGTGGGATCAGTTGGTTCCTGCTGGGATCACTCAGTTCCCACTGGGATCACTCAGTTCCCATTGGAATGAATCAGTTCCCAGTGGGATCAGTTGGTTCCTGCTGGGATAAATCAGTTCCCACTGGGATCATTCAGTTCCTACTGGGATGAATCAATTCCCACTGGGATCAGTTGGTTCCCACTGGTATCAGTTGATTCCCACTGCGAATCCCACAGGGATCAGTCAGCTCCCACTGGGATCAGTCAACTCCCACTGGGAATCTTATGGGGATCACTCAGTTCTCACTGGGATAAATCAGTTCTCGCTGGGATCACTTGGTTCCCGCTGGAATCACTCGGTTCCCACTGGGATCGCTCAGTTCCCACTGGGATCACTCAGTTCCTGCTGGGATCACTCAGTTCCCCCTGGGATAATTCATTTCCCGCTGGGATCGGCCGTGCCTGACGCCCTTGGCAGGATGGAGGGGGGTCTGGGATCCCACGATGGGATCAGGATCTGCTGTTCCTGTGTCGGAGGGTTCCTCTCACACCGGAGAAGAATTCCAAGTGTCCCAGCTTCCCCGGGTGGATTTTCCCATGGGAACAGACATCCCTGGCACAGATGAGCTGTGGGTTGTGTCCAGCAGGGAAGGGAATTCCAGCCAAACCCTCTCCCAGCTCCGTGTGATCGGAAAAACGTGGAGTTTTCCTCTCTCTGAGTGTTGTATCCATCATTTTATTCACAAAACCATGGAGCATCCTGAGTGGGAAAGGACTCCCGGGGACCCCAAAAATCCCAAACATTCCCATCCTTGGAGAGGCTCAGGCTGCTCCAAGCCCGGGTGCAAAATCCAGCAGCAGGAGCGGAGGTGGGACCCGAGAATCTTTTCCAGAGGCTCCAGATCCATCCCAGGGCTGTTTTCCCACCTGATTTAACCCTTGGCTTATCCCAGGGCCAGATGCCACCAGGGAGGGGTGGCCTGGGGACACTCTGGGGACAGGCACAGACCGTGTCCCCCCGTGCCACCAGCTCCGGGGGTTTTCTGGGAGCAGCGTGGGATGGATGGCCCTGGAAAGGAGGTGACAATGGCACAGCGTCACCTCCACCTGTCCTGAGCTGCCAGGGGGGTTGGGATGGGATTTGCTGGGATGGGATTTATTGGGATGGGATTTATTGGGATTTTCTGCTCCATCAGGAACAGGACAAGGAGACTGGAGTGTCCCTGAGTCACCACCCCACAAATTCTTTGGGATTTTCTGTTGGGATTCCTGGGAAAATGGTGCTGGAGCGGCCCCGGTGCCCCCCAGTTTTTTACAGCTTGTTTATCGGTTCTGCTGACTTATGGGGTGTTGTTTTAAAGATTAATTGTTTAAAGGTAAAAAAAATTAATTGTTTAAAGGATTTATTGGGATGGGATTTGCTGGGATGGGATTTGCTGCTCCATTGGGAACGGGACAAGGGGACCGGAATGTCCCTGAGTCACCACCCCACAGATTCTTTGGGATTTTCTGTTGGGATTCCTGGAAAAATGGTGCTGGAGCAGCCTCAGTACCCCCCAGTTTTTACAGCTTGTTTGTGTGTTCTGTTGACTTATGGGGTTTTGTTGTAAAGATTAATTATTTAAAGATAAAAAACAGGTTTTTATCATTTTTTTTTTTATACCATGACACCAACCCAAGGGGATTTTCTGCCAGTGGCAAAGCTGCTCCGTGCTCCTCAATCAGCTTTAATGAAGCAATAAACAAAGCTGCCGGAATGTTCCCAGGGAACAACAATTCCCAAAGTTTAACTGTTCCTCCTGCAGCCATAAATCGGGATAAACTGGGATAAAAATCCAACTGCTGCTGGGAGCATCCTGCTGGTCCTAATGAGCGGATTAAATAAAATCCCTCACTGTTTAATTTTGTTCAATTCCAAGCCAAGGTTCCCTTTGCTTCCCATTTTCTGCTCTGGGAGCTGGGGGTGTTTTCCTGGAGCAGGGATGTAAGGAAGGGTTTTTTCCCATTGTTTTCCCAAAAAATCTCATTTTAAGAAATGGGAATAAATGAATTCCAGTCCGTCCTCAGAGTGATTTGTGCACCCAGTGGATCCCAGGGGACATGGGGACATTCCAGGTGCTGTTTGTGGGGATTTTGGGAATTCTGACAAGGAGATGACTTTGAGGCAGATTTCCTGCAGGGGGATCCGTGTCCTGGCCTGTGCTGGAGTGGGATCTCCTGGGAATTTCTGCAGGAAGAGGAGCTGTTCCTGTGGGTTGTTGTTTCAGATCCTGGAGGGTGAAAAAAAGGGAATTCCATGGAATTCTGAGAAGCAGAGCAGGGCTCAGCTTGTCCTGCTGGTGAGGAACCAACCCCAATCTTTCCCTCTCCATGCCTCCCTTTGGGATGTAGGGATGAGCTTGATGGATTTTTCCTGCTTTTTGCGCTGGTCTCAGATCCTTTATATGCCAGAAAAAAGCCGGGAAAATGCTGATTTTTGGGAAAAGCTTCTCCCCTGCTTTTCCCCCGTCTGCAGCACCCCGAGTTCAGAATGTCCCTGCTCCCTGTGGCAGCTCCAGCCTCTGTGTGACAGGAGAATTCCCCGTTCCCGGCGGGAGCAGCGGGGACAATGCGGGGCTGTGTTCTCCAGGAGCCACCTACACGCGCAGGAATTGTTCCCGTGGATTGTTCCCAGGGATTGTTCCCTCTGCCCACATCTGCTCCGGACAAAGGGGCCCTGGAGGAGCCTGGAGGAGCCTGGAGGAGCCTGGCATTTTCTAGGGGATGAATTCCCTGTGTGGTTTTCCCTGTTCCCAGCCAGCTCGGCTCCACGCAGTCCTAAGGATCATCCTGTATCATCCAGCAGGGGCATTCCTGCAGGATTCTGGTCACGCCACAGATTCTGTGTTGCTTTTACAGCTCAGAAATTGTCTGGAATTTCGTTTCTTCCTGATATTCCTTTATTTTTGTAGTGGGGCCTAGAGGGATTTGTAGGGAGAAGCTGCCCTTGGATCTCTGGAGGTGCCCAATGCCAGATTGGAGCAATCTGGGGTAGGAGAAGGTCTCCCTGTGCTTGGGATGAGCTTTAAATTCCCTTCCCAACCCCAACCATTCCAGGATTCCGTATTTCCCATCAGAGCTTGGGCTCAGCCCTTTTCTATTCCCTTATTTACAAATATCCCCCAGGAATCTGTGCCAGGAACTTCCTCCTTCCCTCTCAGCTATTCCGCAACCCCAAATCCAAAGAAAACAAGAAATTCCTCACTTTCCAGCCCCAAACTCTTCCCATTTAGACCCTTTTTAACCCTCTCTGCTTCCCTCCCCTAAAATATCCCTATTTGAAATGGATTTAGAGCTTTTTGTTGTCTTTTTGGGGTCTGCATTTGTTACCAGAGGGATTAAAGGTGTCTGGGTGGAAAATCCTGGGAGCCTGGATGGGATCTTGTCACTGTTGGGTAAGAAACGACACAGACTCACCAGAAGGATGGTTTGGACAGCACAACACAACTTTTCTTCAGATTGCCCATTTTTTATACATTCTTCCCATACAGATAGACCCGATTGCTCAATTAATCAATACATTTCACCTGATTGGCTCATTAACAAAGCGCCTTTCTTCTAAACAATTTTTGAGAAAAACAGGAAAACAGGGAGTAGGAAAACAACCCCTGCAGGTTGTTTATAATAAAAATAAGCTATCATTATTTATTTTCAACTCCCTGAAGTCTCAAAAGCTGATTCCAGGAAAACTTATCTGTTTTTCTCACTCTCTGGCCAGGCTGTCACATCCACAACATCTGGTAGCAGCGAGGGGAACATCTGGATCCTGGCTGGGAATGGGATTGTTTGGAGACCAGCTGAGAAAAATCCCAATCCTAGAATTCCGCTGGATCAATGTCAGGATTTTTGGGACAACAGCTCCAGACCCCGGAGCTCATCCCGATGCCCTGAGGGGTTGGATATTCCTCAGTGATTTTTACACATAAAATACAATTAGTGTTAATTTTTTCAACAGCAAATCCACATTTTATTCAATCCCATGGCCTCCATTTGGATCCTATTGCTCCCAGGAATTTTCTCTTTGTCTCTGGGCGCTCACTCCAGGACAGGAGCCCAAACAACCCCATAAATCCTTCCAGCAGGACAATCCTGGGCTCAGGAGAGCTGTTCCCACGTGTTCCCCAAATCCTGGCCACCATTCCTGGCCCCATTCCCACCATTTTTTGGGCGGAAACGCCGCGTTCCCAAAGTTTCCAAAGGGAAAACACCAGGATTGGCTCAGTGATGTGACTCTGGGGTTGTTTTTTTCCAGCTGAGGATCCCTCTGCACGTGCCACCACCCCAGGGGACACCCCAAAGTCACTCCAAGGGACATCCCAAGGTCCTGAGGCCACACAGGGAAGCTCCAAGATGATCCCGAGGAGAGCCCAAGTCACCTGCGCCGGAATTGCCTTCGCCCTCTGCCTCCAGCACCTCGTCAGCGCCATCGAGGTCCCCCTGGACCGTAAGTTTGGGATTTATCCTCTCCCAAAAATTCCTCGCTGGGATGGGGAGGAGGTGGGATGAAGGTGGGAACATCCCAGGTGGATTTTCTCCTCCACAGCTGAGTTTTCTCCTCCACATTTGGATTTTTCTCCTCCGCATTTGAGTTTTCTTCTCCAAATTCGGAATTTCTCCTTGTCAATTGAATTTTCTCCTCCATATTTGGATTTTCTCCTCCAAATTTGGGTTTTCTTCTCCAAATTTGGAATTTCTCCTCCACAGTTGGGTTTTCTCCTTGACAATTGAATTTTCTCCTCCACATTTGGGTTTTCTTCTCCAAATTTGGATTTTCTCCTCCACAGTTGGGTTTTGTCCTCCACATTTGGGTTTTCTCCTCCACATTTGGGTTTCCTTCTCCAAATTTGGGTTTTTCTCCTCCACATTTGGTTTTTCTCCTTGACAATTGAATTTTCTCCTCCACATTTCGGTTTTCTTCTCCAAATTTGGGTTTTCTCCTCCACAGTTGGGTTTTCTCCTTGACAATTGAATTTTCTCCTCCACATTTGGGTTTTCTTCTCCACAATTAGGTTTTCTCCTCCATGATTAGGTTTTCTCCTCCACATTCGGAAGAAAAAGGGTTTTTTTGTGTAGGGTTTCCAAGGCCTGCAAAAACTGGATTTACTTTCTGGCTCTGCTGGGAACGGTGTTGGAACAGGTTGAATTAACCTCCTGTCTTTTTCCCTCTATGCTTTCCCTTTGGGAATAACAGCAAATATCCAGAGTGAATGTAAGTGTTCCCTTCCCCAGAACTGCATGAGGGGTCCCTGAGCAGTGGCTGCTGGTGGCACAAGGGGGACGTGGCCCCTTCTGAGCCACTTTTCCTGCATGTCCGGGTTGGGAAAGTCATGGAAAGGCTGGAGCAGCTTGGGAAGAGCTCCCAGCTCTCTGTGCTGTCCCCGGAGCAGGGACTGGGCTGTGTTTGCCGTGGAAAAGTTGTTCCTGCAGGGTTTGGGTTTGGAGGAGGGCAGGAACCCCCTCCTGGCTCCTGTTCCAGGCTCTGCCTCACATCCTGATGAGTTGGGAGCATCCCTGGATGCTTGGATCTTCACAGCCTTGGATCTTCTCCCCAGGAGATGGGATCTGCAGTTCAGAGATCAGGGCCGGGTCCTATGCCATCCATGGGGTTCCTGTGTCCCATTTTCCATCCCTGCCCTCCTAAATTCCAGCTCTGAGCTCCTTTGGGCTCATCCTGGGGGGTTGGAATCTCTTCCTTGCACCAGGAATTTCTCAGGATCCCTGACCCAGCCCCTTCTGAGCTGCAGATCCAGGATGAATTGCCACTGGGTTCATCCTGTGGGAACAGGAGGCTGGAACTGGGACATTCCCTTAGGAGACCAAGAGAGGGAATTGAGGGTTTTTGGTAGCTAAAGGACACTGTGATGCTCCGAGAGGTGATGAATTCAGGGAATTCACAGGAATTTCCTCAGGATTCAACCTCCAAATCACACACCCGGCTGGGGGAAGGAGATGAGATCCCAGCAGGAACTGCTGTGGGATGGCACTGAGGGATCTCCCCCGGTTCCTCACGGATTTCCCTTTCCTCGCAGTGCCGCAGCCCCCCACGATCACCAAGCAATCCATCAAGGATTACATCGTGGATCCCAGGGATAACATCTTCATCGAATGCGAAGCCAAAGGCAACCCCGTTCCCATGTGAGTGCATTCCCAGCGCTCATCCCGCTGTCCCTTGTCACTCCAGAGCCGCTCTCACCCGCCTTCCAAATCCATTCCACTGCTGCTCCACCACAGGCAGGGACCTCCCTGGGGACATGGTTCCAAACCCAGCTTTTCCTTGCCGTTCCAGTTTCTCCTGGACCCGGAATGGGAAGTTCTTCAACGTGGCCAAGGATCCCAAGGTGTCCATGAGGAGGAGATCGGGGACTTTGGTCATTGATTTTCACAGTGGGGGCCGGCCCGATGACTACGAGGGCGAGTACCAGTGCTTCGCCAGGAACGACTACGGCACGGCCCTTTCCAGCAAAATCCACCTCCAGGTTTCCAGTGAGTGATTCCAGGGAAGCAGAGCAGGGCCATGGGAGGTTTGGGGGGAATGTCCAGAGCTCAAATGGCTCCAGGTGTGTCCAGGTGTGTCCAGGACACAGGGAAGAAATGGGGTTGTGGTTGGGAATGGCTCAGGGTGGAAGGGATGGATTTGAGGGTGTGGAATTGAGGATATGGATTTAAGGGTATGGATTTCAGGGATGGATTTGGGGGCATGGAATTGAGGATATGAATTTAGGGGTATGGATTTCAGGGATGGATTTCAGGGGTATGGATTTGAGGGCAAAGAACTGAGGATATGAATTCAAGGGTGCAGATTCCAGGGATGGATTTGAGGGTATGGATTTGGGGGGTTTGGATTCAGGGGTATGGATTTCAGGGATGGATTTGAGGGTGTGGAACTGAAGATGCGAATTTAAGGGTATGGATTCCACGGATGGATTTTATGGATGAATTTAAAGGGATGGATTTCAGGGTATGGATTTGAATATAGGCTTGAGGACATGGATTTGAGGGGATGGAATTGAGGATATGAATTCAAGGGTATGGATTCCAGGGATGTATTTGAGGGTATGGATTTGGGGGGTTTGGATTTACGGGTATGGATTTGAGGGATGGATTTGGGGGCACAGATTTCCGGGGATGAATTCCAGGGAGTTTTGCACACGCCCAGAAGAATTTTGCTCTGAAACCAGGCCGGATCCAGCGGGAATCACTCCTGAGGAATCCTTTCCTCCTTTCCTCACTTTCCTTTTCTTCCCGTGGCAGAATCTCCACTGTGGCCCAAGGAAAAGGTGGATGTGATCGAGGTGGACGAGGGGGCCCCGCTGAGCCTGCAGTGCAATCCCCCACCCGGCCTCCCCGAGCCTGTCATCTTCTGGATGAGCAGCTGTGAGTTGGGAGCGCCTTTTCCACCTGGAATTCTGGGAATGGTGGCTCCATTACCCGTGGGATTTAAAATAACCATGGGTGGGGTTGTTGCTGATAGTTTGGGGTTGGTTCTGTCAGTCTGGGGTTATTCCTGTTAGTTTAGGGCTGGTCCTGGTAGTTTAGAGTTGTTTCTGCTAGTTTAGGGTAATTTCTATTAGTTTAGGGCATTTTCTGCTACTTTAGCACTGGTCCTGATAGGACCAGGGTAATTTCTGCTTGATTGGGGTTGTTTCTGCTAGTTTAGGATCGTGGCTGATAGCTCAGGGTCATTGCTCGTAGTTTAGGGTAATTACTGCTAATTTAGGGCACTTTCTGCTAGTTTGGGGTTGTTACTGGTGGTTTAGGGTTTTTTTCTGCTAACTTACGACACTTTCTGCTAGGTTAGGGTCCTGACTGCTAGCTTAGGGTCATTGCTGGTAGTTTAGGGTAATTGCTGCTAATTAAAGGTACTTTCTGCTAATTCAGGATTGTTATTATAATTTAGAGTTTTTCTCTGCTAACTTAGGACACTCTCTGCTAATTTAGGGTCGTTATTGTAATTTAGGGTCGTTACTGTAATTTAGGGGTTTTTTTCTGCTAACTTTCTTGTAGTTTAGGGTCATAACCACTAATTTAGGGCACCTCCTGTTAATTTAGGGCAGCTTCTGTTAGTTTAGAGCCCTTCCTCCTGCTTCGGGCTCACCATCCCTACTCTCCACCTCACACGCCCCATTCCTTCGCCATTCCCGTTCTCCGTAAATCCCGCCTGGCCCTGAATTCCCTCCACTTTCCCGCAGCCATGGAGCCGATCCCGCAGGACAAGCGCGTGTCCCAAGGCCACAACGGGGACCTTTACTTCTCCAATGTGCTGGCGCAGGACGCGCTGACCGACTACAGCTGCAACGCCCGCTTCCACTTCACCCACACCATCCAGCAGAAGAACCCCTACACCCTCAAGGTCAAAACCAGTAAGTGGCTCACTGGGGGACCAGTTTGGGCTCCATCCCAAAGGGTTTTCTGGCTGGGAATCCAGTAAGGGAAGAGCGGCTCCCGTGGTTTGGTTTGGGTGGGGTGAGGATGGGTTTGGGTGGTTTTGGGGTGGATGGGGAGGGAGGGGTTGTAGCTTCCTTGTTTTAGAGGTGGTTTGGTGTAGGAATTGCCAATTTTGTGTGTTTGGGGTAAAACTGGGAGTGTTTTGCAGATGTGGCATTCCCAATGTCTCCAGGGAAATGCAGGAATTGCCAATTTTGTGTGTTTGGGGTAAAACTGGGAGTGTTTTGCAGATGTGGCATTCCCAATGTCTCCAGGGAAATGCAGGAATTGCCAATACCGTGTGTTTGGGGTAAAACTGGGAGTGTTTTACCCCAAACTGTCTCCAGGAAAATGCAGGAATTGCCAATTCTGTGCATTTTGGGTAAAACCGGGAGTGTTTTGACAGAGATGTGGCATTCCCACTGTCTCCAGGGAAGTGTAAAATATCCAGAGGTAGCTTGAAGCAGGAATCACCAAATCCCCATGTTGAGATAAAACCGGGGGTGTTTCAGCACAGTTGGGGCATTCCCACCACCTCCAGGAAAATGCAGGAATCACCAGTCCCATGTGTTTGGGGTAAACTGGAGAGTGTTTCACAAATGGGACATTCCCACATTCCCACCATCTCCAGGGAAATGGGATCTTTGGTGCAGGAATCGCCAGTTCTGTGTGTTTGGGATAAAACAGGGAGTGTTTCAGCCAATATGGAGCGTTCCCATCATCTTCAGAGGAATGCAGGGATCACCAATTCTGTGTGTTTGGGATAAATTGCAGAGTTTTGACACATCTGGAGCATTCCTATGTCTCCAGAGAAATGTAAAATATCCAGAGGTGATTTAGGGCAGGAATTGTCAATTCCGTGTGTTTGGGATAAACTGGAGAACGTTTCTGTATCATCAGGGAAATTCATCTCCAGGGAAGTGTAAAATACCCAGAGGTAACTTGGAGCAGGAATCACCAATTCCACGTCTTTTGGGATAAAACTGGGAGTGTTGCCACATTCCCACCAGATTCAGGGAAATGTAAAATGTCCAGGGATATTTTGGGAAGGTGGAGTTGGCCGTGGCTTGCTCCAGGGGATTGGAGGTGGGAAAACGAGTGTGGAATGTGGCTGTGGATATTCTGGGCCTCTTTTGCTCCGGGAAGTGCCTCCAGGAGGGTGGGAGCCTCTGGAATCTGGTGGGAACCTCTGGAATCTGGTAGGAGTCTCTGGAATCCATTGTGACACTCGGGATGGGTGTCCCCAGGTGTTCCCACCGAGCACCGATGAGGGGACACCAGGGGCTTTCTCCAGAGCCTTTACATTGGTTCCACGCCACTCCAGGGCATATTTTCCTCCAGGAATGAGAATTCCTCAAGGAAAAGGAATTCCTGGTTCACTGGGGTGACTCTGAAAGAGGGAATGGGGGCAGTTTGAGGGACACAACGACCTTGAGCTGTCACAGCGTCTCAAGGTGACAAAATCCTCCATGAACATTGACCATCAGTGGGCAGGAGCTCCCACCCATTCCCAGCATTCCCAGGAAAATCCAACTGGGAGGTGCTGGCGGGTTTTTGGGAAGCACCAAGCGCTCCTGAGTGCTGGTGGGAGGAATTTAATTTGATTTCCCGGCAGCTTGAATGAACAGGAATGTGATGAGAGGGACCTGGGAGTGACGAGTTTTCCACCTTGGTGTAGCAGCTCCTCCTCGGTGCAAAGCTGGAGTAGGGAATCAGGGATTTAAATCATTCCAATGGGTTCTTTCCCAGTGCTGGGAATGTGGGCAGCTCATTCTGGGTATAATTTGTAAATTCTGGATATTATTTGTGAGTTCCGAGTATTTGTCTGTTTGAAGAGTGGGGCAAAGAAGGTTCCGGTATTTATTTTTGGGAAAAATCCCAGCAAACAAAGATCTGTGGGGTTTGGAGCCTCCAAGGGCTCCACCCTGGTGATTTATCCAGCTCTGGAAGTGACCTGGATGAAATCCTGGTGAATTTTCATGGATTTGAGTTCCCCTCAGGTGCCCCCACATCCTTTCACTCCCAGACCTTGGAAAATCAAATCCTTTTATTCCAGTTTTCCTTGGGATAAAACTGTTGTAGGATCAGAGGCAAATTCTACCTCAGGAATCTCCTAGATTCCTTAAAAAATTTTTAACTGAGGCTTTAATTTCCAATTTAAAAAATTCTTTATCCATAAAGCGTTGGAAGGGGACAAGGTTGGATTTGTCCCAAGCTCTTGGATCATCTCAGCCTTAATCCTTGAGTTTGGGTCCTTCAAAGGGATTTTACAGCAGGTTGTGCTCGAAAAAATTATTATTATTATTATTATTATTATTATTATTATTATTATTATTATTATTATTATTATTATTATTATTATTATTATTATTATTATGATGTTACAGCAGCTTGTGCTTTTAAAACCTAATAATAATAATTAAAATAACAATTACTATTATTATTATTATTATTTCATCTCCTCCTTGCCTTCCTACATCATTGTCCAGCTGTGTCCATCCCATGGGAAAAAGCAGCTGGAATATGGAATTTTTGTAGTCAAAAAACAGACAAAAAACCCCCATTTTCCCCTCCAAATTGCTCTGATTTTTGGGTTTTCCCAAAGATTCCAAAGAGTAAAACATTCCAAGGAAATATTTGCTCTACAATTCCCACACTTTTAGTTCTTCCCACCCCTTGGAGAGGGAAATCAGCCCCTTTTCCTGCTGCTCCTCCTGTGTTTGTCCTGGAAGGTGCCACGCTCCGAGTGCTTTTGGATCCCTGCTCCGGCCTCTCCCATGCTTGCTGATTTCTGGGTCCTTGCCGATTTCTGGGATTTCTGGTGTTCCTTGCCCTCTCCTGTCCTTGCTGATTTTGGGGAATTCTTGTGTTCTCCACCCCTCGCTGATTTCTGGGAATTCTCGTGTTCCCTGCCCTGTCCTGTCCTTGTCGATTTTTGGGAATTCCCCATATCTCCATCCTGCCTGTTTTTTGGGAATTCTCCACGTCCCCCACCCTGGATGTTTTTTGGGATTTCACCATGTCCCCTACCCTGTCCCATCTTGCTGGTTTTTGGGATGTCCCTATGTCCCTAATCCTGGCTGTTTTTTGGGAATTCCCCATGTCACCATCCTGTCTGTTTTTTGGGATGTCCCAGTGTTCCCCACCCTGTCCCATTCTGGCTGTTTTTTTGGGAATTCCCCATGTGTCCATGCTGGCTGCTTTTTTGGGATGTCCCCCATCCTGGCTGTTTTTTGGGCATTTCCATGTCCCCGTCCGTGTGGTTTTTGGGATGTCCCCATGTCCC
This sequence comes from Artemisiospiza belli, assembly GCA_021963965.1. Taxonomy (NCBI): domain Eukaryota; kingdom Metazoa; phylum Chordata; class Aves; order Passeriformes; family Passerellidae; genus Artemisiospiza; species Artemisiospiza belli. The sequence continues at coordinate 4,266,017 of JAKDEW010000037.1, read as the reverse complement.
CTGTCCTGGCTGTTTTTTGGGAATTCCCCATGTCCCCATCCTGGCTGTTTTTTGGGATGTCCCACTGTTCCCCACCCTGTCCCATCCTTGCTGGTTTTTTTGGGAATTCCCCATGTATCCATCCTGCCTGTTTTTTGGGAATTCTCCACGTCCCCCACCCCGGATGTTTTTTGGGATTTCACCATGTCCCCTACCCTGTCCCATCTTGCTGGTTTTTGGGATGTCCCTATGTCCCTAATCCTGGCTGTTTTTTGGGAATTCCCCATGTCACCATCCTGTCTGTTTTTTGGGATGTCCCAGTGTTCCCCACCCTGTCCCATTCTGGCTGTTTTTTTGGGAATTCCCCATGTGTCCATGCTGGCTGTTTTTTGGGATGTCCCCGTGTCCCCCATCCTGGCTGTTTTTTGGGCATTTCCATGTCTGTTTTTTGGGAATTCCCCATGTCCCCATCCTGGCTGTTTTTTGGGATGTCCCACTGTTCCCCACCCTGTCCCATCCTTGCTGGTTTTTTTGGGAGTTCCCCATGTATCCATCCTGGCTGTTTTTTCAAATGTCACCATGTCCCCCATCCTGGCTGTTTTTAGGGAATTTCCTGTGTCGCTCACTCTGGCTGTTTTTTGGGATGTCCCCATGTCTCCCATTCTGGCTGTTTTTTGGGATGTCCCCATCCTGGCTGTTTTTTAGGAATTCCCATGTCCCCTTCCTTGCTGGTTTTTGAGATGTCCCTGTGTCTCTCTATCCTGGCTGGTTTTTGGGATGTCCCCGTGTCCCCCATCCTGGCTGTTTTTTAGGCATTTCCATGTCCCCTGTCCTTGCTGGTTTTTCTGAATTCCTCACGTCCCCCATCCTGGCTATTTTTTGGGATGTCCCCGTGTCCCTCATCCTGGCTGTTTTTTGGGATGTCCCTCACCCTGGCTGTTTTTTGGGATGTCCCCGTGTCCCCCACCCTGGCTGTATTTTGGGAATTTCCGTGTCCCCTTCCCGCGCTGTCCCTGCCTCCCCGGCACTGCTCACGGTGTTTTGTTCAATTGCAGAGAAGTCCCATAACGAAACGTCTTTAGGAAATTCCCCCGCCATGTACCGCGGTGAGTCCACGCTGGCTTTGGGAGTCCCGGCTTAACCCAGTCCCGCCTAACCCCACTGACCCCATTCCCTGCCCGTGTCCTTCTGCTGTTGCCATGTCCCCATCGTGGCCTCAGCTTTGCCAAAATTTATCGGCATAAATCCATCCAAGCGACCACAAAACACCACAAATTTCCCCATTTTTGCTGAGCGGGGTTTAAGTGAGTTAAGCCCAGCTTGGGAGGTTTGGGTTTTGTAGGGTCTGCCCCACGTGACTGAGCTGAGTTTGGTCCCTCCTGAGCTAAGTTCAGGATTTAAATGTCAGATCCTCATCCCTTTTTTCTGCGTCTCCAGAAGAATATTTCCAGCAGAAACATTCCTGGGATTTCCAGCTGAACTCAGGCAGGGATTAAAAGAGGGAAGAAAAAGAGGAATATTTGGGTTTTCCTGAAATCTGGGTGATTCCTGTGCAGAGAGGTTGGACATGAGCTGCATGCTTCCACAGCTTCCTGCCCTTTGTTGGGACAGGAAATTCCCTCTGGATTCTGTGCCTGGTGGGAGAATCCTATCCCAAAATCCTAAATTTGGGCAGGGAATTCCCTCCAGATTCTGCATCTGTTGGGAGAATCCCATCCCAAAATCTTAAATTTGGGCAGGGAATTCCCTCTGAGTTCTGTGCATGTTGGGAGAAGCTCATCCCAAAATCCTAAATATGGTTCGGGAATTCCCTCCGGATTCTGTGCCTGGTGGGAGAATCCCATCCCAAATTCCTAAATCTAGGCAGGGAATTCCCTCTGGATTCTGCCCCTTCTGGGAGAAGCTCATCCCAAAATCCTAAATGGAGCTTCAGGCACAAAAACCCCAGGATGGCCGCCCTGGGAATGGGTTGGAATTGTCAGGGATGTGTTGGGATAACAAGGGCAGCCATGAGGGATTTTAGGGAGCGGGAGATGGGGCACGTTTGGAAATCCTGGGAATGTCACCACCTCTCCAAAGCCCTCACAGATTCCAACTGCTCCCAGATCCCAGACAGGATTCGCTTCCTGCCCTTCCTGCTGCTTTTGGGGCCAGGGTTGTGTGGGGTCAGCTCTGGGAATGTCCCTTGCTGTCCCCACTGTGTCCTGGAGTGAAATCCCTGGGGAGCCAGAGCTTCCTCAGGGCCTGGCACAGCCCAGGGCACAATTCCCATCCCACGGGGGCTTTTGGGGACAAAGAGGGCGTTGCCAGCTGGGAGAGCTGGAGAAGAGCGGGATGTGCCAGGCCAGGGCACGGAAAAGGGAATCGGGATCCTGGCATTGGGAGCAGGACGGTTTGGAGGGAGCTGAGGAGCCGGGAAAGGCTCAGCAGCAGAATTGGCCTGGGAGGAAATGCTGGAATGGGCTGAAATATTTGGAAAAATGGCTGGGAAAAGGGATTGGCAGCAAAATCAGCTCTGGTGGGAGCAGCATCAACCACCTGGAAGGGAGATAGGACAAGGAGAATTCCAGTGAAGAGCTTTCCTGGGCTTCTGGATTTCCCACTGGATATCTTTGTTAGGGAAAAGGGATCTTGAGAGTGGCTCCATCAGGAAAATGGGATTTTATCCACACAATCCCATTCTGTCCCTCATTTCATGGCTGCACAGGTGAAACTTCCTGCTCTTTGTGTTGTAACATTCCCTGGAAAACTTCCTGGCCCCAGAGGATTCAGATCCCCCTCTCCCACCCCTGTGCAGACCTGGACTCCAACCCAGGCCTTAATTAACTCAATAATTAATGAGCTGGGGGTAACTATTCTTCCCCTCAGTCATTTTCCTGTGGCTGCCCCAGCGCTCCTCCTGGAATGACCTGGCTGGGAATTCTGGAGCTTTGGGATGTGAATCCCAAGGATTTGGGGTGCTGGGGGGATCTGGGGCTCTTGGCTGTTCTTCCTTGGGGTGCAGATCCCCGTGATCCTGGCTCAGCTCCAGAGGAAGTTGGAAAAGGGGTCTGGAAGGCTGGGAATCCCATTCCCAGGATGTTCCTGAGCTTGGGAATGTGGGGTCTGCTGGTGGGGATGTGAGCACGAGAGATTTGTGGGACACTTGTCCCAAATTCCTCTGCAGGGCCAGGATAACCACAGGAAGTGTCACCCACCCCTTGTCCCCAGGACTTGGAGTGAGGATTCCCAGAATTCTGTGGACAATTATCAGGGAAAAACAAACCAAAAGGATAAATGGAGCATTTCATTTCCCAGCAGAATTTCCCACTTTTTTTACCCTTTTCAATGGAATTAAAACCTTGTTTTGTTCCTTTTCCTTTCTTTTTTTTTTGGCAAACCTGAGGCTGTTTGAGCCTGTGCTGGGGCTGAGCAGCCGGGATGTGTTGGGATGAGCACATCCTTGGAAAACAGAGCTGATGCAGGAATTTTAGAGGGGAAAGGGGCAGCTCTGGGATGGGAATCAGATGTTTCTGGGAAGATCCCAATTCACAGCAAAGTTTGGGAGCAGAGTCAATTTTTAAGCTGAAATAAACAGCCCCGAAATAAACAAAAAACAGGATTTGTTTTTCCAGCTTGGATCCCTCCAGAGGGATGAGGGAAACCTTGACTTTTCCAGCTGGAACTTCCACATGCTGAGAACCTTGGGTTCTGAGGGAATTTCTGGCTGCTCCCTGTTAGAAACAGCAAAATATTTATTATTTATTAATTGTTACTTATTATTTATTAATAGTGCTGTGCTGAGGCAAAAATCAGGATTTTTTCCATGCTGTCCTTAGGTTCATTAAAGCCAGGAGGGTACTAATTAATCCCCCTGATTTTTAATTGCCGTCATTAATACAGGCTTGTAAAATCCAGCTTGCTCCGCTTAGCGCTTCCAGTTATCCCACAGGATCCAGAGTGGGAATAAATCCTGATCAAAGCCAATCTTGGCTGATAAAATAATTAATTCCCATTTTCTGATTTGGCGGGAGAAGCTCCCGGTTGTGGTGGAGCTTTGGGAGCTCTGCCCTGGGATGGGTCGAGCTGGTTTCACCAGGAATGGGACTAAACCAGGAGCAGGGATGCAGACAGATCTGGAGAAGTTGGATTTTTGGGGTAAAGTTGGGGTTTTCCTGCCCTGGTAATCCATTAATCCATAATTGACTAACCGGGAGCGCACGCGGAGCCCGTGGGAGCGGCGGGATGTGGACATGGAGCCAATTCCAAACATTCCATGGATGAATCCTGGGGTTGGGTTTTCCTTCCCTAAGGTGGGAATTTCAGGAAGAGCCCCCATCCTCACTCCCCTCCTCCTTCCCCTGACACAGCTCTGGAAGTTTCCCAAAATTCCCGAAATCCTCCCTCTCACTGAGCCAAGGAAATTTTGGTCTGTCCCCATGGATCACTCCAGGATTTTTTGTGTCCCTGTTCTGATCCCATCCCATCCCTTTCCTAATCCCATAATTTCCATCCCTGCTTCTGCTGCTTTCCCGCCCATCTCATCCTGTTTTGTCCTCACTGATCCAGATCTAGGTCAATCATTCCACTCCTTAATGGAATTTTTTCCATGAATAATTAATTTTTTCCCCCTGCACAGAAGCCTTCACTGTGTGTGGATCCATAGGGAATTGTCTCGTGTCTTCCCTTTGTGTTTTTTCCCATTAAACTTCCCTGTCCAGCCCTAAATGGGTCATTTTGGTGGCTGAGCTGTCCCTTTCCAAGGGGAACCGTCCTCCCAGGCCTCCAGGAAAGCTGGAAAACCTCCTTGATGTTGCTGGAGCCTTGGGAATGCTCTGCATCCTGGAGAATTCTGTGGAAAAGCAGCTCTGGGTCTGAATAAACCCTTTCCGTGCCCATTTTTCCTCCTGTCCTTTGTTATATGTTACATCCATCAATATTCCCCAATTCCATCTGATTCCAGCCCATTTTCCAGAGGCAGGGAAGGGCAGGAAAAGCAGGAACTGATGGAATGGGGACCATCCCCAGCGCTCAGTCCCCTCTGCTGCTCCTTCTCTCCCCTGCCTCCCAAACTTCCTCTCTCTCCCCTTCTTTTTCCCAATAAAAAATTCACTTGGAGCTCTCTTTCCCTTTCCAGGCACATTCCTGGGTGAGTTCAGAATCCTGGGATGGCCGGGGAGGTGACGCCTTCCATGAATTCCCGGAGACTTTTAAAAGACCTGTGTTCTGTTTTCTTTTTTCTTTTTTTCTTTTATTTTATTTTTGGTTTTGTTTCGTTTTTCCTTCTCTCCCACTGATTTCAGCCCGAGGGATCTCAGAAACCACTCCCAGCTTCATGTATCCCTACGGAACTTCCAGTAGCCAGATGGTGCTCCGAGGGGTGGATCTCCTGCTGGAATGCATCGCCTCCGGAGTGTATGTACCATGGAGAGGGCGATTCCCAGCAGGATCAGCACAAGGAATCACCCCTGGATTGGGAAAAAGGAATCATTCCCTCCTTTTAGCTGCTAACAATGCTCCCATAACCTGCTCGATGAGCAAAAGGAAATGCTGAGGTTTCCAGGTGTCTTCAGATCCTTGTCCAAGGATAATTCCTCACTGGTTTGCCCTAAAATTTGGGAATTTCCTGTGAGTTCCTCACCACACTGTGGGGGAGGACATTTGTGTCCCCCAGAATTGTCCTGGGCTCATGGTCCTGCCCGCACCATCACACTACGGTCAGGGATGGGCTTTGAAGTTCCTTCCACCCCAAACCATTCCAGAATTCCACGATCCTGCATTCCCAGGAGGATCAGGTGGAGAACACCTTTCCTGACCTGCTGGAAATGCTCAGGGCCGTGGTTTAGGGGTGATGGTGGGAAGGAGGGTGATGGAAAGGGTGATGGGAATAAGGGCGGCCCACCAGTTAGATCAGACCTTCCCCCTGGCTTTTGGTGGTTCCCAGGATGGGAATTTCACTGTTATTTAGGAATCACAACTCTTTACTTGGGAGTCATTCCCTGGCCTTTGGAAAAGCTCTGATCTGCCCCCCCTCTCCTCAGACCAGCGCCGGACATCATGTGGTACAAGAAAGGCGGGGAGCTCCCAGTGGGTAAAACCAAGCTGGAGAACTTCAACAAGGCCCTGCGCATCTCCAACGTGTCCGAGGAGGACTCCGGGGAATATTTCTGCCTGGCCTCCAACAAGATGGGCAGCATCCGCCACACCATCTCCGTGAGAGTGAAGGGTACGTCACCTTTACCTTCCCTCTTCGGGTCCCGGCCGCCTGGAGCCAGGAGGGGACCTTCATGGAATGCTGGGAGGGACAGCGAGGGCTTTCCCTGGGAATAGGTCCATGTTCTTCAGGGAATCATGGAATGGGATGGGTTGGAAGGACGTCAGAGATCGCCCAGTTCCGGGACATGTTTCATGGTCCCATGCTTCTCCAAGCGCCATCCAACCTGGCCTTGGGCACTTCCAGGGATGGAGCAGCCACAGCTTCTGTGGGAATTCCATCCCAGCCCATCCTCACCCTGATTCCATCCCAATAATCCATCTAAATCTTCCCTTTTTTGAATTAAATCTTGTCCAAATGGCCCCAAAAGCAGGAGGGGATGGGAACTCTCTGAGAGGACCGATGGTGGGTTTGTGTGGCAGGGGAGAGGAAAGGGGTCTCTCCTCCTTCACCGAATCCTGGGAAACCCACTCAGTTTTTCCATCACCTTCCTCCCCCAGGGAGTGTTGGAGGGTGGAATTCGGGGTGGTGCCGCTGTCCCTGTGTCACCGGGGCGGGACTGTTTTACAGCTGCTCCCTACTGGCTGGATGAGCCGGAGAACCTGATCCTGGCCCCCGGTGAGGATGGCAGGCTCGTGTGCCGGGCCAACGGCAACCCCAAACCGTCCATCCAGTGGCTGGTGAACGGAGAGCCCATCGAATGTGAGTGCGGGAGAGACTGGGCCTCCTTCTCCAAAATCCCTGCCAAAATCCCAGCCCAAAATCCCAGCCAAGGATATCCTGGCTGAGCACTAGCCAGAGCGGCTTCCTCCTCCAAAATCTCAGCCAAAATCCCACCAAATTCCCAGCAAAAATCACACAAAAATCCCAGCCAAGGATATCCTGGCTGAGCATGAACCACAGTTGCTTCCTTCTCCAAAGTCTCAGCCAAAATTCCACCAAAATCCCAGCCAAGGATCTCATGGCTGAGCATGAGCCAGAGTTGCCTCCTTTTCCAAAATTCCAGCCCAAGTCCCAGTCAATGATCTCCTGGCTGAGCACGAACCAGAGCTGCTGGTGGGGTCCAACAGCCACGTGAACCCCCAGCTTGTCTGGGATGGGCCCAGTTCACCCCGTGGCTCCCAGTTGTGTCTGTGGAGCTCACACACCATCACCAGGTTTGAACTGAGCTGAGCTGGGAGGACGCTCCATGACATTATGGGGTGGATTTTCATTTGGAACGGAATTAAAGGAGCTGTCCTTGTTTTGAAGCGTCTCCCCCCAACCCGAGCCGGGAGGTGGCTGGGGACACCATCGTGTTCCGGGACACGCAGATCGGCAGCAGCGCCGTGTACCAGTGCAACGCGTCCAACGAGCACGGCTACCTGCTGGCCAATGCCTTCGTCAGCGTGCTGGGTGAGTCTGCGGCAAGGGGAGCTCCCAAAACTCGAATTTCCACAGAATCTGAGGTTGGAAAGGACCTTAAAGCTCAGCTCAAATCTCATCCAGAAAGGGTGGATGTGGCTCTCAATGCCAAGGTTGGTTTCACAGGTTGGTTTCATAGGTTGGGTCATAGGTTGGTTTTGATGATCGTAAAGGTCTTTTCCAACCTTGCTGGAAACCTTTTCCGACCTTTTCCCAACTGGCTGATTCTGGGATTCATCTAAAATTCCACCCTCTTGGAAGGGCAGGGCATGGAATCTTCCACTGTCCCAGGGGGCTCCAAGCCCTATCCTACCTGGCTCTGGACTTCCAGGACTCCAGGGGCGGCCATGACTTCTCTGGGATTTCCATCCCAGCCCTTCCTCACCCTCCCAGCCAGGAATTTCCTCCCTATATCCCACAAAAACTCTCCTTTTTTGGTTTAAAATCATTCCCTTTTATCCCATTACCATATTCCCATGTAAAAGTCACTCTCCCTGGCTTTTCCAAGCCCTCTTTTCCCTGCCAAAGTTTTCCGTGAGTTTTCCCCTTTGCTGCTCTGAGGGAATGCACAAAGGCACCCGGGTTTTGGAGCAGGAATCCATTAGCATGGATTCAAACCAAGCAAAGGCTGGGCAAATCCAGGGATAAAAGTCACAAAACGAGGCTGGAAGGAGAGGTGAGGTGGAATGGAGAAACTCTACTAGGTTTTGAAAGCGCCAGTAGGAAAAGTGAACCAAAAAAACCAGGGAAAAGGCTGGAAAAGAGCAGCAGAATCCATTTTTCCTCCTTTTCCATGGCTGGAATTTTGGTGCTTGGCAGATGTTCCCCCCCGGATCTTGGGCCCCCGGAACCAGCTGATCAGGGTGATCCAGAACAACAGGACGCGCCTGGATTGTCCCTTTTTCGGGTCCCCCATCCCCACCCTGCGCTGGTAAGAGCCGGATCCCATCCTGAGGGGTGGGAAAGGGGGGGGTTTCCTGCTTTTCCTTCCCTTCCAACAGCACTTTGTGGTGTTGGGAGGTTTAAGGACGGCCAGGGGAACACGCTGGATGGAGGCAACTACAAAGCCTACGAGAACGGGAGCTTGGAGATGTTCATGGCTCGGAAGGAGGACCAGGGACTCTACACCTGCGTGGCCACCAACATCCTGGGGAAAGCTGAGGCCCAGGTCCGCCTGGAAGTCAAAGGTAGGGGCATGGAGGTGCCAAAATCTTGGATCTTCTGGAAGTTGCAGTAGAAATAGTTGAAGCTAAAATCTTGGATTTTCTGGGAGTTGCATCAGGAATAACACTTGAGGTGAAGGGGGGTTGGTTGTGGCTGATCTGATCTTCCAGCAGGTCAGGGCTGGGAGCTTTGAAATGGTGGAGATTCCATTTTAATGTTGGGAAAAGCCAAGGCTGGGGTTGGTGGGAGGGTTTGGGTTGGGTGTCAGGCTAGGAGATGCCACCAGCAATGTCAACACTGACCCCAAGTGTTCCTCAGGGTTAGCTGAGGACAATAAAACATTTTTGGAATTGTTTTTACCCCACTCAGCAAATCTGGCTACTGACTCCGAAAAATGGGTTTTTTTTAAAAGCTCAGCACAAATTAATGACTTGTTAAATTAATTTATTTGTTCAAAGGTGGACAAACACCTCAGCTGTGCTTGTCCTCCCCTGCTCTCCGTTGAGTCCCTGAGCCAACCCCCACGGTTTTGGGACATGACCCATTGTGACTTCCTGCAGACCCCACCAGGATCATGAGGGGACCTGAGGAGTTTGGGACATAACCCTTGACCCTGTGAAGACCCCACCAAAGTTGTGAGGGAACCTGAGGGGTCTGGGGTGTGACCCTTTTTTTGTGACCCCGTGCAGACCCTCGCAAAGGTTGTGAGGGAACTTGAGGTGTTTGGGACTTAACCCTTGACCCTGTACAGACCCCACAGCATCACAGGAGGACACAAGAAGTTTGGCAGATAGCCCCTGATTTCATGCAGACCCCACAGGGATCCTGAGGGGTCCTGAGGAGTTTGGAACGTGTCCCTTTGTTTGTGACGCCACGCAGACCCCACCAGGATCGTGAGGGGCCCCGAGGACCAGGTGGTGACGAAGGGCACCATGCTCCGGCTCCACTGCCGCGTCAGGCACGACCCCACGCTGCGGCTCATGGTCAGCTGGCTCAAGGACGATGCCCCCCTGTACCTGGGGAACAGGTCTGTGCCCAAAAACTCCAACGATTTCTCTCCCAGAATTGTTGGGTTTTTAGCAGAACATTCCAGGTGTCCCCAGGGATAAATATTGAGCTCCCACCTAAGCAACATTTGATGGTTTTGACACTTTTAATCTCATTGGCTCTCTCCAGCAATTCCAGCTGATTTATCAGTAAATCCAGACTTGCTGTGGGTTTTATTCCCGGATATTTCAGGACATCTTGATAAAACCTGGGAGTTCATAACGAGCCACTCCAGAATTAATGTTTCTCTGCTGCGGCTGGCACAGCTCTAATTTCCTTTCCATACCTGACTCCTCTTTCTTGTGAGGCAAGATCTGATCCCAGGGCACGAGCCCAGGGCTGGCTGTTGTCCTAAAAATGTGATTATTCCCCAGATACACCCCAGGGCGCGTGATTCCTTAGGAAATGAGCTTTCCCAGAATAACCCAGCACATCCTCAGCTGATGCAACCTCCAGACCAGAGATGTTCTCCTGCTCTGGTTGTGTTTCCAGCTGAATTTTGTCAGGGAGCATCCAGCCTTCAACGCTGCTTCCTAAATATGTTGGGGCAGAATTCTGGGACGTTGTTTCTTTGAAGGATGAAGAAGGAAGAGGATGGTCTGATGATCTATGGAGTGACTGAGAAGGACCAGGGCGATTACACGTGTGTGGCCAACACGGAGCTGGACAAGGACTTGGCCAAGGCCTATCTCACCGTGCTGGGTAAAGCCCCCCTGACCCCACAGCTGAGTGCTTGGCTTTGAACAGGACACCCCAGCCTCGAGGTCAGGCTGGAAGGGGGATCTGGGCTACAAGATTGTCCCCTGGATGCTCAGGGAGGCGCTAGCAGAGCAGGGGTTCCATTGTCACAGGATTTGCTGCCTCATCCCCCATGATGGCACTGAAATGCTGCAAAAAACCTGGGATTTGAGGGCAAAAAATTAAACAGGAATTGTGGCACACAGCCCAAAATATCCCCAGGTGGATGCTGAAGATCCATGAGAAAAGTCCCAAATTTGGGGGTGAATTTAGTGGGGTGTTGGGGTGCTGAGGAATGGGATTGGGGCCGAGCCAGCTGCTCCTGGCCCTGTGTCCCCTCTGCATGTCCCCTTTACAGCACAGGGAGGGACAAACTTCACCCCATTCCCATTTGTGCCACTGCAATCTCTGCTTGGCAAACAGGGATTTATCATCCCCTGGCCACCTCAGATTCCCGGGAATGCCACAACCTGCCAGTGCCCCGTCCACAGCTGGAACAGGAATCCCAAATAACCCCAAATAATTCCCCTGGGGTTGATTTATTTCCCCTCCTTTCCCCTAATGGCTCATTAACCCCACACCAAACTGATATTTCCCTTTTGCTGCCAACTACGAGTGTGGGTAACGCATGGAGGTCTCTGGGGGAAGGATATTCCTGCTCTGCTTCCCAAACTGGATCAAACCCCACTGAAATCTGCAACTTTATGTTTGCCAGGTGCTCCTTTGGCCACCCAAGCTTAAACTAACCCGGTTTAACAAGCACTGTCTTACCTTGCAGCCATCCCCGCTAATCGGTTGAGAGATTTACCCAAAGGTAATCGTCACTAATTCCTCACCTTCCTTTTATTTCCCACCTTGGTTTTGGTTTTCCCTCACCAGTAACTCCGAGAGAAATGGGTGGCAGCTGGAAAAACTGGGGGATGATGCTTCCAGGTTGAAGGAACTGGAGCTCCAAGTCCTGCCCAAGCTGTCCTTGAAGGAGTTGAGGCTTCCAGGTTGTCCTTGAAGGAGCTGAAGCTCCAAATCTTGCCCAAGCTGTCCTCAAAGCAGCTGATTTTTCCAAGCTCCATCCAAATTGTCCTTAAAAACCCAACCAGATGGGTGGAAAGCTCCTGTTCCACCACATTTTTTGTTTCAAAGTGGTAGCTCTGAGTGCAGGAATCACTTCACCTGTGTTTGAAAATCCTGATGGAAAAAAACCCAGAAATGCATGGAATTCCCTAATTTTTACCTGGAATTTATTCCTGTTGTTGCATGAGCTGGTCCTTGTGATCACATTCAAAGAAAAGGCAGATTTCTATCAAATTTATATTTCCACTAAGGTTTTGTGTCCTTTTTCTGCTGTTCATTTGCATTTCTCTGTGTAAGGTCACAAATCCCCCTAAACCAGCACACGGTGCTTTCCCCACCACTTTTTTGGGGAGAAGGCAGGATTTTTCCTGGAAAAGGTGGATTTTTCCAGGGAAAGGAAGATTTTCCCCGGGAAAGGCAAGATTTCCAGCCAAGACACTGTCAGAAATGACCACATTTATATTTTAAAAATCACTCCAGTCCCCTAAAGCGCTGCAGGATGTGGATTGTGCCCTGGAGGGCGTCCTGCCCACGGGGCTGGGAGAGGTGATGGGAACTGGGACTCGCTCCTGGGACAATTCCAGCCTCCCATTTATCCCATTCCAACAGCACGACCTGACCAGCCCCGGGACTTGGAGCTGACGGATCTGGCTGAGAGGAGCGTGCGGCTGACGTGGATCCCTGGCGATGACAACAACAGCCCCATCACAGGTCTGTCCCCAAAATCCCTGTGATGGAAAGTCCCTTCCCATCCAAATCCTTCATTTCAGAACCCAGGAAATTCCTCTGGCTGCCCTGGAGTCCCAAGACCCCTGTGCCTTTGATCTTGACCCATGGAAATAATTCCCAACCTTCTGTGAAGATTTACAAGCCGCAAAAGTTTAAGTAGAATGATAGTAAATTTATCACAGGGTGAAAAATAGATTTTTGAGGTTTATAGAATGGGGGCTCAGGGTCCCAAGATGGAGGAATTTGGGCGTGCCTTGTCCTTATTCCTTCTTCTTCCTAGCCTCCATCTTCTGGGTGATGTTGGCACTTTTAGATTGGTTTGGAGTAGAAACTCACTGTCTAACATAGGTGAGAGGTATTGGGAAATTATGATAAATAACACATTATTTACCATAACTTTGTACTAAAACCAGGTAGTTTTTAGTATAAAAAGATAAAACTACCTCTGAGGTAGAGTGGTGTTATCTCCTGACCTCATCAGGCCAGGAGAAAGAATTTTATAGATAAGAAACCATAAACAGCCTTGAGAATGAGAACTGAGGAGTTCTGACCCCTTCAACCTCCAGGGTGGGAAAAGAGACTTTGTAACACATCTCAGGGTCACTCTGACCAGCAGAGATTCCCAGACTTCACCCACCTCTCCCTGCTCTTCCCAGGCTACATTGTGCAGTTCGAGGAGGATCGCTTCCAGCCCGGAGTGTGGCACGACCACTCCAGGTACCCCGGGAGCGTCAACTCCGTCGTGCTGAGCCTGTCGCCGTACGTGAATTACCAATTCCGGGTGATCGCCGTCAACGACGTGGGCAGCAGCGTGCCCAGCGCGCCCTCCGAGCGCTACCAGACCAACGGGGCACGTGAGTTTTGCCCAGGTTTTTTTTTTTTGGGCCTTGGAATCCACCCCTCTCCATGGAGGCTCCTCCCTCCATGCCAGGAATAGATTGGCAAGAGCAGCGTGGGGAATTTTCCGTGTGGAATTCTTGAGCATGAGGGTGGTGTCCTTCCGGGGCAGCAAAACGCAGAGGTTTATGCAAAAGTCAGTCATTTGTTATAGAAAAATCTGGCTTTTATTCTTTTCCCTAAAGGGAAGATTCCTAAAGGAATCTTTCCAGTCCTTTCAGACTACAGGAAATTTGGAAATCTGTAGGAAAATCAGACTCGAGTGCAAATACTGTTAATTATTGGCTGCTGTTAAAGCTGGTTGATGGTGTGGGGGTGGCGAGGCCCTGGCACAGATTATCCAGAAAAAACTTGGCTGGCCCTGGATCCCTGGAAGCGTCCAAGGCCAGGTTTGATGGGGCTTGGAGCAGCCTGGGATAGGGAAAGGTGGAACTGGGTGATTGTAAAATCCCTTCCCACCCAAATTCCACAACAAAAGACCAAAATAATCTCCAATCCACAACCAAGATTTGAGTTTGTCTGCCAGGTGCTTTGTCAGAGAATATTTGGGAAAATTCCACACAAGGAATTCATGGGAATCTCAGCAGTCCTGATGCATTTCTCCCTTTACCCATTCCAGGGCGATTTTTGGAGGATCTGCTGGCATCTAGTGTTGGCTCCCAACACTGCCCGCCGTGATTCAGGCTGAGAGTGACAAACTCTGCTCCCTCCACAATGGTTCCCTTTCAAAGATTTAGGACATTTAGGGGACAAAAAAGAGGCTTCTTAATAAATGGCCTGGTTTTTCCAGAGGACTGAGAGTCTCGTGTCCCATTAACCTCAAAGGGAACTTCTGGAAAAATCAGGCCATTAACTTCTGCCTTGGAAGGACTTTCGGCTTGCAGGTTTTTAACACCTCAGTGGTTGTTTTTTTGATGTTAAAAAATTCATTGTTTTGGTTTTCAATGTGAATTTCAGGTCCTGAAATAAATCCAACAGGAGTTCAAGGGGCAGGGACCCAAAAAAACAACATGGAGATAACGTGGACCGTGAGTTCTTCTTGGATGCCTTTTGGGATGGAGTTGTGGGATGAGGGGGAATGGGTTCAGAAGGCGGGGATAGGTGGGGTATTGGGAATAAATCCTTCACTGGGAGGGTGGGGAGAGGCTGGGATGGAATTCCCAGAAAATCCATGGCTGTCCCATCCCTGGAAGTGTCCCAGGCCAGGCTGGAGCAACCTGGGATCATGGAAAGTGTCCCTGCTTATGGGGGTGGAATGCAAAGGGATTTCAGGTCCCTCCCAACCCAAACCACTCCAGGATTCCATGAAATGAAACACAAGAGGTACAAGAAAAGCTATTTTTAGTGCTGTGATAAAAAGAATAATTTAAAAAATTGAAAATAAAGTAATTCAAAGACATGGCATCCAAAGATGCCGGATTCCAGACTCGGCTTCCCAAGGATGAAGTCAAGTCCTTGAGCAGCTCAGAGGATTTACGGGGCCGCTCCTGCTTTGCTCTCTGCACCAGCAGGTGTCAGCCACAAATCAGGGATGAGCCGTGGGGAGGGCTGGATTGGCAGCGGGAACAGAGGCTGGAATAGGGGGATAGTAAATATGGAATATGTGTTGTGTAATTCGATATTATGCACATATTTGATTCATTTTATATAATATATAGATAAGGAATATGGGCTAGTGGAATTGTCCCTGCCCGTGGAAGGGGCTTGGAATTTAAATCCCTTTCAACCCAAAGCGTTCCAGGAATAAAATCTTGGATTTTTGTGAATAAAATTTCCTGGTCCTGCCATGGCTCTGGAGGGCAAGAACTCGTTCTGCCTCTCCTTGGGAGCAAAACCTCAAACCTCACCCTCCTTTGGAATTTGCTGATGGAGCTTGGAATTCAACCCCGCTGCTGAGCAGAGCTTTGAGATGAGATATCCTTGGCAGAAAAATTATATTTTTTTTTAATTTGTTTTTCCTCCTTCTCACTTTCCCTTCTCTGTTTTGCCCCACTGAAGCCTCTGAACGCAACTCAGGCTTACGGGCCCAACCTCAGGTACATCGTGCGGTGGCGGCGGCGGGACCCGCGCGGGAGCTGGTACAACGAGACCGTGCGGAGCGCGCGGCACGTGGTGTGGAACACGCCCATCTTCGTCCCCTACGAGATCAAGGTGCAGGCTGAGAATGACTTTGGCAGAGCCCCCGAGCCCGACACCTACATCGGATACTCCGGGGAGGATTGTGAGTATTCCATCAGCCGCAGGTGGGATTTTGGGGATGGGCCCATCCGAGGGCAAAATGTGCCTGAGATGTGGATGAGGCACTGAGGGATTTGGGACAAAAATCCACTTTTAGTTTGGAGAAGGCTTGGAGGATCTGGACTGTGGAAGGTGTCCCTATCCATGACCTCCTGGGCTGTGGAAATCTTCCTGTCTGTTGCCACCTGGACTATAAAAGATGTCCCTATCCATGGCCACCTGGACTATAAAAGGTGTTCCTGTCCATGGCCACCTGGGCTATGGGAGATGTTCCTCTCTGTGGCCACCTGGGCTATAAAAGGTGTCCCTATCCATGGCTATCTGGGCTATGGGAGGTGTTCCTGTCCATGGCTACCTGGATTATGGGAGATGACCCTGTCTGTGGCCACCTGGGCTATGGGAAGTGTCCCTGTCCGAGGCCACCTGGACTGTGGGAGATGTTCCTCTCTGTGGCCACCTGGGCTATGGAAGTCCCCGTGGCTGTGGGACTTCAGGATTTTTCAAGAAGGAAGGTGGATGAGGCAGGAGATTCCAGGTTTGAAGACAAGAGGCACAAACAATGCACAAAAACTGGAAGTAAAGCTGGAATTCTAGGATAAACCAGGTGACCATCCATGACCCCAGGTTCGAAGCCAAGGGGCGCAAACAGAGCGTGCAAATTGGAAGTAAAGCTGGAGTTTTGGGATTGGGATGGCTCAGACAACACCTCCTCCAGCTGGGCATCTCCCAGAGGAGACGAGACAAGGAAAATGGGGCTAAAAACTGGGAATCAGGGGAAGACAAAGCACTGGAAGCAAACTGGACCCAGTTCAGGGGTTGTTACTGGGAAAGATCCATTTTCTATGCCCTCCCAGGGTTTTTTTAAAATTTCTTCTGGAAATTCCTGCAATAACTTGGAGGTTTGGGAGGATCTGGATGAACCTCCAAGCGTGTGTGTGTTGTATGGAGGTAAAGCAGGGAGATCAAAACTTCTGCCTTTGTTTGAGGGGTGGGATGGCTTAAAACTCCCAAAAATCCACAAAAACTTTCCCAAAACCAGTCAAATCCAAGCTGCTTCACTCCAGGTCTCTCCACACAGCAGAAGCTGTAGAAAGGAGGTAAAATCCCAACTCGATCAACAGCAAATTGACCAAATTCTGATTAAAAATATGGAAATGAGGTTTTTCTGGATCTTTGGGATCCAGCTTTGGGACAGGCGAGGAAGGAGAGGGTTGGGCGTGCTGGGATCCCTCACTTGGAGAGGGAGGTGAGCCAGAGCCTTCCCTGCAGCAGGAATTTCCCCTTTTAGCTGGGTCAGGAATGTTCTCCTGATGGCTGGAACTGTGAAATCGGATTTACTTTCTTCTCACGGAAGAGGCGAAGCCATTGTGGGGATTCTGCTAACAGTATTTGCGATGGGAAAAGCACAGCCGGGGGTGTCCAGCTGTCCATCTGTCCGAGCTCCGGGGTCATCCCAGGTTCCTAATGGCCACTCTGCTTTGTCCCTGCCCACCCAGATCCCAAGGCTGCGCCCACAGATGTCAGGATCAGAGTGTTAAACAGCACTGCCATAGCTCTGACCTGGACCCGGGTGCACCTGGACACCATCCAGGGACAGCTCAAGGAGTACCGAGTGAGCAAATCCCAAACTCCCCAGTCCCAAATCCCCGCCCAGCACTGACCATTAACACAGCTAAACCTCCCAAAATTCCCAGCTGGCTCCCAGGGCATGGAGCTGCTGGGTGTGGGGATGACAGAAAACTTCCTCTGGTCACCAGGAGCCTTTGGGTTTGGGGCAGCACCAAGGATTTGCTCTTTGGGGTGTCAGGATGGGGTCGGGGATGTCTCCTGTTGCTTCCTCCGGGTTTGCTGCAGGATTTGGGATGCTGCAAGAAAACAGGGAGGGGTTGGGATGGTCTTGGCCATGGAGCAAAGGGACTCTGAGGGAGTGACCCCAGCCAGGTCAGGTTTTGTGTCATCCCCAAAGTACTGACAGCGTTTTTTACTGATCAACAACCCCTGCAAAGCCTAAACCTGCAGTCAGGACTAACAGAGCTAAAGCTAGCACGGATCTGTGTTTTTCCAGGTCTTTCCAGGTTTATATTTAATATTTATCAGTCTATCCAGACTTTTATCTAATATTTAATTTTACTGCTCATGCACAAAGAATGGAACCATTCAAACCAAGCCAAACCCTGAGCAGGGCCCTTCCCGGGGTGCCAAAACGTTCCCAAAACTTCACATTTGGCAAAGAATCTCAGCATTCCCTGCCCGATCATCTGCTGGCTCCACTTTTCCTGATTCTGAGGGATTTTCTGAATGGATTGTTTCTGCATGAAATAGGATTTACAGTCAGGAGCCTGAATGGGAGATTTCCCAAATTCAGGCTTTTATTTGTGCCTGCGTGTGTCCCACCTTTCCTTGTCCATCACAAGTAGAAAGGGAGAACCACTCAGATTTTAATATTTGGGAATGAGGAGCAGCTTTAGTCTGAGCTCAGTGGTTTTGCTCCATGTTTTGGGAAGATCTTAACCCCCTGCTCAGCCTCTTCCTTGGATAACATCCAGATTTTCCTCATGGAGCTTCACTAATTCCTCTAAAGACTCCCACCTTAAAGACAAAATTCTGCTTTTTAACATCTAAAAACCCCCAAAACCCCTTTATTAAAGGGGGGAAAAAAAGCTTCACCTGGCCTGCCTATTTCTTGAAGGCCTATTTCTGGAGAGACAGCAGCTTGCTGAAGAACCTGTGGGTCTCCAAAAAACGGCAGTTTGTGAGTTTTCCTGGAGACCGCAACCGGGGCATCGTGTCCCGGCTGTTCCCTTACAGCAACTACAAGCTGGAGATGGTGGTCACCAACGGCCGGGGGGACGGGCCCCGCAGCGAAATGAAGGAATTCCGCACCCCTGAAGGAGGTATGTTCCCACAGGGAATTCTTTGGGATCCGTCTGAGGAGGGATTTTAGCTGAGCATCACTTGGCGCTGTCACCATCGGTGACATCGTTGAAGCCACAGCTGGAGTTGGCTCCTGAATCCGTTCAGCATTCCCCAAAATCCCTCAGTTAGGGGGTCTGGACACCTCAGCCAAGAAGATTTTGGGCTGAACAAGAGGAAATTTTGCAAAACCCTTTCCTAGGCACAGCTCAGTGCCCTTGATTCACTGCCTGATCTGTAAATGTCCCTGAGCTGCAGTTTGGGGATGTGGCAGTGGTTGGATCTTGTCACTATAGGACACGAAAGAACACAAGCTCACACTGCTGTTCTCAAGGTGAAAGAAAAGGGAAGTTTATTTTCTGACTCCAACATTTATAGTTTTCCAAAAGTGACAGTGGATTGGAGGGTGACAGTGCCACCTCTCCAATGACACTGGACAAACCAACAGTGCATTGACTTTCTCCTCCTCCATAAAGAAATGCAAAACAATGAGTTATTTAAAGGAAGTGTGTGAGGAAGCTCACTACAAGCATGTCAACATCAGAAGGCTTAGAAAATCTTAAAAAACCAGGGTGACAGGATCCATCCTGGAAAAGGCAGGAAAACCTTCCCAGGACCTTCAGGAATCACTGCCGGGTTTTTAAGGCAAGAGCACCTCGTTCTTGTGTCAAGGATGAACTCAAGGGTTTAATTTTGTGCCTGGCACAGGAGCTATTTTTAGACACTCCGATAATTCCGAGTTGGAGCTGCAATTCCAACGGCTGGAAGTGACTTTTCCTACAGCACAGGAGGGAATTCAGGCACAGAAGGTCACAAAAATGCAAGAAAAGATTTGCAAGTCTTGTCTCAAAATATTTTGGGGTCTCCCCTTTTCTCTTCCTTTCAGCGCTGTCTCTTCCTTCATAATTCCTTGGGAAAATCCCAATTTTTTAAGGATTTTCTGTGGATAATTGAGGTTGTTTCAGACGAAAAGGTTCAATTCCTGAAGATTTTGCAAGCAGGGGCATTGTAACTTTATTTCTGGGGGATTTGGGGTGGCTTTGGCCAGTTGGGGTGATGATAAGGACATGAGGGTGGCATTAATTAATAATTACAGATTTTACTGTTATCAAGGGGAAAATGCAGATTTTATTTTTCCTACACCACCAAGCCCTTTTATCCACTCAAACTGACATTGAGAAGGCTGAAGGATATCCTGAACAACTAAAAATAAATCCCTCAACTCTCCCATCTCTCTTCCCCCAATTAAGACACCGCAATTAGGAGGAAATCAGGAGAATAATTTAACTCCAGGCTGGATAATTCTTTCCTTCCTTCAGCAGTTAAAGCAGCGATAACCCCAAGCATTCCTTAGAGTGAGGAGCAGTGGGAAGCAGAGATTTCTGGAATTGTGCTTCCCAGCGATTTTTTGGGATAAGAAATGCCACTTTTGGAGATTCTAAGAGAGGAATCTTTGGGATAAAAACCTTGGGATGGGAGGGAGGGGTGTAAGGAAGGTTGGGAAATTTGTTTCCAGCAGGCAGAAACGGGGCTGGAATTAAGAGAAATTTTTTGAATACTTATCGTTCTTCTAAGAGAGAAATCTGTGGGATGGAAAATTTGGGATTGGCGGGAGGATGTAAGGAAGGTCAGGAAATTTCGGTCCAAGTGGAGCTGAAGTTAGAGAAGTTTTTGGGATACTTTTTGTGCTTCTGAGAGAAATCTTTGGGATGGGTAGGGGATGTAAGGAAGGTCAGGAAATTTGGGTCCAAGAGGAGAAGTAGAGCTGGAGTTCAGAAAAGTTCCTGGGATACTTTTTGTGTCTCTAAGGGAGAAATTTTTGGGATTAAAATTTTCCAACCTTCAGATGGAACGGGGGTGTAAGGAAGGCCGGGAAGTTTGGGTCCAACAGGAGCAGCAGGGTTGGAGCTGCATTCCTGTGGCCTCACTGGAGAATCCCACGGGAATTTTTTGGCCAAAAACCTCACCTGGCTCCTGATTTTTGGGATAAATCCTTGTGTGATCCATTCAGGGTGTGTCTGTGTGGGGATTTTGGAGTGGCCAGGGCGTGGCCGGGCCCGTGGCGGGTGCAGCAGCACCAGGTTCGTTACCCCGTGTGTGTTTTCTCCTCTCTCCCCTCTCCTCCCCGCTCCCCTCCAAGTGCCCAGCGCCCCCAGGTACCTGCGGATCCGACAGCCCAACCTGGAAATCATCAACCTGGAGTGGGATCACCCTGAGCACCCCAACGGCATCATCACGGGATACACCCTCCAATACACACCCTGTACGTCCCGCGTCTTCCTCCCACGGATAAATCAGGAAATCCTTCCCTTCCTGCTTTGTGCCAGATCCATGAGGAACTGGAGACTTCCATGGTGGGACAAACTGGTGTTGGGAAGGGTCCTGGCCATCTGTAGAGGGGGTGGTGGGTGCTCAGTTCACCAGACTAAATTTTTGAAAGGAAAATGGTTTTATCACAGATTTAGGAAGATTTTAGGTGCAACCTGAGGCATTTTTGTGCTCACCCAACACAAATTGGTTGAGGTGATACCCAGAGCCTGAAGGACCCTGAGCCTTCACTGCCTACCTGAGTGTCCCCAAGTGTCCCAAACTGGGAGTATTTAACAGCTCTGAGCCCCACAGAATCTCTCCAGAGTGGGGGGACAAGTTGGAGACATCTCCACTTAATCAAGGAGAGGGTGCGTGCTCAGCAGCTCCCCAGACTCAGTTTTTGAGGGAAAACCAGCTGGATCTTGAATTTAGGAGGATTTTAGGTGCAGACAGAGTCATTTTGGTGCTCATCCAAACAAGATTTAAGTGATATCCCAGAGCCTGGGGCAATAGAGAGCACCTGAAGGTCCCCCCCCAGCAGGTCCCCAAGCCAGGGTGTCCCCAACTGCCCCAACCTGGCCATGTTCAAGAGCAGCAACAGCTCTGAGCCCCTCAGAGTCCCCACAGTGACCTCACAGACCACCTGAGGGGTGAGGGATGAACTGGACACCCCAAAATTCCTGAGCCCGGCCTGCCCTGTCTTCCCTCTGCAGTTAACGGGTCCCGGATGGGCAGGACGGTGGTGGAGAACCTGTCCCCCAACCAGACGAGGTTCACCCTGCAGAGGTCAGACCCCATCTCCCGCTACCGCTTCAGGCTCCGCGCCCGCACCCAGGTGGGAGAGGGAGAGATCCTGATGGAGGATTCGCCGGCGCTGCTGGATGAAGGTAAGGGCAGCACTCGGCTTGGCCGAGGGGACAGGGATGTGTCAAACCCAAAAAATGGCATCGTGGCAGGATGTGACAAACACTAAAAATGGCATCGTGGCAGGATGTGACAAACACTAAAAGTGGCACCGTGGCAGGATGTGACAAACAGTAAAAGTGGCATCGTGGCAGGATGTGACAAATGCCAAAAATGTTATCATGACAGGCCATGGAATAGCCAAAATATGGCATTGTGGCAGGATGTGGCAAACCCCAAAAATGTTATTGTGGCAAGACATGGAACAGCTCCAAAAAATGGCACTGTGGCAGGATGTGGCAAACACCAAAAATATCATCATGACAGGTCATGAAAAAGCCCAAAAACGGCACTGTGGCAGGATGTGGCAACCCCAAAATGGCATAAAGACAGGCCTTGACAAATCTCAAAAATATCGTCATGATGGGCTGTGGAATAGCCAAAAAATGACATCATGACAGGATGTAGCCAACCTCCAAAAATGACATTGTGACAGGCCCTGGTGAACCCAAAAATGGCATCACAACGGGCTATGGAACAGCCCAAAAATGGAATCAGAGAATCCCAAAAACCAGGAGTGCAGGACAGTGATGGCCACTGAGGTTTTCTTGCAGAGGTGGAAGTGGCCAAACGCTGAAGTGACCTGGGGACTGTCCCAAGGGAGGGACAATTTTTGTGCCCTGGAGCAGGAGAATTTCTAGAATTTATGTTTTTTTACCAAAAGAGGGCAGGGTGAGATGGGATTCAGGAAGGAATTCCTCATTCAGAGTGTTTGGAAGTGCTGGCACAGAGAGGTTGTGGATGCTCCTGCACCCCTGGAAGTGTCCAAGGTCAGCTTGGAGCTTCATGGGATGGTAGAAATGTCCCTGGATGGGACTGGATGAGATTTGAGGTCCTTTCCAACCCAAATCAATCCGTGATTTTGGGATCTCTCTCTCCTTGCGCTGAGGGTGAAGCTCTGATTTGCTCCTCTGTGTTTCTCTGTGAGATCAACAGGGGCAGCGTTGGGGGATTTTTGAGTGCAGGGACCTCTGTGCCACCTCCCTGTCACCCCACGGGTATCACCTGAAGAGCCCCAATCTCAGCTCCATAATCAGATAAAATTCTCAATACCCCCTCCCTGTCTCCCCATGGGTGTCACCTGACCCTAAAAGCCTCCAGAGCCCCAATCTCAGCCCCATAATCAGATAAAATTCCTGGTGCCACCTCCCTGTCACCCTACAGGTGTCACCCAACCCTAAAAGCCTCCAAAGCCTCAATCTCAGCCTCATAATAAAATAAAATTCCTGGTGCCACCTCCCTGTCACCCCATGGGTGTCACCTGACCCTAAAAGCCTCCAGAGCCCCAGTCTCAGCCCCATAATCAGATAAAATTCCCCTTGTGGAACATCCATCAAATTTAAGTGGAAGTTCTGGAGCCCTGAGGGAACCAAGGGCGGCTCTCTCCCCTCTTTAGGCTCGGCTGACAGAGCTGGGATTTGGTTAGAGCTGGGATTTAATGGGGTTTTCTCTCCTTCCCTCCATCCCCCATCCCAGCTAATGGCTCTGAGTGGGGAAAGTGATTCCTGCCCAGATCCGGTGGGAATAAAACCATTCCCCACCCCCCTGGGGTGGGATCTGGTAAAATTTATTGGATGAGGGGAGAAAACAGCCAAGGAAAGCAGGAGAGGGGCCTGGAAATGCTTTAAAAGAGATTGGAGAGTTCAGGGGTTGGATTGAAGCTGAAAATTGAATATTTTTAGCTGGTTCACACTCAAATTTTGGACACTGATAATAGCGAAATAACAGTCGTGGTGTATAAATTTTATTGATTTGGATCAATTTTATGTATTGGAAGTATCAGGTGGTGCCCAAACCTGCTGGACAAGACAAGAAAACTCCTCTTTGGGGTTTGGGGTGAGGATGTGGCAAAAGGACAAAATTTTGCTGTCAAAACACAAAAATTTATAACATTTGAGTGATTTACTCCCATATCACAGAAATTCGCACTCCAAACACAAGGTAAAGCACAAAATAGGTGAGTTTTTCTCACTTTGATGGGACTTCCTGCCAAGCTGAGGTAAAGACGAGGCTGGAATTTAAGGAAAATAAGCAGATTAAGGAAATTAAACCCATCTGAGTGCTCCAAGGAGGTTTCCTGCTCACCACACTCCTCCAATCACAGAATTTAAATCAGGTGGGATGAGCAAGGAAAAACCGATGCAAAATTCAAAATTCAGTGTCAAAACCAGTTTAAAACCATGGTGAAGTTCAAAATTCAGTGTCAAAATCGGGTTTTGTTGGTATTAGACCTAAATACCCACTTAAGTACTCAGCTTAACACCAGCATTGTCACCTTGATGCCACTGTTGTCACCTCAGTGCCACCTCTGCCCTCTCTTGGGTGTTTAACCTGGATCCTGGCGTGGTTTATCCCAGATTCCCTGGCGTGGTTTATCGCTGATTCCTGGTTTATCCTTGATTCCCAGTTTATCCTGGATTCCCTGACACGATTTATCCCTGAATCCTGGTTTATCTCAGATTTCCTGATTCCTGGTTTATCCCTGATTCCCTGGCATGATTTATCCCTCATTCCTGATTTACTCCAGATTCGCTGGCGTGGTTTATCCCTGATTCCTGGTTTATTCCAGATTTCCTGGCATGGTTTATCCCTGATTCTTGGTTTATCCTCAATTCCTGGTTTATCCCTGATTCCCTGGCGTGGTTTATCCCTGATTCCCTGGTGTGGTTTATCCCTGATTCCTGGTTTATTGCCAATCCTGGTTTATCCCTGATTCCTGGTTTATCCCTGATTCCCTGGTGTAGTTTATCCCTGATTCCTGTTTTTTTCCAGATTCCCTGGCATGGTTTATCCCTGATTCCTGGTTTATCCCAGATTCGCTGGCATGGTTTATCCCAGATTCCCTGGCATGGTTTATCCCTGATTCTCTGGCATGGTTTATCCTTGATTCTCTGGCATGGTTTATCCCTGATTCCTGATTTCTCCCTGATTCCCTGGTGTGGTTTATCCCTGATTCCTGGTTTATCCCAGATTCCTGGATTCCAGAGCCTGCCTCACGTTGGATTTAATCCCATTTCCCCCCCATCTCTCCGCTCTCCGATGACTCCGAGTGTCCTGGCGGCGCGTTGGGGTTGTTTGATAAATTCCTGTGTTTTTCTCTTCCCTCTTTCTCTCTGTTTTCCCGTTTTTCCCCCTTTCTCTCTCTCTCTATCCCTGGCGCTGCCTCCGAAGCCACGCCAAGCCCAGGTACCGTACCCGGAGGTAACCGGCATGGGGGCAACGGAGCTTGCCAATTAAGCTGCCAATTAAGCCGAGAAGTTCGTTAAAACCCTTCCAATGGCCACGCCAATTGGGCATTTCAATCCTTCCAGGCACAAAGGGCACCAGGGCGGCTCCACAGCGGGGCAGGCGGAGATTAAAAGGTCTCTAAGCCAGGCTTAAAAGCCGCTCAAAAATCTCATGAAAACCAAACAACAGTGGCTGTGGGATGGGCAAGCCCAAAGGAGAGTCGAGTTCCCATTAAAATGGGATTTTTCCCTATTAAAGTGGGTTTTTTCCGTATTTAAGAGGGGTTTTTTCTGTTTTGAAGTGGGTTCTTTCCACTATTAAAGACATTTTTCCCTTTTAAAGTGGTTTTTTTCCCCCTATTAAAGAGGTTTTTTTCCCCAATAAAATGGGGTTTTTTCCCCTATTAAAGACAGTTTTTTTCCCTTTTAAAGTGGGTTTTTTCCCCCTATTAAAAACAGGGGTTTTTCCCTAATAAAGTGGGGTTTTTCCCTGTTAAACAATTTTTTTCTATTACATGTTTTTTTTTCAATATTAAAGATTTTTTTCCTTGTTAAAGAGGGGGTTTTTTAACATTTTAATGGGTTTTCTTTCCCCGTTTTAGGAGGGAATTTTCCCCCTAATATAGGCAAATTTTCCCCATTAATGAGGGTTTCCCCACCTATTTTAGAGGGGTGTTTTCCCATATTAAAGAGGGGCATTTTTTGCCTATTAAAGGGCTTTTTTTAATATTAAAGAGGGTTTTTCCCCTATTAAACAAATTTTCTACCTATTAAACAGTGGTTTTCTCCACTCTTACTGAGGATTTTTTCAGCTATTTTAGAGGGGGCTTTTTGCCTATTTTAGAGGGGATTTTTCCCATATGAAAGAGAGATTTTCCCCTATTAAAGAGAGGTTTTCCCTTTTAAAGACTTCCCTCTATTTTAGATGGGGTTTTTCCCATATGAAAGAGGGTTTTTTTCCTCTTTCAAGGGAGGGAGATAAAGATATTTTTCTCCATTAAAGAAGAGGGGATTTCCCCCCTATTACAGGAGATTTTCCCCCTGTTTTAGAGGGGTTTTTTTCCCATATGTAAGAGAGGTTTTTCCCCATTAAAGGGTGGTTTTCTGCCTACTAAAGAGGCATTTTTTCTTATTACAGAAAGTTGGTTTTTTTCCCCTATTAAAGAGGGGTTTTCCCTTTTAAAGTTTTTTCCCTATTAAAGAGCTTTTCCCATTCTCGCAGAGGATTTTAACTCCAACTCTGCACAAGCCCTTCTCCCTTTTTAACCCTCGCCATCCTCACCCCACAAACCCCAGAACATTTCTGGCTTCCAGCACCTGTGGGATGGCAGCTGGAAATTTGGGATGTTTTGTTTTTTGGGGATTCCCTGTAGCTCTCCCAGGGCTTTCATCCAGGAGATTCCTCCCATTCCCGGTGTCCATTGGAAGGGTTGAGCGAGAATTTGAGCTGTGCATGATTCTGCATGGAGCCTTCTGCTGGCTTTGCCCTCCTCGCTATTCCCAAAACGTGGGAGCAGGGAAAGAACTTTTCCAGCACCAGGGACAGCTCCTCCCCCTTCTCCTCCTCCTCCTCCTCCTGCTTCCATGGAAAATCCTATCCCGGATATCCCAGCTCCGCCCTGCATCGCCACAACACAATTCCAACTCTCCCAAACTTGGAAAATTCTGATTTCCCCACACCCAACACACATTTCCCACATTCCAATCAGCCTTTTCCCAGCTCAGGAAAGCGGGAATTTCTGAGCAAGGGGTGCAGCCAGTCCCAAACTCATCCCAAAAAAGCTTTTTTGGGAGCAGCAGCAGCTCCCAGGCTCTCAGCAGGTCCTGCTTTGCCTCTGCACATTCCAAGCAGGAACAGCTTCCCAGGGAAGGTTTTCCCGAGGGATCCAAGTGCAGGATTCACTTTCCTGCCTCGTGGATGTTCCTTTTCCTTGGATTTTGCTGCAGCTATGTCTCTTCCCGATATTATTTTGCTTTTTTCCCCCCCCATTCCTGAACAGATGCCAATTTTTCTCATTTCTGTCTTTTACTCTTCCCCCTCAAAAAAAGAGGAATAACAGATTGGTCAGGTTTACGTGGTGGGGACTTGAAAATGCACTTAAAAATAAGAATCCTGAAAATTAACATAAAAAATCCTGGAAATGAACATAAAATCCCCAACAATCCACATAAAAACCCTCAGAATCGGGACCACCCTCTCCTCCAGCTCCTTCTCCATCCAGTGTTTGTCTCAGCCAACAGAATCCAGATTTTCTTTGTGGATCAGGATCACCTCAAGTCCTTTTCTGCTTCCAGAGGGTCCTGCTGAATTCTGGAATTGCAGCCTGATCTCTTCATCCTCCCAGTCCCAAATCATTCCCTGTCCCACTGGAATTATTTGTGATTTCAGGGATAATCCCCAATTATCCAGAGCCCATCCCTCCATTTTCCCCTTTCCAAAAGGAGAAATGAAACTTTGGAGAGTCGGGATGGGGAGCTGGAGGTCGGGAATTGCTGCCTCAACTTCCTCCCCATTCCAGGCTCCAGGAGGGGACTCAGGGCATGGAAAATTCCCTCTCCCACCCCAGTCCTGCTCCAGAGCTGGATCTGCTTCTCCTCAGGCTCCAGAGGATGTTTCTCTTCCCAAAAAATCCTTGGAAATGCTCCCTGACCTTCCCCATCTCCACTGGCTGACCCAGATCAGGTGGATTTTTATGGAATTTGTCCTGAATTGCAGGAAAATTCTCCTGGTGCTGACAGGGAATGAAAAGTTCATTTTCCAGGGAAAACCTGACACAGGGTCAGGAGGAACCAGAGCAGGTGATGAAATCGAAGTGAAGTGCAGGGATTTTCCCTCAGGAAAGGCTTCACCTTTCCTAAGCCAGGCTTTGGATGACAGGAGAGGAAATTTGGGAAAAAGAGGAGATTTAAAAAAGAGTTTTTATTTATGCTCCAAGAGAGAAAAAAATCCAAAACTGGATTTTTGATTTTCCATCTTTATGGGAAAAACTTCATCAGGGAGCATAAAGAAATTGCGTTTAGACTCAAAGGGAAAATCCTGACTTTTCTCTGTCCATAAATGGGAATTTGAGGAGAAAAATCCCATTTTTCATTTTAGAAACAGAAGAAGTTGCTGAGGCCTCTCTTTCTGCTCCATCACCTCCTTCTCTTCTCCAATTTCTTCTCTTTCCACATCAGATTTTCAGCACTCCGCAGCCATGGACTCTCAATTTCTTTCTCTTGGTAAAAACCGGGAGAATTAAAAATAAATCTCTGCCAATGTCCTCAGCCCAATCATCAAAAATCATAAAAAATTCATCCCAATTTCTCCAAGCCTCATTATTTTGTAGACACACCCCAGGGAAAGCTGTTGCCACAGCCCAACAACACATTAAAAGCGCCTTTAAATAATTAAAAGGCAGCACAGATTGGGATTGTTTCATGCACTTTATAAAAAAGGAGCCACTTTTAATGAATTATCCTACTCTGAGCAGGATTTGTGTCTTTTCCTTAGAGCTTCCCTTAAAAAAATCCTGGTTTTCTTTTAGGATTCTCCCTCTCTGGGATTTTTCCCCCTAATCTGAGCTTCAAGCAGGTTTTGTGAAAGGTTTGGACTCTTTATTTTATTTTGTTTTTATGGCTCACTCCCAGCTGGGGAGGCAGCGAAGAGCTCAGCATCTCTCATTAGTGAAATTATTAATTGCTGCATCTTCAATCCATCATCTTCCCCCCATCCTTCCCTGAGAGGGAATAATGGGTCTTGGAGACGGAAAAAGCCTTGAAAGGGAGGCAATTAAAGAGCTGAGTGCTCGTTTGGCGCTTTCCAGGAAGATGGGCTCGGCTAAAATGGAATAAAGAGCTGGGAATTGCTGCTGGTGGTTTTTAATCCGAATTTCCCGGGTGATTTCTTCCCCCTTGGAGCAATTTCCTGATGCTGCCCCATCTGGGATGGGGAATTGGCTGCTGTCTTTTGGAAAAGGGGGATTTTCCCCTCATCCCACAAATTTCAGGTGCTTCATCCTGGCCCCAAACTTTCTGTCCGAGCCCTGGGAATGCAGGAGAACAATTCCAGCTCCTCCACAATGCTGTGCCTGGAGCACCGCGGTGTTTTTAGGAGAACGGATGGGATTTCCAGGCTTTCCAAAGGTCTGGGAATGCCAGCCTGGCTCTCCTGTCTCCCTTTGGGGTCTTTGTCACTCCTGGTGGCAGTGAGAGGGGACCCTGGGAAGGGGCTGTTGGATCCCGAAAATCCCTTTTCTTTGGGAGATATTGGATCCCTGAGATCCCTGAGATCCCTGGGATCACTTTTCTTTGGGGGATATTGGAGTCCTGAAATCCCCCTTGATCCCCCTGATCCCTGAGATCCCTGTGATCCCTGAAATCCCTTTTCTTTGGGGGATATCAGATCCCTGGGATCCTTGAAATCCCCCTTGATCCCTGAGATCCCTTTAGTTTGGGGGATATTGGATCCCTGGGATCCTTGAAATCCCCCTTGATCCCTGAGATCCCTTTAGTTTGGGGGATATTGGATCCCTGGGATCCTTGAAATCCCCCTTGATCCCTGAGATCCCTTTAGTTTGGGGGATATTGGATCCCTGGGATCCTTGAAATCCCCCTTGATCCCTGAGATCCCTTTAGTTTGGGGGATATTGGATCCCTGGGATCCTTGAAATCCCCCTTGATCCCTGTGATCCCTGAAATCCCTTTTCTTTGGGGGATATCAGATCCCTGGGATCCCTGAAATCCCCCTTGATTCCTGAGATCCATGTGATCCCCGAGATCCCGTTTCTTTTGGGGATATTGGATCCCTGAAATCCTCATTGATCCCTCTGATCCCTGAGATCCTTTTTCTTTGGGGGATATCAGATCCATGGGATGTCTGAAATCCTCCTCGATCCCTGAGATCCCTCTGATCCCTGAAATCCCTTTTCTTTAGGGGATATTGGATCCCTGGGATCCCTGAAATCCCTGAAATCCCCCTTGACTTCTCTCATCCCTGAGATCCCTGAGATTCCTTTTCTCTGGGGGATATCAGATCCATGGGATCCATGAAATCCTCCTTGACCTGTGAGGGCTCTGTGATCTCTCTGATCCCTGAGATCCCCCCAGATCTCATTAGGAGATGGATTCCAAAGACCAGCGAACCCCCCCCGATCTCCCCCTCCCCAAATCCGAGCTCTCCTCCCGCATCCATTTCAGATTTTAAACCCAGACGAGGCCTCAGCTCCTCATCCCGGGGCGGGTTAGGATCAAACCCCACCCCTCCCTCTCCATGGGAGCCGCACTCCCACCCTGCCCTCCCCGAGTTTTCCAGCTCACCCCATCCCACTCTTCACCTGTCCCCGCTCCTGCCAGGCTGATTTCCATCCCTCCATCCCCTCCCGGGTCTCTCTCGGATCCATGCCCCGTTATCCTGATGGGAAGTGACGGCTCCGCTGGCGGGGCTCGCTTCCCCCAGAGCCAGGGAAGTGGGGCAGGGAGGGCAAACCCCGCCTGGAGCCCCTGGCAGCTCCAGGAGGGGCAGAATCCCGGAGGATTTGGGTGCGTGAGGGATGCTGTGAGATTTATCCCGGATAATCTCTTCCCATCTAAAAACTGGAGGAGCATTAAAAACTGAATTTCTGCTTCCCCCATGGAAGCTGGAAAGCCGTGCCAGGTTTTCCACCGGCTCCCGCCTTCCCCAAATTCACTTTGTGCCTTTTGAGGTCTCGTTTTCCTCCGAGGGGAGCCGGGATTCCCGTGGGAATGCCGAGCCTGCATTAGCCGAGTGTTCCCAGCCTCCGGCGCTGCTCCATCCCGTTAATGGGGACATTAACCCGGCGACACCAATCTCTTAACCCCAAAAACCCTCCAGCAATCCGCGGAGATGGATGGAGACAAATCCCAGCGCAGGAAAAGCTTTTAGCGGCCTTCAGACCCGCGGAACAAACCCAGAAAGGCAAAACGCAAAAATCCCTTTTTGGTTTTAGTTTTATTTTTGGCTCACCACGAACACGTGAGGGCAAAGCCGAGCCTTTGGATGTGTCCCCTCCCTGTCACCTCCCCCTGGCCGGGGCAGGGACGGGCTGTGCACGGGGGGCTTCGGATTGGGGTGCATGAGATTGGGGGATGCTGTGGGGTCAGCGCCGAGAGGGGTTTTGGGGTGACTGTGGCTGCTCCTGGGGCCGGATGGGGGTTTTGGGGTGGCTGTGGCTGCTCCTATGGCTGGATGGGGGTTTTGGGGTGACTGTGGCTGCTCTTGGTGGCCGGGCTGGTGCTTTTAAGGAGCTGGGAGTGCTCTGGGGGCACCCCTGGGTATGGATGGGGTTTTAGGGTAACTGTGGCTGCTCCTGGGGCATTTTTGAGGAACCAGGAATGCTCTGGAGACATCCCTGAGGCTGGCCTGGAGTTTTAGCGGGACTGTGAGGACCCAGGAGTTCTCTGGGGGCACCCCTGGAGCTGGGCTGGAGTTTTTGAGCACCTGGGGCTGCTCTGGGGTCACCCCTGACCCGGGCTGGTGCTTTCAGCTGTGCTCAAACTCTAATTTTGCATCTCAGATGATCTGAGTGATCTCCTGCCCCTCTCAGCCTTTGGATGCTGAGTTTCAGGGCTTGGCTCTCCTTGGGGATGGGCTGGGTGTGGAAGAAAAGCCTGGCTTGCTCCTAGGACTGGTTTTAAAGTGCTTCCCTGGAGCTGTTGTGGTTTGAGGGAGATATTTATAAAGTCTGGCTTCCTTCGCCCATCAGAGGGATTTGGAATCCCGTGGCCTGCAGAAATAATGATGTTAAACATAATTTAACCTGAGTGTGCCGGGGTGAGTCCCCTCGGAGTCACCTTTGGTATTTGGAGCTGAATTCCGGCTGTGTTTTCTGCTGGAAGGTTCCAGCCCCACCCAGCTCTCCCCTCCCTCCCTGTGGGACCCTCGCCCCACTCAGGGTGGGTTAAAGGACACGTTTCCCCCTTTCCTTGGAGCACATTCCCGCTTTTCCTTGGGATCACAGCCCGAGTGAGACAATTAACAAAAAATCGCTCTCAGTTATCCCCCCTGGACGGCTTGGGGTGTTCCAAATCCTCATTTCAGTGTAAATTGGGAAGGGCAGCACTGCCAGAGCTCCAACTCTCCCTCCCCCGCGAGTTAAACCTCCCTCGATGCCGGAGCTGCTCCTTCTCCAGGCTGGAAAAATCTGGGAAGCTGCAGGCAGAGCTGGCAGCTCCAAAAATGCTGCAGGTGTAGTGCAGGGCCAGCCGGATTAATGGGATTAATGGGATTAGTGGGTTTTCCTCGAGCTAAATCCCATTTCCTGGAATGCCGTGGGACAATGGGGTGAGGACAAACCTGAGGGTTCCCTCAGCTGCATTTTTCCAGAGTGGCTGTGCTGGTTTATCCCAGGAGGGTGATGGGCAGGGAAAAGGCAGAGGACAAGGACAAGCAGCTTGTTCAGGCCTGGGACTGGGGCTGGGATCAAACTGGGGGAACAGGAGCAGCCCCAGCACCTCTCTGGAATGGGCTCAGGGGGACAGAGGAAGGAAAAGGGGCTCAGCCTGGCATTCCCAGCGGGATTTGCTCCTGAACCTCTCCCAAATCCTGGGATGGGCTCAGGACACCCTTACATGGGGACAAGGGTAGGAAAAGGAGTCCAGCCCTGTGTTCCCCAGTGGGATTTGCTCCAGTCCCTGGGATGGGCTCAGGCCATCCCTGAATGGGGACAGGGGTAGGAAAAGTGACTCAGCCTGGCATTCCCAGGGGGATTTGCTCCTGCACCTCTCCCAGCCCCTGGAATCAGCCCAGGCCATCCCTGCATGGGGCCAGGGGCAGGGAAAAGGGTCCAGCCGTGTGTTCCTGGCGGGATTTGCTCCTGCACCTCTCCCAGCTCCTGGGATGGGCTCAGGACAACTTTGCATGGGGACAGGGGCAGGGAAAGGTGTCCAGCTGTGTGTTCCTGGCGGATTTGCTCCGTGCTGTGCTGCCCCGGGGAGGGCAGTGCCCAGGAGACACCACCTCGGGTACAAAGCCGGTGTTTCCCTCTCCCAGAGGCAACTGGGCCGCCTCCAACCACAGTGGAGGAAACCAGTGCAGAAACCAGTCCTGAAACCACTCCTGAAACCAGTCCTACAATCAGTCCTACAACCACCCCAACCACCACCGACACCACAACCACAACAACCACCACCACAGCCACCACAACCACCACCAGCACCGCCGCCAGCACCGCCGCCAGCACCAGCGCCGCTGCCGAGAGGGCTCCGGCAGCCACCACCAGGCACGAGTTGGGTACTGAGCTTTCCTTCTCCTCTAACCCCTCTCTAACCCTACTGGGACCCTTCCCCACCTTGATTCCTTGGGATAGTGGGAAAATTGGAGCCATCCCACGGCTCTGAGATGGGAATCTGGGTGTGTGAGTTGGAATTTGGAGAGTTCTGTGAAATCTCAGTGCACAAGTGAGAATTTGGAGGGTTCTGTAGAATCTGAGTGTATAAGTGAGAATTTGGAGGATTCTGTGGAATCTCAGTGTATCAGTGGGAATTTGGAGGATTCTGTGGAATCTCAGTGTATCAGTGGGAATTTGGAGGTTCTGCGGAATCTGGGTGTACAAGTGGAAATCTGGAGGGTTCTTTGGAATCTGGAATCAAGCTGGAATTCGGAGGGTTCTGTAGAATTCGGGTGTACAAGTTGGAATTTGGAGAGTTTTGTAAAACCTGGGAGTATAAATTGGAATTTGGGAAGTTCTGCAGAATCTGGGTGTACAAGTTGAAATCTGGAGGGTTCTGTAGAATCTGGAAATACCAGTGGGAATTTGGAGGGTCCTTTGGAATCTGGAATCAAGTTGGAATTTGGAGGGTTGTGAAATCTGGGTGTTCAAGTGGGAATTTGGAGGATTCAGCAGAATCTGAGTGTGTAAGTGAGAATTTGGAGAGTTCTGTAGAATCTGGGTGTACCAGTGGGAATTCGGAGGGTTCTGTGGAGTCTCAGTGTACCAGTGGTAATTTGGAGGGTTCTGTGCCACCAGGGAACAACCCAGCCCCTCTGGGGGTGTGGCGATGCCGGATGCAGTTTGGGAAGAGGTGGAAAACCCTACAAACTCCCCCCAAAGTGTGATGTGGCGTTTAGAGCTGTTACAAACGGGTTCTGCTGCTCCTGCAGGAGATGTCAGCTCGCATTTAGCACCTCAGCTGTTAGCAAGGAGACCTGTCAGGATTTATCCGAGTCCTTGGGTTTATCCCGCTGCTCCCTGCGCTGCCGGAGCCCCCGGGAACGCCGGGGAAGGGTGGGAGTTCCAGCACCATCCCCGTGCCAGGCGTTTCCCAGATCTTCTCGTACCATCAGGGAATCAAACTCAGCTCTGGTGGGGAAATCTTCCCTCCTCGATGTGTTTGAGGGATAAATCCCGAAGGATTTATCTGGGGTTGAAGCACCAGGATAACGGAATTGATGGTTTATAAATAATTAGGGTTGTTCAAAAAAAAAATCGAGCTAAAAAGGGAATGAAATCTGCGTTAAAAACTTGGATGGCGTTTGGAGCAGCCTGGGATAGTGGAAAATGTGGATTGGGGGTGGAATGAGGAGAGTTTTAGGGTCCCTTCCTGCTCAAATGAGTCTGGGATGATTCTATGACTGAGCTCAAAGCCATTTCTCTATATTTTTGCATAAAATCGGTTTTAAATGCTTTAAAGCCACCAAAAGTTTCTGCAGGGGGGATCTGCAGAGAGCAGAGCAGGGAAAGAGGACAGGAGGAAATGAGGAACCTCCGGGGTCCCCATCCAATCCAGTTTGGGATTTAAGGGATTCCAGGTCACCCCACAGCGTCAGGTCCTAAAAACCCCAAAACTGGCTTTTTCCAAGGGATTGTGGCGGTTAATCCCAGATTTATGGCATCAAAACATTGAAACACCTCGAGGAAAAATGACAATAAAACCCCAAGGTGTCACTTCTCTGCTGTCCCTTAAAACCCCACTGAAGTGTGGGATTGGCTCCCACTTCTGTAGGAACGGGACTCATCCCGAGCAACGTCGAGATCCCTTAACTTCAACCTCACACACGAGTGACCTCATTGTCCCACCGGGGCCAGGGTGAAGTGACAATTCCCTGCCACTCCCAGCACTGGATCCGTGCTCATCCATGCAGGAATTCTGAGACGAGGTTTTCCTGCTGGCCCAGATCCTCAGGGATGTGCCCCGGAAGAATTCCAGGATGAGCCGAGTGCCACTGGGTTTAAACACCCCCAAAATTCCCTAAAAATATTGAGAATCTTGGAAAGAATTGATCCAGCCTTAGGCTGAGGTTTGTTCATGCTTAGGCTGAGACCAAAGTGTTCACTTCAGGTTTATGTAATGATTTTGAAAGGATTTTTTGAGGTTTTTGTGAGGTTTTAGTAAGGATTTTGTGACGTTTTGTAAGGATTTTGTGAAGATTTTGTAAGAATTTTGTAGGTTTTTGTAAAGTTTTTTAAAGTTTTTCAAGGGTTTTTGAGGCTTCTGTAAGGTTTTTGTGAGGATTTTGTAAGATTTTTAAAGGTTTTTATGATGCTTATGTGTTTTCATGAGGTTTTATAATGTTTTTATAAGGTCTTTTTAATGGATTTTGTAAGGATTTGTGAGGTTTTTGTAAGGATTTTGTGACATTTTTTGTAAGGTGTTTGGAGGGCTTTTGAAGCTTATTATGAAGGTTTTATGATGCTTATATATTTTTATGACATTTTATAAGGTTTTGGTACAGTTTTTTAATTGTTTGGAGATTTCATAAGGTTTTGGTACCCTTTTTTATGTTTTTTGAGGTTTTGTAAGGCTTTTGTACCATTTTGTTATGTTTTTTTTTGAGGTTTTGTAAGGTTTTTACCAAGTTTTGTAGGGTTTCGGTCAGGTTTTCAAGATTTTTCACCAGCTTTGACCTCTGAGCTGGGTCTAACCCCACTAAAGACTAACTCATGTTCTAACCTGTCCCCCAGCCGCCAATGGATCGTCCATATGGGACATCAGAGCCATGGCAAACAGTAACTGGGCAAACATCACCTGGAGCCACAATTTCTCGGCAGGAACTGACTTTGTGGTTAAGTATATCACCAGTAAGCATCAGATCGCGTGGGGACTCTACGGGGTGGCTCTGCCCTTAGAGATCCTGCCAGCTCCCGCCCTTTCCTTGGATTTAATTCCATGATTCCATGGCCAGCTTGGAAAAAAAAAACCAGAGGGGAAAACATGGTGGTTGCGGCGGTTGGGGTAGATCAGAGGTGGTTCTCCAGTGCGTCGATGGCCGTGGGGGTTTGATGATCTTTGGGAATGTCGATGTCAATGGGAAGAGGTGGAAAACAGAGAGGAAAATGAAATTGATGGGAATTTGGAAGATGGGATTCCTGAACCTGGAGTTGGCAGAATCCTCTAAGATCCCAAACCTCCTCCTCGGTGTTCCTTAGCGTTGTACGGCTCCGTCCTGGGCTGGAAGCAGAGCCGGGGTTTCTGGGTTTGGTGCCGGTTTAGGGAGTGGTTTTTGTCTTGTTGGTTGGTTTGGGGTTTCTGGAGAGGCAGTGCTGGCTGCTGCTCATCCCTGAGTTTATTTCCCAGCCCTCGCATCCGCTGCTGTGCCGGCCCAGAATCCCTGAAATTGTAATTCCAGGCAGGAATCCCCTCCTGCCATTCCAGCTTCCTTTAGGAGATGACCTTGAATTGTCCTTGAAACAATTCCCTGCACAAAGCAGTGCCTGATTTCCAAAATTCCCATATTTCAGGATATGCATGAACTTGCCAGGCCCTAAATCTCAAATATCCCAGCTCCCAAACCACCCCTATTTTTTCGTCACTGGGAAGCACAAGGAGCAAGCCCAGGCGCTGAATCCATGCAGCAGCATCAATCCCTTGGGATTCCCTCTCCAGGATTTGGCTGAGGGAGGAAATCTTTAAGATTTCAGCCCCTTCTGGACAGCTGTGGTAATCCTCCCCTTTTTGGTGGCGTTTGAAGGAACAAAACTTCAAAGCCACAATTCTCAGTGGGTAATGACCCCAGCAGCTCCTTGTCCCCAGAGTAATGACCCCAAACCAGCAGTTCCTTGTCCCCAGGGCAGTGACCCCAAACCAGCAGTTCCTCAGCTCAGTACTGACCCCAAACCAGTAGCTCCTTGGCTTTGGTATCAACCTCAAAACCAGAAGTTCCTTGACTCAGTATTGACTCCAAACCAGCAGCTCCTTGTCCCTGAGGTGGTGACCCCAAACCAGCAGCTCCTTCACTCACAGTACCGACCCCAAACCAGCAGTTCCTTGGCTCAGTACCGACCCCAAAGAGCAGCTCCCTGCCCCAGGAGCCGTGTCACTCCTGGCCAGCCCACAGGGCCAGCCCCGCACCTGGGCCGCATTGTCCCCGGTGTCCCCGCGGGGTGTCCGGGCGGGGTTTGATGTGCGGTTTCTGTTCCCCAGGTAACAAGACAGAGAAATCAATACCCGTTAAGGCTCAGGGCCCGTCCTCGGTGCAGCTGGCGGATCTGACGCCGGGGATGATGTACAAGCTGTGGGTGTTCCCCATATGGTCCCACCCCAGCGAGCACTCGTACATTACCTTTACCACCAGCTCAGGTGAGACAGGCGTCGGCTGCGTGTCCCCAGAGCGTCCCCGGCGTGTCCCCAGCATGGCCCCGGCATGGCCCCACCATCCCCATGGTGATGGCTGCATGGAAATCCCTCATCCCACCGCCCTCAACTCAGGGATTGCTTGGCATTGCATGGAGGATGAGAATCCCAGGAAGGGACTGAGATCCATTTGGATGGATGGAGATCCCTTGTGATGAGGATCCTTCGATTTGGGATCTTTTGGATGGGGATCCTTTGGATGGGGATCCCTCATGATGGGCATCCGTTGGGATGGGGAATCTCTTGGATTGGGATCCTTTTGGAAGGGGATCATTTGGATGGGGATCCTCTGGATGGGGATTCCTTTGGATGGGGCGTCCTTGGAATGAAGGAAAGGAAGGAGAGCATGTTCATGTTGTCACAGCCTCTGCTTGCGGCCCCTTGGTGCCCGTTGGGACTCTGGGGGACAATGAGGTGTCACTGATGGTACGCAGGATTGGGAATGGGAATGTGGGAATGGGAATGTGGTGTTGGCACAAGATTATCCCTAGGGGTTTCCATACTCCCAGGATATTTCCTCTGGCATTTTGTGTAGAGTTTTCCAGGCTTTGTTTCCGTGTGGTTTCCACATTTTCGTGGTTGTGGATTCGCCCATTTCCCGCCCGGTTCCAGATGCTCCCTCCTTTGTCCCACAGGGGCTTTGTGCATTTGTAAAACTCCGCCGTTCCCTCCTGACGATTCCCAGTAAATCCAAATTCCCTAAATCCCTTCGTATCCACCTGGGGCTTTTCCTAAGGGATCTGTGCACAGCTCCTGTCAATTCCACTCTGCTGGAATTCCACAGAGCAGGAAATACTGGAGCAGCCTCCCTGACAGTGCTGTAGGTAGAGGTGGGAATTTCCAAGGAAGTAAAACGGCTTTGCTCAGCTCCAGATGTGGGATAGGAAACTCTGGCAATTTTCAGGCCCTGCCGGGAATGGCAAAAGGAAAATGGGAATCTCAAAGAGCCAGAGCTGTGGGAACTGGGGAGCAGAGCTCCCCACAGCCCCTGTGTGCAGCTGAAATTGTCAGAAAATCTGGAATACCACCGGGTAATTCCCTGGCAGGGACAGATGGTGGCTGCTGGTGTTCCATGGAATTAACATTGGAAAAGCCTCTGCCATCATCGAGTCCCACCATTCCCTGGCACTGCCAAGGCCACCATGTCCCCAGGTGCCACATCCAGGTGGTTCTGGAGTGTCCAACCCTGCTCAATGCTGACAAAACCCCAGCAAGGGCTGCCCCCAGCTCCAGGACTGAGCAAATCCATGGCACAGCAGCCCCTGGAATATTCTGATCCCATCAGAGCTGATTTTGGACCCAGATCCCTCCCAGCACAGCGCCAGTTTTGAGTTAAATCTCCAATTTTGTTTCTCTTTCCGGATCTTTCCCTGTGTCCGAAATCTCCATTAGCTCCCGCCCTTCCATGGGAGTTATCCCTGTGGATAACGATTTTATCCCTCTGAATAACCTGAATTTTATATCCCTCTGAATTTTATCCCTCTGGAAAACAAATCCCAACCTGGACCCGCCTCTTTTCCTTCCTCCCCTGCTTTTCTCCCCATTTGGGATCCGTGGGGTGATGGAGGCGACAGCAAGTTGACGGGCATCATTAAAAAAACAGCAAAAAAAAGCACAATATCCTTGGCCGATTCCTGCTGGGAAGACTCTGCATATATTTTCCATAATTGAGAGGTTCCTACTGATATTTTCATGGAGAATAAGGGATGGAGCCACCTTTATCCCCAGGATTGAGGCTGGTGCTGACCTGAGCCCTGTGGGATGCTCGGAGCTGTCGCCTTCCCTGCAGGAATAAACGCTCCACATCCATTTCTCTCCTGGCTGGATGCTGCTGACACAAGTGCCAGACCCCTGCTGACAATCCTATGGCATCGGGAATGCTTTGGATGAAAAGAAACCGAGCAGTTTTAGGGGTTTTGGGTTTTTTTTTCATGTCTTGGAAATCGTTGTTCCAAAGGTTTCTTCAGGCTGGGGGCAGATAAATAAGAAATATTCCCCTGCAGGAGGCTGAGCTCTGATTTCATTCCTGATTAACTGGCAGCTCATTAAGCCAAAAAAATTCCTCCCAGGAGCAAAGGGCGCTTGGAAATGACAAAAATAGCAGAGTAGAGAAGGAAGGTTGCTAAATTTTAAATAAATAAATAAATAAATAAATAAATGGGTTTCTTAGCTTGTCCAAACACTGGGAAGAGTGTCCAGGGAAGGGAATGGAGCTGGGAAGGGTTTGAAGGAGCTGAGGGAGCTGGGCAGGGTTTGGAGAGTCCTGAGGGAGCTGGGAAGGGTTTGGAGAGTCTGAGGGAGCTGGGCAGGGTTTGGAGAGTCCTGAGGGAGCTGGGCAGGGGCTCAGCCTGGAGCAAAGGAGGCTCAGGGGGGAATTTCTGGCTCTGCACAACTCCTGCCAGGAGGGCACAGCCGGGGGAGATTTGGGATCTTATCCCAGGGAACAGGGACAGGAGGAGAGGGAACGGCCTCAGGCTGGGCTGGGGAGGCTCAGGTTGGACATGAGCAGGAATTTCCTCATGGAAAGGGCTGGAAGGGGCTGCCCAGGGGGGTTTGGAGTGCCCATCCCTGGAGGTGGCACCTGGAGGTGGCACTGAGTGCTCAGGGTGGGGATTGGGCACAGCTGGGACTCGATGATCCCACAGGGATTTTCCACCCTCAGTGATCCTGAGATTCTGGGATAGGATCACACAGGGCTGGAGCGAGAGGGGACTTTTCACACCCAAAGATCTCTTTTGCAAAAAACTCGGTGGAGCTGAGCTCTGCTCCTGGCACGTCAATGATGACTCCGAGCTAACGAATATTCTGCCACCAAATTATCATTAATTATTTTTTAAAAAGGCTCTGCAGCTGCAATTCCAATCAGGACATGTCATATCCTGCAGCTGCTTTTCATTTTCCCTCGAGGTTGGCCTCACCTTAAAGCAAATCACAAAATCCCCTGGGACAGCCACAGGCTTCAAACCTTTCTGACAGTCCCTCGTTTACTTCAAATCCGCCTTTGCAGGGACTTTGATTTGGTCCTCAAGTGTTGCTGTTTTGGGAAGGGTGGATTTATCCTCCTTTTTTTGGGAAGGGTGGGTTTATCCTCCTCTTTTGGGAAGGATGGATTTATCCCCCTTTTTTAGGAAGGGTGGATTTATCCCCCTTTTTTTGTGAAGGACGGATTTATTCCCCTTTTTATGCCCCCATCCTCCTGTGAGATCTCCTGGGGGCTCAGTGTTTAAAATCCTCCCTCCTTTCCAAACCCAGCTCTAACCCTCACCCCACCTCTCAGGCTTCTCTGGAATTTCATATTTTGAAGACCTCCTTGCTTCTGCCTGGAAAAATCCCATCCCATCGCCGTTCATGGAATTTTTCCATCTCCAAGCTTTCCAGCAAAGCTTCCTTCCCCTTCCCTTCCCCAGCATTTGGATTATTGAATCCATTTCTTTGTCATCATCTCATTCCCTCCATCTAAATGCACATCCTTGAGGACTCTGAAATTCAGGCTGGAATTGAGAAAATATGGGATTTGGCAGTGTTGGAGCCAGAGGAACCATCAGGCAGCTCCTTCCCCTCTTGATGCTGCCCAAAATCCACAAAACATTCCAGGTTCAGCATCACTTCTTGACCAGAGATTCCCTTTTGTGTCATTCTTCTCTTTAATCCCAATTTCCTTGTCATGGATCACCTGCAATTCCCTGCATTTCATCCTAAGGAAAGCGCTCCTTCTTGTGGGCTTAATTCCCATGGAACAAGCACAGTTTGGTCCCTGAAATTTAATGGGTTTGGAATTTTTGCCAATCCAACCCATTTTTCCCTTCCCTGCCTCTCTTCCAAGATCCTTTCTCTCTGAACACATTAAGGGAGGGCTGTTCCTGCTTTCTTTACCCCCCCTTTTTCCTCACCAGATTTTCAGGATTTTCGGGATCTCCTGCCCATCTCCATTCCCAACCTCATCCCGATCACCCTGGCTCTTCCACATTCCCACCAGGAACGCCTCGGTTTTCCCTCAGCTTGGATAAACCCAGCCCCTCCGCCCTGCTGAAGGTTATTTTCTCCTCTGCCTCACTGAATTCCAAGGAGAGGCTGGAAAAGGCAGCCTTGGAGCTATTTTTAGGCCATGGATTTGTCTGTCTGACCGTGTGGGAGAGCTGTGAGCCGGGTGTCGGGGAATGGCAGGGAGGACATGGGAGCTGGAGGATGGGAACAGGCTTGGAATTAATCCTCTAACAGCCTTGGGAAGGCACTGGAAGCGGGAATTTGCTCCAGGAGAAAACACTCAGAGCTATCAGACCCCTCTATGCTCCAGTTCATCCCAGTTCATCCCAGTTCTCAAGGCTGCCAATGAACCCTCTGGTCTCAGCAATTCCCTGATCCAGCAGTGCTGCCCCAAATCTCTGGGCACCAGGGTTGGATCCGTGGCATTCCTGTTGGTATTCCAAGGAATTCCCACTTGATCCCAAATCTTGGGGTGCTTCCACCAGGCCCTCCCCAGCCCTGAGACCCTCAGTCACCACCAGATGCAGCAGGAGCTGGGTGGTGGTGGCAGAAGAGCCACCTCAGCATGGACACCAGTTCATCCCAGTTCATCCCAGTTCAAGGCTTCCAATGAACCCTCAGAACTCAGCAATTCCCTGATCCAGTGGGGCTGCCCAAAATCCCTGGGCAGCAGGACTT
This sequence comes from Artemisiospiza belli, assembly GCA_021963965.1. Classification (NCBI taxonomy): domain Eukaryota; kingdom Metazoa; phylum Chordata; class Aves; order Passeriformes; family Passerellidae; genus Artemisiospiza; species Artemisiospiza belli. The sequence goes on along the minus strand of JAKDEW010000037.1, from coordinate 4,223,912 downwards.
GGGAATGTTCCTCTTGGATCTTCCTGCACCGAGGGCAGTTTTCAGATGCAGCAAATTCCATCAAACTCATTCCCCAGCTTCTTTCGTCTTTTTTTGCAATTCCCTTTTCCCAGGTTTTCCTTTCTGTTGGGCCCTTTCGCTGTTTTTCGTTCCTGATAAAATTGAATTTATTTTCCACCACAAAAGGAAAAAAAAAGCCATGAAAAAACATCACCAAAAAGATACCAAAATCCCACGAAAAAACACCCCAAAACTCAAAAAAACACAGAAAAAAAAAATCAAAAATACCAATAAAACACCAAAACCAAACAAAACATTGTGAAAAAAACACCAAAAAACCACAAAAAATTCCACAAAAAACCCCCCAAGAAACAACAAGAAAACACCACAAAACCCCACAAAAATCAGTAAGAAAACACCAAAAGTTCTCACAAAAACCCACCAAAAATTCACCAATAAAGAATCAAAAAAACACCCAAAAAACACCAAAAAACCACAAATCCCTGTGCTACAACCTCAATCACACACCCAGACACACCCAAACCAAAGAAAATTCCTGAACCAGCACCCTGAATTCCTCTTCCTCCATTCCCTGCATGGTTGGCTCCATTCCTTAGGAATATTTCCCGCTTTTTCCTCAGCCTACACCAAGAACCAGGTGGACATCGCCACGCAGGGCTGGTTCATCGGCCTCATGTGCGCCATCGCCCTCCTGGTGCTCATCCTCCTCATCGTCTGCTTCATCAAGAGGAGCCGTGGCGGGAAGTATCCAGGTGAGGATGGAAATGGCCATTCCCAGGATTTCAATCGGTCTGGGCTTGTTGGGGGTTATCCAGTGGTGGGGAATATCCAGGTGAGAGTGGGAATTAGAAATCCCAAGATTGAAATGGGTGTGGCATCATCCAGTAGTGGGGAATATCCAGGTGAGAGCTTGGAATGGTCATCCCCAAGGTCCAAGATCCTTGGGGAATGTCCAATGGTGGAGAATATCCAGGTGAGAGTGAGAATGGGAAATCCCAAAATTTCAATGGGTGTGGCATCATCCAGGGGCAGGGAATATCCAGGTGAGATGTGGGAATGGCGATTCCCAAAATTTAAACAAGTCTGGGAATCTTGGGGATCATCCAGTCCTGGGAAATAACCGGGTGAGGCCAATCCCTTTCTAACCCTTGTTAAACTCCTCACAAACACTTTGCAGACCTTTTCCACTTTACAAACCCTTTGTAAACCTTTCCAAGCTCTCCCCAGTGCAGTTTTCACCTCTCCTCCCCATTCCCAAACCCTTCAATCCTTACTGGTTTAACTGGAGGGGCTCTGTTCCTTCGCAGTGCGGGACAACAAGGACGAGCACCTCAATCCCGAGGACAAGAACGTGGAGGACGGATCCTTCGACTACAGGTAGGACCCCATGGAATGTCCGACCCCCCCATCAGCCCCTCCCCCGCCATCACAGCCCCCTCCCCCACCCTGTGGTGCCACAAATCCCCCCCGGAACGATCCCTGTCCCCCCCTTTCCTCCTGCTGCCGCCTTCCCGCTGTAATTCCCGAAGGAAACGGCTCCAGGAGCCGCCAGGTCGTGGGGTTCCACCCCCTCTTCCTGGGATTCTGGAATCAGAGACCTTGGACAGCTCCCAGCAGGATTAAACCAACCTTAATGGAACTTCTGACACCTGAAATTCAAAAAAACACCCCCAAAACCCGGAGTCTGTAGCAGCCTGAGGGCATTTCTGAAGCACCCCAAGGAGGATCCATGGGAGAAATGCCCAAAATTCCATTGGGGTCAGGCTGGGCAGAGCTGGGATTCTGGGATCAGCTCCCACCAGGAGAAGAAAAACCTTAATAGAACTCCTGGCAAGTAAAACCCCCCAAAACCCCAAATTTTGTAGCAGCCTGAGGGTATTTCTGCAGTCTCACCCCACAGCTCAGCCCCTGTCCTTCCCACAAAGGAATATCCAGGAGAAATGTCCAAATCTCTGTAGGGATCAGCCCTGGAAGCAGGAAAGGAGAATGATTTGGAGTCTGCCTGTGCTCCAGCCCCATACAATCCCACAAAAACCCCCTGAGGGCTCCAGCAGGAATTCAGCTGGAACCTCTCTGACTGCCCCGGCTCCATCCCGCTCTTTGCACGCAAATGTCACCCCTGAAGAGCAGCAGAGCCTTTTTCCCTCCAGGAAATCTCCTGGGATGTGTCAGAAAGGGACAGGAGCTTCCCAAGCATTCCCAGCTCTCCCTGATCCCCCAGGAGCAGGTCCTGCTGTCAGGGCTCACCCAGCAGCCGAGGGGATTCGGGACATTTTAATTCGAATTCCTTAAAGAATTAAAATTCCTTTTCCCACCTGAGCTGGAGAAAAAACCCAGCAGGGAATTTTTCCTCCTCGTTTAAACCAGGGGTTGATTGAATCCTGTGTTATTCCCAGCATGGGAAGAACGGGTTTGGGATTCAGGAAGGGATGGAGTAAGAGTAGATTCTGCCAGAGGATTTAGGGGAAATAAATGAATCAGAATCAGAACCAGGGATCACATTAATTTCATCAGAGGCACAGAAACTCCATTTCAAAGGGATTTTTTAATTCCAGAGGATTCCAGGAAGCTCCCCAGACTCCCAAAAATCATGGAATACAAGCAGGATGCTGTAGGGAAAGGCTGACATTCCTTAACATCCTAAACAACACCGAGGCCCAACACTTGCCTCCCTCTCTGCTGCTCAGCACTTCCAGGGGTGGCCAAAAATTCCACCTGTGAATTTTTGGGATGCTCCCTTTGGATTCCAGGCTGGGACAGGGAAAACAGCAGAGGAGGAACGAGCCCAGCCCGGTCCTGCTGCAGGTTTTGGGGTCAGACCCATCCCTTGCCAAGGCAGGATTTTATGAGCCATAACCAGGACAGACCCTGACCCCAAATGGTGATTCCAGTCAGGATAGGGAGCCTTGTGCTTCCCAAATTTGTGGGGTGGTTTGTGGGAAGCCTGAACCCCCCATTCCTACAGGGATTCCCACAGGGATTCCCCCAGGCCAAGCTTCTGGCAGCACTCCCGGATTTCCCGGCTCTGTCTCTCCAGACCCCACAGAGGGAGACCCAGCCACCCCCTCCTGGTCCCATCCACCATTCCTGAGGCAAATCCATGACCAGGCACGTTCCTGCTCTGAAGGGAATCCAAACTCTTGGAATGGCTGGCAGAAATCCCCTGGCACCATCCAAGGGGAAGGATTGGGGTGAATCCTTCATCCTTCTGCTCAGCCAGAGCTCTGACTTTTACGGACAACCCCATTCCCAAAATTTCCAAGGGAAAGGCAGGAGTCAGTGGAAGGACAGTAAAAGGACAATAAAACTCTGGGATGGAGTCCATGGAGTTTTATGGACTAAATAAAGGGGAGGAAAACCCAATCTAATAAGAACAACAACAAAAAATCCCAAAACCCATAAATCCACCAACTTTGCCCCCTCCTCCTGAGGAACACCAGGACTGCTGGGAGAATCCCAGGAGGTTTCCCTGTGGGAGGCAGAAGGGAAGGTGAAGCCGGAGGCTGGAGCTGTTGGCTGGTGGAGCTCGGGGCTGATTGCGGGGCCGGGCTCCGGGAGGGGCAGCATTTAGGATTTCAGGAAGGGCAGGAACTGAGCCCATCCCGGCTCCCGTCCCCTCCTCCCCATGGCATGGCTGCTGTGCCCTCGTCACCCTCACGTCCCCAGCGCCCTGTGCATGCCACTCTCTGTGCTCCTCATCCCCAGATGCCGTCACATCTCTGCTCCGATCCCAGGATAATGGTGTTCCCAAGCAGGGAAGCTCCTTCCCAGGCCAGGACCATTATCCATGGACAACGTTCCATGCCAGCACCGGTGCCTCATTATACCAAATGTTCTGTGCTGCCCCTGGGGAGGCGGCTGGAAACTCCTGGATGCCAGGAAAGGGGATTTAGGGCCTGGATTCCCGGTCAGGATTTCCAGCAAAAGGGCACATGTGACACAGTGCAGGCAGTGCCACTTGAGGAGGGGACATCTCAGCAGGCACAGAACTGTCCCAGGAGCCTCCTGAGGGAGGAAAGCTCTGGAAAAGCTCTGGGAAGGTGCAGGTGTATCCATAGCGCCATTTCAAGGAATCCCAGCAGGACTCTGGGGTGAACCCAGCACCCCTGTCCTGCTGCACGCGGCTCCCCAGAGCCACCACTGTCCCCTGGACACCACCCAGCCCTTCTTGGATCCCTTTCCATGCTGGGATGGCTTCCAAGGAGGCTGATCCCACGTGGAATGGCTCTCCCAGCTCCATTTGGTATAACGAGGCGAAAAGTCCCGTTTTTCTTTTATTTTTTGGGTGGTAGCACTGCCCCTGTGAATGCAGAACCTCCTCATTTCTCTCTCTGATCAGGCTCTTTCTGCTTCTCTCTGTTTTATTCCCATTCCTTCTCCTCCTTTTCACCTGGTCTATCCACATGGACCGTGAAGGTCTCTTGAAAGGTAGGACCTCGTGCTGCCAGAAGTCCGGCACATTCCGCTTTTTTGGGGAATTTTATTTTCCTTCCTTCCTTCCTCCCGTTGATTTCTTCACGGCCAAAAATTCCCCTGTCCCTGTTCCCAAATCCCTGCCTAACACATTAAACAAGATCCCTCTAATTCCTGCTGCCATTTGGGCTTCTGGAGACTCAGATCCTGCTTGGAATTGCTCCATGGGCTGGGTGTACCCCCAAATCCAGCCAGGCCCCCCAGCTCCAGCTGCCTGTCCCTCCTGGTGGAGCAGGATTGAAGTTGGGAATGCACGTGGGACTTTTCAAGGAAAAAAACTGTGGATTTTCAAGGGAAAACTGGATTCTCAAGGGAAAACTGTGTTATTTCAAGGAAAAATGATTGTTTTCCAAGAAAAAGTTCATGCCAGGGGATGGGGACAAGGGACATGAGCCAGAGCCGCTGGATCCTGTCCAACTTCCCACTCTTAGTCCTGAAAATCCTCCCTCCGGCTCCAGCCTCCCCTTCTTCCCGATGATTTATGGGATTCAGGAGAGCATTTCCCACGTGATTCCCATCTGGGCACTAACACCTGGTCCAGCTGCACTCCCAGAAATCCATTTTAACAGGATTAGATCCCATCAGGAGCTGACGGAAAACCGCTGCTCCCTCCTAACGCACTAACGGGATAAACGGTCCTGGAGAGAGGTAAAACCAGCAGGAATTCTCTGGGAATGCATTCCCAGTGGGAATTTGGTGCTGCAACCCCTCAGTTAGGGATGATCCAGCTCCAGATTTGAGCTTGAGCTGCCCCCCAAAGTTTGGGAAGGGGCGCTGGGAATGGAGGATTTGTGTTTTGCCGCTCTCCGCGTTTTTGGGGCTTTCTAACCAGTCCTGCTTCCTCACCCAATTATTCCTCCTTTTTTCCCTCAAAAAAAATTCTGCTTCCAGAGCTAACAATTAATTTTTTTGTTGTGATGCCAAGTTAATAGGAAGTCTCAAATATTGGGGTTTTTTTATCATGGGATTCCCAAAGTGCTGATCCAAGGAAAAGCACGGTGGGATCCCAAATTCCTCTCCCGCTTCAGGGAGCCGATGAATCCCATGGAATGAGAGAGAATTAATCCCATGGAATGAGGGAAAATTAATGCCTTGCCATGCTCAAGAGCCCAAGAAAAGTGAAAAAAAAAAAAAAAAACAACCTAAATTTTCACCAATTTTAAGGAAAATAAAGGAATGGAGTGGAGCAAGCCTGGCAAACCCCAAGCTAAAAAAAAACCAACAGGAAAAAGACAGGAATGGAGGTGGGAGGATAAATGATTCAGGGATATCTTCAGGAATATGACAGAATTTGCATGAACTAAGGAATTGTTGATATAAAAATTAATTTTTATATCAATTTAGAGCAATCCACTCTCATCCTTCCCAAAAAAAATAACCAGCTTTTCCCTGGTTAGATTTTGGTTAAAAGGAATTCTTTGAAGTGATTTTTTTCCCTCTTGGGTCAAACTCTTTATTTTAAAGTGACCTGGCTTTTAGTGAAAAGGAGAAAACCCAGACTGAGCAAGGAAAAATGCCTGGAAATAAACTGGGAAAGGGAAATTCCCAGGAGTTTTGGAAGCTGCACAAAACTTGGCATCCTAAAAGTGTCCCCTTGCAATGCTCCCCATTGCATGTGGTTTTTTCCAAGGAAAAACTGCATTTTTTTCAAGGAAAAACTATGTTTTCAAGAAAAAAATGTGGTTTTCCAAGGGGGACTGGTTTTTTCAAGGGAGAACTGCATTTTTTTCATGGTAAAACCATGTTTTCCAAGAAAAAAAATGTGATTTTTTCCAAGGAAAAACTATGTTTTCTCAAGGAAATCTGGGAATAAACCACTCAACCAAGGGGGGCTAAAACTCTGAGAGAAAAAGCATCTAAGGGAAAAAAATTCCTGATGTTCATCCAGACCCGTTGATCTAAGTTTTGGGTGGAGTATTGAGGTTAAGAAATCTAGGGCAAGAAATCGAGGTTAAAAACCTGAGATTTAGAAATTGAGATTTAGAAACTGAGAATAAGAACCTGAGATTAATGAATTGAGGTTAAAAAACTTGAAATTTAGAAACCGAGAGTAAGAAATTGAGAGTAAGAAATTAAAATTAAGAAGCTGAGGGAAAGAAATTGAGAGTAAGAATCTGAGAGTAAAAAATTGAGAGTAAGAAATCAAGGTTAAGAAATTGAGGTTGAGAAATTTAGATTTAGAAATTATGATTGAGGAATTGAGGGAAAGGAATCGAGATGAGGAACTAGAGGTTTAAGAAATCTGAGACGAGGAAAGTGAGGTTAAGAAATTCGATTTCTGAGCTGAAAAATCACAAAATTGGGTGTTCAGAGATCCCAACCACCTCCACCTCCCACACTCCCCAACACCCAGATGAGTCCCCAATATTTAGGGCTCTACCGAGCCGAGTTCCTGCTGTGGATTGATTTAGGACCTCCATCCCTCGGGGGAAGGTTCTCAGCCCCGTTTCTCAACCCTTGCCGTGTCTGTCTGTCTTCTGCTGCCAGCGATGAAGACAACAAACCTCTTCCCAACAGCCAGACCTCGCTGGACGGGACGATAAAGCAGCAGGAGAGCGACGACAGCTTGGTGGACTACGGCGAAGGGGGCGAGGGCCAGTTCAACGAGGACGGCTCCTTCATCGGCCAGTACACGGTCAAGAAGGACAAAGAGGAGACCGAGGGCAACGAGAGCTCCGAGGCCACGTCCCCCGTCAATGCCATTTATTCCTTGGCATAGCAAAAAAAACGCCGGGAAAAAACACCCAGAGCCCGAGGGGTTCGGAGCGGGCGGGGGTTCCGCCGGCAGCCGCCGCCGCCGCTGCCTCCGACAGGAAAGGGAATCGAGCGAGGACTGAAAAAAACAAAACAAAAAAAAAATAGAGAAAAAAATTAAAAATAGCAAAAAAATACAAAAAAAAACCACAAAGGGAAAAAAAAAAAAAGAAAAGTATTCCAACCAACGAGGCAGCCCAGGCGGCCGCCAATGCCATTTATCCTTAGCAAACGAGCCAACGGCAAAGGACGCACGGGGCGGGAGCCAGAGTGGGAATCGGGGCTGAGCTGGAGCAGCTGGAGGGGAGGAGATGTTTGAGCTGCTCCCCACTTTGGGATTACTCCCCAGTTTTGGGGTGCTCCTAAGTTTGGGGTGCTCCCCAGTTTGGGGCTGCTCCCCAGTTTTGGGGTGCTCCCCAGCTTTGGGGTTGCTCCCCCATTTTGGGGTTCCTCCGCCAGTTTGAGGCTGCTCCTTGGTTTTGGAGTTGCTTCCCAGTTGGGGATTGCTCCTCATTTTGGGGTTGCTTCCCAGTTTTGGGGTTGTTCCCCAGTTTTGGGGTTGCTCCCCAGTTTTGGGGTTGTTCCCCAGTTTTGGGGTTGCTCCCCAGTTTTGGGGCTGCATCAGGGCCAGTCCAGAAGGGCTCCGTGCTGGGCTCGGCTCCCCAAGGCTTTTTTTTGTTCTTTTAGGAGGGAGCTCCAACTTTTTGGGTTTAATTTTTCTGAGAAGGTTCTGGATCAGAGGGGAAGGGGGAAAGAAATCAAAGAATTTTGGGGAGGGAAGAGGGGTGAGAGTGGCCTGGGCAGAGCAAAAGCATGGAAGGAGGAAAGGGGTGGATTTTGGGGTGAAAACACCGGATTATTGAGCCGTCCATCCTCACGGCAGCACCTTGCCCATAACCTCTCCCAAAAAACCCTCCTTCCTGAAAAAACCTATGCAGGGAAGAGCAGGTCCCCACTGCCTCCCTCAGCACCGGGATTGGTCCTTGCTGAGGCTGGGAAAACCCACAGGGCGCTCATCCCCCGTTCCCACTGAGCTCCAGAGCACCCCGGGAGGAGAAGAGGTTGTGGAGGAACTTTTGGGATTTGTGGAAGGACAGGGAGGAGCCTCTCCCCTGCCAAGCCCGGGGTGACAGCACTGCAGAAAAGCCTTTTTGGGTTTAAATTTGCTTTGTAGGGATTTCGGGGGCAGCCGCCCCCCCACCCCACACCTGCTTTCTTTCCAAGGCAACTCCATAAATCCAATGTAGCAAAGAGGGCCTGGAAGCAGGAGCGGGATCGGAATAGGATGAGGAGACAAGAATGATGAACGAAAAAATAATCCAAGCGAGCTGCTGAGGATGGGAAAAACCCCTGGGATCAGGTGGAGAATTCTCTCAAGGATTCAGGGCCACATCACAAGGAAGGAACACCGGATTGGAGCCCACACCTCCACGGGCACTGGGATGAGCCGGACAGACGCTGTTTTTCCCACCAAACCCCCTCCTCCTTTTTGACAGTGGCCTTTCCCCACTCCAGCACTCAGCCAAGCCACCGTGGGACCCCCATCCCGCCTGGAGACTCCCAAGATTTCAGCGATCCCCCCCTGAGCGCTCCTCACATGCCTTACACAGCTTGGGACTCGCCGGGGAGTCACTCCAAGGATGCTCTTCCCACTCTGCTTCAGCGCCCCCGACAGCCTCGGATCCACCTGAGCAGTAGGAATGGCACGTCTGGGAGCGTTCCCAGCTCTCCCAGCACGGATCAGGGTAGAAGGCAGGGATTCCTGACGGACTGCGTCCCGTGAATCCTCCCACTTCCTGCACTTTTGAAACCAAAGGTACCTTTGCGAAGAGAGAGAGAGAGGCTGGGTTTCCTTCGGAAAAGATGGATTTTTGGATGGATTTTCCTTTTTTTTTTTTTTGTTTTTTGTTTTTGTTTTTTCTGAGGAGGATGGAGGTTTTTTTGGATGGGATGCAACGGGATTCATGCAGTTATTCTTTCTGCTCTGGAGACACGTCAGTGACAGGGCTACTCCCACTGCTATGGATTGTGGAGAGGGACTTTGCCACATCCCGATGGATCCCTGGAAGAGCCCGGAGTGGGCCGACAGGAGAGATGGATGCAAATTAATCCAATGCAAATGCCTTCCTTAAAATAATAATTATCATTGATCTTGGTCGTCTTCTCTGATAGGTCAAGTGTGGGGTGAAGATGGAGCTCGTGGGGTTGGATTTGGTGACCTTGAAAAGGTCCCTTCCCACCCAAGTTGTTCCATGAAAACAACAGCAAAGGAATTCCAGGGTTTAGGTCAGGGTCAAGAGGCAGAGCCCCCTCATAGAGCTGAGGGAGCTGTCCCAGGGATGTCCCTCATGTGTCACCCCCTGCCAGGACCCTCCAGACGTGTGCCCTGGCAGGGACAGTCCCGTTGTGACCCTCAGTGTGGACACAGCCACGCCCCAATCCCAGTCCTGTGACTCCCAGAATTCCATCCAGCTTTTAGGCAAACACCCCCCAAGGCCAAAGGTGACACCGCCCCTGGGATGGGGACAATCCCATTTCCAAAGGTGACACTGCCCCTGGGATGGGGACAATCCCGTTCCCAAACCATTCCCAACTCCCAGCTGACTTTGGACCAGTCCCTGCCCAAGCGTAGCTGGGAATGAGAAACAAATCCAGCCTCTGGATCTGGGATCTTCCCAGTGCTCCCAGTCCTTGCTGCTGACAGGGACCACAAAACTCCTCCAAACCTCTGGAAATCAGGCCAGGAATGCTGGAAGCTGGCCCATGTTTGGTATCCATGATGTGCCATTCCCATGAAAACCCGTATTCCTGAACCACCTCATCCCTGAGGAAATCTCTCAGCATCCGTTTGGAAAAAGGAATGGGAAGGAGCTGGACTCTGCCCAACCTTATCCCAAATTTCCTCATAAAATTCCCCAGGTTACTTTGAGTAATGAGAAAAGGCAGGAGATGCAGAGGTGAACAAACAACTCAGTGTAAGTTACTCACAGTCCTGCCTCAGCTCTGTGTAAAAGTTACTCAATGTTTGTAAGGTTTAGCAAAAATTCTGACATTTCTTCAAAATTTCCCCCCTGGAGTTTTGGAGCCCAAAGACAATTCAGGCTAAAAACTCATCCTGAGCTTCTCATCTCTTACTCCTTTGAGTAAAGTTCAAGGTTTGCACAGGGAGAAAAGCCCTGAGCCCAAACCTTCCACAGCGCTCACAGGGTGACGCCACAGATCCCAAAAACCGAGACAGGGCTGGGATGAACCCACACTGCGTCCCGGGAGCATCCTTGGAGCAGGAGATGGATGGATGGATGGATGGATGGATGGATGGATGGATGGATGGATGGATGGATGGATGGATGGATGGATGGACGGATAACCCACACAAGGATTTGTGGTGCTGAGGGATCTTCCCCACCCTGATCCTGATTCCCTGGGATCTGCTCTGCTCTCTCCAGAGGGGACATCCCGGTCACCTCCTGTCCTGATTCCTGTGGTGGCCCCCAGGGCTAGCAGGGCTGCTCCCATTCCCACCACAGGGACAATGATCCTTCCCCGGGTTCTGCACAACCTCTCTGGGACAGGGAACGCTTCCATCTTTCCAGAAGAAAGAATCCTTTCTTCATCAAGGGTTTAACTTCTCATTCAGAAATAAAAAGGGAAGGGCCAGACCCAAAACTCCAGCATCACACCCCAAATTCCAGCACCACACCCCAAATTCCAGCACTCTCAGGAGCCGAGCTCAACCCCAAATATGTAAATTTGTCCTGTTCCTACAACATTCCAAGCCAACTCCACATCCATGTCCTGGAGACGAATCCAGGCTCCATCTCAGTTCCAGGGACCTCCCTGGCACCGAGCCCTGGGACAGCTGACAGGAACACCAGGAATTCGGGATACGAGGACATCGCTGTGCTTCCCTGATCCGGAGGCTGCTCCCATTCTCCCTGAGGTGACACCACAACTGGAGGCACAAAACCAGCGGGAAAAGCTGGAATTTCCATCCAAACCCCAAAATCCTGCTTGGAGAAACCCAACCCAACAGGACACGCTGTCCCTGCTGCCAGCATTGCCTTCCTGGAGGTGACAGATCCCAAATCCAGGCGTCACCAACAATCCAGGAGGGAGAAGGGCAGAGCTGGGCAGTGTCACCCGGGGCCACCACAGCACTCGCTCTGGCCATGCCACCACCTTTTCCTGGCACATCCCAACGCCATCACCCACCCTGGCACATCCCAAACCCTCTCCTCATCTCCAGCAGAGCCACGAGTGCCACCTGCGACGTCACCTCCTCGGCCCAGGCTTTCCTGCAGCAACCAAGATTTCAGTTAAGCAATAAAAATAAACAAAACCTTATCAAGGAAAAAAAACAAAAAAAAAAGGACAAAAAAAAAGACAAAAAAAAAAAAAGACACCTCCTATTTCTTGCACTAAAAGCTGTTTTATTAACGAGAATAACGACGCTTTTCTGGTCCTCACAACGCCACCCACGGCATCAGTAGCGCCCCTCGCCTGTGTCTCCGTGTCCTCACATCAGGGTTTGGTTGTTCAATGCTGTTTAAACCCCGTGTCGGACCCCCAAAATTCTGTGTCAGTCCCCAAATCCTATGTGAAACCCTGAAATTCATGTCGAGCCCCAAAACTTTATGTCAGACCTCCAAAACTCCATATCAAACCCTCAAATTCTGTGTCAAGCACTTAAATTCCACGTCAAACCTCCAAAATTCTGTCAGACACACAAATTCTATGTCAAACCCCCAAAATTCTGTGTTAAGCCCCCAAAATTGTGTTAACCCCCTAAAATTCTGTCAGACCCCAAACCTTCCATGTCAACCCCTCAAAATTTCATGTCGACTCCAAAAATCCTGTGTCAACCCCCAAAATTCCATGTCAATCACCCAAAATTCCATGTCAACCCTCAAAATTCCATGGCAGACCCCCAAAATTCCATGTCAACCCCCGAAATTCTATGTCCACCCCTCAAATCCCATGCCAACCCTCCAAAATTTTGTCAAGAACCCAAAATTCCATGCTGGACCCCCCAAATTCCATGTCAACTCCAAAATCCCACATCAGATCCCCAAAATCCCATGTCAGACCCCCAGAACAGAGTCCTCCCTCCAAAATATCATTTTAAATGTCTGTTCCTCCCTCTCACATCAGACAGAAAGTACCGGGACTGTTTTGTTCTAATTTAATTTATAAATATCTCATGATCTGTCCGTCCTCTCTGTCCAAGCTCCTGGCTGGTCTCAAATATCCTGTGTATTCATTTGCCTTTTTTTTTAAAGCAAAAAAATAAAAACAAAGAAGAAGAAGAATAATTCACCACCTTTGCGTTAACCCCACCTGTTCCAGTGAGAAATGTAAAGCTGAGGCTGTAAAAATTCAGTTTCCAGCGAGATTTATGGACTAGAAGGGAAAAAAAAAGGGTTTAATTTAAGGACTTCTAAACCAACTGCATGAGGGATGAGAGAAGGCCAAACTACTCAGATATCTTCTTTTTTTTTTTTTTTTTTTTTTTGAATCACTATAAAAAAAGAAAAGACTGGATTTTTTTGTATAGAGAAAACACTAAACATATAATAAAACATGGTTCAAAACTCATGCTGAGCCCTAGAGTCATTCCTGTTAAATTCCAAGAGGGAAAAGCAGAAAAGTCTGGTCCTTGGCATTCCCAAAATTCCCAAACTGACTGGGAAAGGAGGATATTCTGGATCTTATCCAGAACCAGAGCCTGGATTGTGCCGGTCCTCAGCATTCCCAAAATTCCCTCCCTGGCCAGGAAAGGTGGATGATCAGTGAAGCTCTGGATCTCTCCAGAACCAGAGCCTGGATTGTGCTGGTCCTCAGCATTCCCAAAATTCCCAACCTGACCAGGAATGGAGGATACTTAGGGTGCTGGATCAGCCCTGGATCCTCTCCAGAACCAGATCCTGGATTCTGCCAGTCCTTGGCATTCCCAAAATTCCCTCCCTGGCCAGGAAATGGGGATGATCAGATAAAGCTCTGGACCCAAACCAGAACCAGAGCCTGGATTGCGCTGGTCCTCAGCATTCCCAAAATTCCTTCCCTGGCCAGGAAAGAGGGACACTGGATCAGCTGGATCAGCTCTGGATCCCATCCAGAACCAGAGCCTGTATTGTTCTGGTCCTCAGCATTCCCAAAATTCCCAGCCTAAACAGGAAAGGGGGATACTGGATCAGCTGGGTCCAGTATCCAAATCCTCTCCAGAACCAATCCTGGATTGTGCCGGTCCTCAGCATCCCCAAAATTCCCTCCCTGGCCAGGAAATGAGGACGCTCAGGGGCAGCCCTGGATCCTCTCCAGCCCCATTTCCAGCCCCCAAACCCTCGGGGAGCAGAGGGGGAGAAGCTCCCAGAGCTCAGAAAATGCGAGATTGACGCCAGCCCCCCATTCCCGGCAGCCAAGCGCGGCTCCCGCCGGGATCCATCCCTCTCTCCCAGCCCTTCCTGCCCGGGGCTCCAGAGCGCTCCTGGCAGAGGCTCCCGGGGAGGAGAAGGGGCTGAAAGGAGCGGGAGTAATTTGGTTAATTGAGATGCAATTGCCGCCCGGCTAAGAGGATGAAGGGCTGAGTGCTTCCTGCTGCAGCGGGGGCTGCTCCCGCCCCTTCCCAGCCTTTCCAGGAACAGCAGAGAGGGGGAAAAGCACTTTTTGCCCAACTGAGACATTCCCAGCGCGGTGGAGGCACCAGCCACGCTCTGTCCGTGCCCCAAGGAAGGATGGAATTGTGGAATTGTGGAAAATTGTGGAATTGCCGTTGGCTCCTGGTGCAGAAATTCCATCGGGGATTCCTCCAATCCCCCAGTTCCCCATTCCCGCAGCCGCTGGAAGCACCAAGCCCAAGGTCTGGGGCTCTCCACGGGCTCCTTCCAGCGTTCCCATCGGGATTTTATCCCTCCCGGAGCGGCGGCGGGACCGCGCTGATCCTCGGGATGGATCCGGGCCAGACGCGCTCGGTGTCACTTTGATGGCCTGGCAGTGACACCCGCATGGTCCCCAACCTCCGGGGGGACAGGACCGGACCGATGCCGGGTTCCTTCCTCCTCCTCATCCTCCGGGAGGCAGCTCCAGCCTGTTGCCCATTCCCACGGCTGAGTTTTCCCTGTTGGAGCTGGGGACATCCAAGGGATTCCTCAGAGCCTCCGTGTTGCTGCTGTCCCGGTGCGTTGGCAGCACCCGAGGGGTCACCGCTGTCCTTGTCACCTGCAGAGTGACCCTGGAGGAGGCACAGAGGGGAGGGGACAAAGGGCAGGTCCTCCTCCCTCCTCTGGGACAGGGCTCATCTCCTGGATTTCTTTCCATCCATCCATCCATCCATCCATCCATCCATCCATCCATCCATCCATCCATCCATCCATCCATCCATCCATCCATCCTTTCTCACCCCCAAACTGGGACAAACTGGGCCAGGGGGAGCGACCCGCCACCCTCAGGCCCCCTCCTGCCCGCGCACCGCCCTCCAGGCCCGCGGGATCTTTGCCAATCAATAGAGACACTAATGCCTTAATTACTTCTCTCTAATTGCAGCCCATTAACCTGCGGCCAGCCCCGGCGCCCGCTGATCTCCCGACATCACGAACAGGAGCTGGGAAGGGCCGGAGGGTCCCAAGTCTTCTGTTCCCATAATCTGAAGCTCCTCTCAGCACGGGCACCTTTCACCCAACACCTCGGGGTGTCCCGGGGTGTCCCTGTCACCTCCCCATTGTGTCACTCCACCGGAGAGCCCCAGAACAGCCGGGATTGTCCCGGGAAAGGCGCTGGGGGAGCCCCTGGGGCAAACCTGAGCCCCTCGGGACAGCCTGGGCCAAAGGGGGCTCGGGCACACCCAAAAACCCGAGGGTGACCCAAAGGGGGCTCGGGCACACCCAAAAACCCAAGGGTGACCCAAAGGGGGTTCGGGCACACCCAAAAACCCGAGGGTGACCCAAAGGGGGCTCGGGCACACCCAAAAACCCGAGGGTGACCCAAAGAGGGCTCGGGCACATCCAAAAACCCGAGGGTGACCCAAAGGGGGTTCGGGCACACCCAAAAACCCGAGGGTGACCCAAAGGGGGCTCGGGCACACCCAAAAACCCGAGGGTGACCCAAAGGGGGCTCGGGCACACCCAAAAACCCGAGGGTGACCCAAAGGGGGTTCGGGCACACCCAAAAACATGAGGGTGACCCAAAGGGGGCTCGGGCACACCCAAAAACCCAAGGGTGACCCAAAGGGGGCTCGGGCACACCCAAAATCCCGAGGGTGACCCAAAGGGGGCTCGGGCACACCCAAAAACCCGAGGGTGACCCAAAGGGGGCTCGGGCACATCCAAAAACCCGAGGGTGACCCAAAGAGGGCTCGGGCACACCCAAAATCCCGAGGGTGACCCAAAGGTGACCACGCTCCATCGCTGTGACTGAGGAATCCCCGTCCTCGCCCCTCGGAGGGTCGGGGACCACCCAGACCAGCCGGAGCACCCCAAAATTCGGCCGTGCCGCGATTTCCTCGCGCGAATCCCATCCTTGGGCTGTCTGCAGACACAGAAACCCACGGGTACCCACGGGTGGATTGTGTAATTACGGATCGATTGTGTAATCAGGGATATATTTAGGCACGGGGGGTGCACACACCCGGACCCACACAGGATTGGGGGGCTCTGGGGCTGCTCCCACCCCACAGCGAGGGGCTCCGACCCCTCCAACCCCCCGGCCCCACACCTGCTCCGGCCCCGAGGGGGCTCTGCCGGTGGGCGCAGCAGGCGGGAGAGGCTGCGGGATGAATTATGCATCACCGCCGCGACGATGATGATGATGATGATGATGGTGCTGCCCGAGCCGCTCTGCCTGCCCGCCTTGCGCTGTGGCAAGCGAGGTAAAAGCAAGGAGGAGGGAGGGAGAGAGAGGGGGGGGAGGGAAGGGAAAAAAAATAAATAAATAAATTAAAACCCCAACAATTCCCCGTCTCCAGGGAGCGGCGTGGTGGTTGGCAGCGAGCGAGGGAGCGCGCACGCAAGGAGGGAGGAGAGGGAGGAGCACATCCTAATGCAGAGATGCTGCAGTGGCTTTGGGCACACACATCCACCCTCGGCCAGCCACCAGGCGAGCGCTGCCTCGCAGCCCAGCCCTCGGCAGCCGCCAGGCCCCGCGGGCCCCCGGCTGATGCCCACGCAGCCCTCCCGCCGCAGGTAAGCGCTCTGTGCCGCTCTGCTGCATCCCGGAGCCATGGAGGGGGCTGAGGGTGGGTCTGAGCATCCTCCGGCCGGGGGGACCCTGCGGGCTCTGAAGGGACGGGGAACAGGAGCTGAGGGTGGTTCGGGCATTCCGGAAAGGATCTGAGGGTGGTTTGGGCATCCGGAGAGGATCCAGGGATGGTTTGGGCATTCCGGGGTGGTTTGGGCATTCTGGGGAGGAGCCGAGGGTGCTTTGGGTATTCCGGAAAGGAGATGAGGGTGGTTTGGGCATTTCGGGGTGGTTTGGGCATTCCGGAGAGGATCCAGGGGTGGTTTGGGCATTCTGAAGAGGACCCGACGGTGGTTTGGGCATTCCGGAGAGGATCCAGGGATGGTTTGGGCATTCCGGGGTGGTTTGGGCATTCCGGGGTGGTTTGGGCATTCCGGAGAGGAGCTGAGGGTGTTTGGGGCATTCCGGAGAGGATCCAGGGGTGGTTTGGGCATTCCGGGGTGTTTTGGGCATTCCGGAGAGGATCCAGGGGTGGTTTGGGCATTCCGGGGTGTTTTGGGCATTCCGGAGAGGATCCAGGGGTGGTTTGGGCATCCGGAGAGGAGCCGGGGGTGGAGTTGGCAGGAGGCGGTGGCACTTGTGGCAGCGCTGCCTGCGCGGCCGAGGTCAGGGCGGCTGTCAGCAGAAATGTCTCTTACGTGGGGGGAAAAAAAAAAAAAAAAAAAAAAAAAAAAAAAAAAAAAAAAAAAAAAAAATCGGGGAATATTTCGGTTCTCAGCGATTGTCGCGAGGTTTTTTTCCCCGGCGCGTTCCGGCCCGAGGCACTTCGGGAGAGCGCTGGGAGGAGGGATCGGCTATTTCCAATGTGCTGGGGGGTTCTGCTGCCCAAAACTACTTCAGCACCCCCAGAAGGAGCTGGCAGGGTCTCCTCTGCAGGGAGGGAGCACAGGAAGAGCCGTTTTGTCCCAGTTCACCTTCCTGAGGGCAGATCCCAGGGCAGGGTGGGATTTGGGGGTGCTCCTGGGGGGTTTGTGTGTCCGGGGCTGTGCCAAGCCGCGGATCCATCCCCCCATGGGCACGGGGGGCACCCCACAATGAGGGCACCCCTCTGTTCCCATTCCCGAGGGATAAAATCTGGGGGGATAACCCTGGGGCTCCTTCTCGCGTCTTCAAACTCCCCCAGCTCCCTCCTCACCGCACCCACGCTGACCCCAAAAGTGCCGCGACCCCCAGCAGCCCCCAGCGTCATCCCGGCGTTCGGAGCGGGGCGGATTCCCGGGAGATCGGCGGCTCTCCCGGGAAACACCGGTTGCTGTGAGGATGGGAGGCAGCGCCCGGAGCTGCGAGAAATCCCGAGGCTTTCGCCGAGCCCGGCCCTGCTCCTCCCAGGCAGATCCAGCAGGAATTCCGAGGGCGCAAAGCTGGAGCTCCTGGGGTCGTGCAGGAGATTTAGGATCAATAAATGAACCTCTCCAGGCTGGGGATTTGAGGTTTAGTGACGCAACCCCAAAACCCTCTTGTTTTGCTCAGCTGCGGATCCCAAACTTTGCAGAATTCCTCAGAATTCCCAAAAACTCCAGAAAAGGGGAGATGGGGAGGTCCTGTGAGCCCAGCTGCACTTGGGCTCAGGTAGAGTGAGACAAAGGGTTCCCAAAGCTCCTCTCCACCCCCTGATTAATTCCCACAAAACTGAGCTGCCACTTTTATCCCTTTGGAGTATTCGCCGAGGATTTGATGGTCTGGCTTGGGATTTTCTGCGCGGATTTGCCACCAATAAACCAGAAAAGGGCAGAAATCCCAAACCGTGCGTTTAGGATTTCCCGCAGCACGTGGAATTTTCACCCCACGGCAAAACGGGAATCCACGCAGAACTGAGCCCGCGTTAATGCCGTTAAATGTGGGCTGGAAATTCCCAAAATCCAAATGATAATATTTGAGGAGAGGGTGAGCCCTGCCGGGGTTTCTCTCACCGTGGCACTGTGTCCCTGTCGCTGGCAGTGCCACCACCTCCAGAGGGGCACCTGGAGCCCCTGGCACCTCCGGGGGTCTCCCGGCAGCTCCGGGAGCCGCTCCCGCCTCAGCCGCATTCCCAGGATCGGGGTCCCAGGGAATTTGGGATGGAGTTCCAGGAATTTGGGGTGGGGTCCCAGGGAGATCGGGAAGAGGTTTTCAGGGAGATTGGGATGGGGTTTCAGGGAGGTTGATATGGGATTTACAGGAAAAATTTGGGATGGGGTTTTCAGGGAAAATTGGGATGGGGTCTCCGAAAGTTTGGGATGAGGTCTCAGGGAGATTTGGATGGGGTTTTTAGGCATTTTGGAACGGGAGTTTCAGGGGAATGTGGATGAGGTCCCAGGAAATTTGGGATGGGGTTTCGGAGAGCTCAGGATGGGTTTTCAAGGAGTTCGAGATGTGGTTTTCAAGGAGCTCGGGATGGGGTTTTCAAGGAGCTCGGGATGGGGTTTTCATGGAGTTTGGGTGGGGTTTTCAAGGAGTTCGGGATGGGGTTTTCATGGAGTTTGGGTGGGGTTTTCATGGAGTTTGGGTGGGATTTTCAAGGAACTCAGGATGGCGTTTTCAGGGAACTCGGGACGGTGATTTCCCCATCTCCCACGGGTTTGCTCCTCGCGGCTCTCCAGCTGCACAAAATCCCTTTCCCCGAACCCAAAATCTTTCACTTTCCATGAAAAACACCCCCGGTCCAGCTGTAAAACCCAGGATCCCAGTGGGACGATCCCAGGGAGCCCCAGGGACATTCCCAGCCGGAGCCGGCTGTGAATCCCAACCCCAGCCCTGCCCAGCAGCCCTGACCCTAAACCGGAACATTCATTATCAACCGGGCAGCCTTAAAAACCGGGAGCGACCAGGAAAATCTGTTTAGTGCTGATCCCCGACGAGGCTGGGAATGTTTGGAGCCCGAACCCCAAACCAAGGGCAGGAGAGAAGGTTGGACACGGGTGTGGAGCATCCCAAGGAGCAAAAACCCGGCAGCACCGCCGGGAGCAGCCGCAGCGATTTTAACCCCAGTATGACCAGTACAAGCGCCCAGCGCTGCACTGGGAGGGCCGACGAGCTCCGGAAAGCTTGGGAAGATCCCTGGAACCAGGCGCCACCACAGCGCTGGAGGAGCCCGGGATAGTCCCGGCTTTAGGCCGAGCTTTCCCCGAGCTGAGCCGGGCCTGGAGAGGGCGGTGGGAAGCGGGAATGGGGGGTTTGTTATGGGGAGGGGGCTCAGCTCCGTCCTGGCTGCCTGAAAATCCCGCCCGGCCCAGGGAGGGTCCAACAAGAGCAGCCGGGATTTCCCGGGAAAAGGGAACAATTCCCGGGAAAACTGGACATTTCCCGGGAAAAAGGAACTTTTCCCCAAAAGGGTTGGCAGCAGGGGAATGCGCCTATGGGAATATCCCTGGCTTTAATCAAGATTTGGGGCCCACATCGTCTCTCAAATTCCCGCTGGAATCGCTCCTGGGTGGATTTCCAGAGTTCCAAACTCATCCCGGCTGCTCCGGGCTGAGCTTTGAGTTGGAATTCGAGTCTGGAGGGAGAGCTTAGAGCGGCAGCCTGGCTTAACACCAGGCCCGTGCCCAGCCTGTGGGGATTCCCTTCCCGTGCCAAAATTCCCCATCCCTTGGGGCTGGAGATCCATGGAAAAGTCTCCCGACTCTTCCCACTGGTCCCCTTGGCTTTGTCATTGTCCCAAGGCTTTTCTCAGGGCTGAGCCACCCTGAGGTCCCGAGGTCCCACTGGAGGTGACCCAAACCCAGAACCCCCAGGAGCTCCAGCCCCAAACCCCTGGGAATTTTCCAAGGGATATTTTAATAGCCCTGGTTGGAATTCCATCTCCCCCTGGAAGGCACCGAGGAAAGAGATGGGAGCGGGTTTGTTTGGGGAGGAAAAAAGACAATTAAAATATAAATATAAATAACTATGAATATAAATAGCAATATAAAGATGACGATAAATATAACTATAAATATGAATATAAACAATAAATATAACTATAAATTATAAATATAAACAATATATTTGTATAATATAAATATAAATATGATTTTTAAAGGGAAACTCACTCACTGAAAAGCTCGCATGTAAAATTCACTCTGCCCAGACCAGGAAAGTCCCACTCATAATAAAATGCCCTTTTTTTTTGTTTCCCAATTGGCTTTTCCCCCCAAGCCCACCCCGCCCACTCTCCTTTCCATGGACCAAAGGCACCTCCCGGCTTTGTCTCCTGCACAAAGGGAGAGTTTGGATCAAAAGGAAACTCCCCCAAGCCCCGGGAACAGCCCAGAACTGTCACCAATTATTTAGGAAAAGCCCTCCCAGGATCAGGATCTGTTTGGGGTGACAAACTCCACCCCAAGCCCCTCTCTTGGTCCTCATTTGGAGCCTTCCTTGCTCAGGATGGGTTTGGAGTGGCCCAGAATTCCTGCAGGACCTGGAACCACCGACAAATCCAACCCAAAAAAGCTCCGGGAAGGGCTGAATGCAGAGTTTCCCTCTCGATCCACCCCAGATTTCCAGGAGGACAAACCCGTGACAATGAATCCATTTGTCCCTCCCCAGCCACGCTGTGCTGGGACGGACACGATGTCCCCAACCTTGGGAAGGTTCTGAGAGTCAGAATCCAGGGGACATCACAGGCCTGCCCCTTCCTTTTTATCCCTTGAACAAAAGAGGCACAGCAGGAATCGTGGCCGGAGCGATCCCTCCCCGGGGAACGCTGCGGCAGAAGGAGCTGCCCCACTTAATCCCAAATGCTCCTCCGGTGGCTGAGAGCAGGGGATGGAATTACACTGATTTATCCCGGTAATGGATAGCGCTGAACGCGGCGTCTCCTGCCAAAACCCAGCCCTGACCTTCCCAAAATCCCGCTGGAATCGTCCTCCAGAGGATGCAGCTCTGCAGTCAGAGCCGGGGGGGCTGTTCCAGGCTGCTCCCCCTCTCCAAATCTCCCCGAGCTCCCTGAATCCGCCTCCCTGATCAAGAATCGCTCCCAGCTCCGGAGGGAAGGGATCCTGTGGAGCTCTTTATCCTGGAGGGAAGGGATCCTGTGGAGCTCTCCATCCCAAAGGGAAGGGATCCTGTGGAGCTCTCCATCCTTCCCCATTCCCAAAGGGAAGGGATCATGTCGAGCTCTCCATCCCAAAGGGAAGGGATCCTCTGGAGCTCTTTATCCCAAAGGGAAGGGATCCTGTGGAGCTCTCCATCCTGGAGGGAAGAGATCCTGTGGAGCTCTCCATCCCAAAGGGAAGGGATCCTGTGGAGCTCTCCATCCCAGGGAGAAGGGATCCTGTGGAGCTCTCAGTCCTGGAGGGATCATGTGCAGCTCTCCATCCTGCCCCATTCCCAAAGGGAAGGGATCTTGTGCAGCTCTCCATCCTGCCCCTGTCCTGGAGGGATCCTGTGGAGCTCTCCATCCCTGAGAGAAGGGATCATGTGGATCTCTCCATTCCTCCCCATCCCAGAGGGAAGGGATCATTTGGAGCCCTCCATCCTGCCCCACTCCCAGAGGGATCCTGTGGAGTTCTCCATCCCTCCCCATCCCAAAAGGAAGGGACGTGGAACTCTCTGCCCCCAAAGGGAAGGGATCACGTGGAGCTCTCCATCGCTCCTGGAGGTATCAGTGACAGCCTCCATTAGCGGTGGTGACAGATCCCCTCTCAGGACACCAGCAGGCTCTTGGGTCTCTGTCAAAAATACCCCGGGAACAGGGGAAAAACTGCTCCCTGTGACCCTTCCTTAATTAGGGATGGGAGCAGGGCTCAGTGTCCAGTGCAGAACGTTCCTGAGCTTTGGAGGAGCTGAGGGTCAGAACCAGGGTCAGGAGCTTGGGGTTGGATCCAGGACCAGGAGCTCGGGGTCAGATAAATCCAGGGAATGTCAGAGAAGTTCCCTGGATTTCAGAGCTGCCCCAAGGAGCCCCCAATCCCAGGAGAGAGGACGGGCCCAACTCTGACCTCCTTCTGCTGCCTCCTCTTTGTGGAAGAGATTTCAGCTGGCAGGGAGTGGGTTTGGATGGGATAATGGGAGGAATTCCTGGCTGTGAGGGTGGTGAGGGGCTGGGATGGAATTCCCAGAGAAGCTGTGGCTGCTCCATCCCTGGAAATGTCCAAGGCTGGGTTGGAGCCACCTGTGGAAGATGTCCCTGCCCATGGCATGGGGTGGGATGGGATTTAAGGTCCCTTCCCACCCAAACCAGTCTGAAATTCCACGAAAATAACAAAATCCAGCTTTTCCCCTCTCTTTCCTGTTTGTTTTCGAAGTGTGAGGGGGAGAGGGAACAAAGAGAGCAGAGCTGCAGCTGGAGCCCTCCCGGGCAGCTCCCGGGGCTCAGCAGAGGATTCAGGCTCGGAAAACGGGGCTGGAGCAAAAACTCCCCGAGTTTAATTTGCAGCCGCTGGTGCAGGAACAGCTCCCGCCTCTCCCAAAGCCTCTCCCAAGCCCCGGGGCGAGGGAACTGCGGAGATTTGGAAAAGTCAACTCATTAATTAGCGCAGGGCTGGCATCTCCCGGCTCAAAGCTGCCCCTTGTCCCCAGGGCGGAGGGACAGGCCGGGGGAACAAAGGGACAGTGTTGGCCGCAGGGCCGTGGGCTCGGGACGCTGTTTGGGGCAGGATTCTCGGTGACATCAAGTGACTCCATGTGACAGAGCCGCTCCAGGGCTGCTGGAACCAGCGGCTGCTGCGTGGGAGCACCTCCCGCCCCGCTGGGCTCTGTCCCCAAATTCCCTGTCCCCGTCACAGCTCGTCCCCAAATTCCCTGTCCCTGTCACAGCTCGGGGCTCTCCCACCTGGAGCTGCCGCCTCCCTCCGGGCCAGGGGAGATAAAGGAGCTCCGGCTTTATTTTGGGGCTGTCAGGGAACAAAATCCCAGCAGGGCTGAGGGCGGCTGTCACCTCTGTGTCCTCTCCTGCCTGTCCCCATTGTCCCCTCCTGTCAGTTCCCTCTCTGCCCCTTCCTGCCTGTCCCTTCTTTCCCCTCTCTGTCCCCACTCTGTCCCCTCCTGCCTGTCTCCTCTGTCCCCTCTCTGTCCCCTCCTGTCCTCTCCTGACAGACCCCTCTGTCCCCTCCTATCAGTCCCCTCTGTCCCCTCTGTCCCTCTCTGTCCCCTCCTGCCAGTCCCCACTGTCCCCTCTCTGTCCTCTCCTTCCTGTCGCCTCAGTCCCCTCTCTGTCCCCTCTCTGTCCTCTCCTATCAGTCCCCTCCGTCCCCTCTCTGTTCCCCCTCTTGTCCCCTTTCTGTCCCCTCCTGTCAGTCCTCTCTCTCCCCTCCTACCTGTCCCCTCTGTCCCTCTCTGTCCCCTCTCTGTCCCCTGCCCTGCTCTCCATGCTGGGCTCTGCTCCGGGGCACTGGGATCCAGCCCTCGAATCCAGACGAGACAAACCCCCAGGATTTTGGGATGGATTTGGGGACAGATTTTTGGATAGATTTTGGGATGGAATCTGGGGATAGATTGGGGGATAGATTTCGGGATGGATTTTGGGATGGATGGATTTTGGGATGGATGGATTTCGGGATGGATTTCAGGGTGGATTTTGGGATGCTGGCAGCAAACCCTTCTCTCCGGCCGAGGACACAAAGAGCCCGGCTGGTTCCTGCAGCCCGAGCCGGGCTCTGCTGTTTGCTCAGGTGCTGCTGGTAATGAGGGGGGGTTGGGAAGGGGCCGAGCATCCCGGGGGATGCGCTAATCCCTGCTCCGGGGGCTGGGGGCGGACAGATGGGCAGGGACGGGAGCGCGGGCAGCACCAGCTGGAGCAGGGGGATGAGCAGCAGGAGCGGCCCGGGAGCTCTGGCAGCATCTTCAGCTCCTTGCGGGGCGTTCTGGGGAGGGCAGCGCGAAATGAGGCCCTGCCGGGCTCCAAGAGAGCTCCCTGAGCCGTTTCCAAAGGGTTTGTTAACAAAGAGGGAGAAAACAGCCCGAAATCCCGGCTGGAGATCCGGGGGAAGCGGTGCCGCTCCCACAGAGGGCTCGGGGCTGCACAAAGAGCCCAGGGTTTGGCTGGGGGGGTGATTTTTGAGAATCTTTTGGGATCACAGGAGGCTGTGGAAGGGACTAGGAAGGCCATCAGGAGATGCCCTGGCAGTTGAAGAGTTTCAATTAAAGATTCCTTTGTCACAGAAGTCCCAAATCCTGGAGTGATTTGGGTTGGGAGGGACCTTAAAGCCCACCCAGTGTCACCCCTGTCATGACCAGGGACACCTTCCACTGTCCCAGGCTGCTCCAAACCCTGTCCAGCCTGGCCTGGGACAATTCAGGGCTGGAGAATCCTGTTCCAGGTCATCCCAACCCTCACCAGCCAAGAATTCCTTCCCAATATCTTCATTATTTTTGCAAAAACCCAAATTATTCATTATTTTCACAAAACCCCCCAAATTATTCCCCAAATTATTCCCCCAAATTATTCATTATTTTCACAAACCCCCCAAATTATTCCCCAAATTATTCCCCCAAATTATCCATAATTTTCACAAAACCCCCAAATTATTCCCCGAAATTATTCATTATTTTCACAAACCCCCCAAATTATTCCCCAAATTATTCCCCCAAATTATTCATTATTTTCACAAAACCCCCAAATTATACTCCAAATTATTCCCCCAAATTATTCATTATTTTCACAAAACCCCCAAATAATTCCCCAAATTATTCCCCCTAATTAATCATTATTTTCACAAACCCCCCAAATTATTCCCCAAATTATTCCCCCTAATTATTCATTATTTTCACAAAACCCCCAAATTATTCCCCAAATTATTCCCCCAAATTATTCATTATTTTCACAAACCCCCCAAATTATTCCCCAAATTATTCCCCCTAATTATTCATTATTTTCACAAACCCCCCAAATTATTCCCCAAATTATTCCCCCAAATTATTCATTATTTTCACAAAAACCCCAAATTATTCCCCAAATTATTCCCCCAAATTATTCATTATTTTCACAAAAACCCCAAATTATTCCTCCCTTCTCACTCCCCACCAATATCCCCCGTGCTTCTGCCTTGGTGTTTTCCATCAGAAACGCTTGGAAATGAGAGTTTATGGAGGAGGGGAGAAGAATGAGAAATAGCAAAGGAGGAGGGACAACAATTCCACTCTCTGGTTGTCCCCTCCCTTGGGGACAAAAAGAGCTCCTTCAGCAGCTCCTGCTCCTCCGGGCACCGCTGGAATTCTGCCCTGGAGTGAGTCTCACTTGGGCTGGTGGCCAGCGGGGAGGCACAGCTGGACTGTGGAGCCTCTGCAACAGCAGCTCCATGGAATATCTGGGGCTGGAAGGGTCCTGTTGACTCTGGAATTGCAGTTCCATGGAATATCTGGGGCTGGAAGGGTCCTACTGACTCTGGAATTGCAGTTCCATGGAATATCTGAGGTTGGAAGGGCTCCACTGACCCCAGAGCTTCTGGAGCAGCAGTTCCGTGGAATATCTGGGGCTGGAAGGGTCCTGCTGACTCTGGAATTGCATCCCCATGGAATATTTGGGGCTGGAAGGGCTCTGCTGAACCCAGAACCTCTGGAATTGCATTTCCATGGAATATCCGGGGTTGGAAGGGCCCCATTAATCCCAGAGCCTCTGGAATTGCAGTCCCATGGAATATCTGGGGCTGGAAGGGTCCTGCTGACCCCAGAGCCTCTGGAATCACAGAGTTCCATGGAATATTTTGGGCTGGAAGGACCCTGTTGACCCCACTGTGTGTCCCCCCCCAGGGCCGCCGTCCCCACGCGCCCGTAGAGGCTCCGCAGGACCCGGCGCAGGATGGGAGGCACCGCTGGGCTCATCCACACCTCCCTGGCCGTCGGCACCTTCCTGGGTAAGAGATTCCCGTGGGAGGGGTTGGAGGAGGTGGGAAATCCCTCGGGATCCACCGGTAACATCCTGCCCGTGGGATGGAACCTCCTGCCCGTGGGATGGAACCTCCTGCCCGTGGGATGGAACCTCCTGCCTGTGGGATGGAACCTCCTGCCCGTGGGATGGAACCTCCTGCCCGTGGGATGGAACCTCCTGCCCGTGGGATGCGGGCGCTGCCGAATCCCAAATCCCCGCATGGTTTGGGATGGGCTGTTCCCGTGTTTGTGCTATTCCCAGTATCCCTCTGGGCCGGGAATGTTCGATAAAATTCTGCCTTCCTAAACCCAAATTTAAGGAGGTGCAGGAGGAATTTCCTCCTGCCAAGTGGGATTTATTCCACTCCCCATCCCGCTTTTTCCAGGGATTGGATTTATTCCACTCCCCATCCCACTTTTCCAGGGACTCCTTGCTGGCCGTACCCCAAAGAGATCCCCCTGCTCCTGAGCGAGCATTTCTGGATGCCAGGGAGGATTTCTGAATCTCAGGGGGAAATTCCAGATCTCAGGGGCATTTCCAGGTCTCAGGAATCATTTCCAGATCTCAGGGACGTTTCTGGGTTTCAGGGAGAAATTCCAGATCTCAGGGATGATTTCCAGATCTCAAGGACCATTTCCAGATCTCAACGAGCATTTCTGGATCTTAGGGAGAAATTCTGGATCTTAGGCACCATTTTCAGATCCCAGGGAGAAATTCCATATCTCAGGGACAGTTGTGGATGTCAGGGATCATTCCTGGATTTTGGGGACAATTTTCAGACCTCAGGGAACATCCCTGGATCTCAAGGACCATGTCTGGATTTTGGAGATGATTTCTGGATTTTAGGGACCATTTCCAGACCTCAGG
Organism: Artemisiospiza belli; assembly: GCA_021963965.1. Taxonomy (NCBI): domain Eukaryota; kingdom Metazoa; phylum Chordata; class Aves; order Passeriformes; family Passerellidae; genus Artemisiospiza; species Artemisiospiza belli. The sequence continues at coordinate 4,196,803 of JAKDEW010000037.1, read as the reverse complement.
GCCCATCCCTAGATCTCGAGGACCATTTCTGGACTTTGGGGATGATTTCTGGATTTTGGGCACCATTTCCAGACCCCAGGGCCCATCCCTGGACCTCAGGGAGAATTTCTGGATCTCAGGGACCATGTCTGGATTTTGGGGATGATTTCTGAATTTTAGGGACCATTTCCAGACCCCAGGGCCCATCCCGGGCTCTCGGGGAGGCTCAGGCTGCTCCCTGCAGGTCCCTTTTCCGCAGGGAGACATTTCCTCTCCAGCTGAGCCTGGCTAATGTCCTCCAGCCAATCCATCAGCCGGGGCAGAGCCTGCTGGCCCATCCTCATAAATATCTAATTACCTTTTAATGTTCCCTGCATCCCTGAGGAGGCCCAGGCAGGGGGAGCTGCCCTGGATCCAGAGGCAATTATCCCGCTTGGAAATTATCCTGACCCCAGAGCTGGACTGGGGGTCTCTCAACAACCACCTGAGTTCAGGCAAAAACCCCAAAAATCGCACCCTGGGAAGCCTGGGAGGGTGATTTTCACTGAGTTTTGGCTGGTGGTGCCATGGAGATCCGAGGGGAAAATCCTGGAAATACGAGGATGGATCGGGACAAAAAGATGGAAGCGATGGATGAAGCTCAGGGAAATGTTATGGAGTGGGAAAAGAGCCAAAAGGTCCAGGTCTGGAGGGAGATTTAAATATTTAAAGCTTCTGAAGTGCACAGAGACCACTCTAAAATCCCAAACTTTTGTTCAGTTGGGAAAACCTCTGGAAAATCTGGGAATCCAAGCCCTGGCCCTTTGTTCCTCAGAAAGCTGCTGGTTAAAAACAACTCAAAATAAAGCCTGGGTTCCTCAGAGAACTGATCATCAAAAAAGCCCAAATCCAGTTGGATTCTGGGCATAAAACTTCGGAAAAACCAATTTGTTGCCCAGCTCCCTGCTGTGATCCAGGGCTGTGCTGTGGATGTCCTCAGAAAAAGGAATTCAGCTTGGAAAATGTTCCACCAAGGAAATTCATCATTTCCTGGGCTCAGCACAAAGTGCAGCCTCCTGCACACCTGGGCTTTCAGCAAATTCCTAAAAATATCCTAAAAATATCCCAAAAGGGAGACTTTGGAGTCACCTCCCTGCAGCTGCTACTGCAAATCTTCATTTTCAGGTGTTCTGCTTTCACCTGTTTCTCATGATTTTGGGGTTAATTATTATTTTCCCTGATACTGAAAGAATAACCCTGAAGGTTATTCCAGAGGCATGGTGAGGTTTTTCCTGTCATTCCAGCTCTCCCAGCTGGATGGAACATGGAAAATTCCCAGCAGGTCACTCCTCTCCTTTGAAATTTGGCTTTAAAATCTTTATTTTGTGTCTGTCTTCTCCCTTTTTTCCAAATGCCAGAGCTCCAGGACAGATCCTGTATTGGCAATATTAAAAATTGGGAATTCTGTGGTGAATGAAAAAAAAACAATTGGGAATTCTGGGTAGAATGGGCCCAGATCAGTCTCAGAACTCCTGGGATTTATCAGTTCTTATTTTTAACCTTATCCCCACCTCGTAACTGTTTAATTACTGCCTTAATCAACCCCTGATTCATTTAATGAGCGAAATCCAAGCGTTTCACCCCCAGCACCTTGGAATTGTGGATTAAAATTCACCTGAACCCCTGGCATCGATTCCAAGTGGGAAAATCGATGCCTGGCACTGGCAGCCACAACCTTGGCAGGGACAAAGGGACAGCAGAGGAGAGCGAGGGGACACGGGCTCCAGGTGGGATCAGGAAGGAGGATGAGCCTGATTTGGCTTGATTGGAATAAAAAATCCCGTGGGAAAGGGGCAGGGATGGGAGTGGTACCAATAGATATTTTATTTGTTAAATAAATAGAAATTATTTACCTTATGCTCCCTAATTAATCTCAAAATTAAAGCTGCTCAGCCTGGATCCCGCCACCGCCATCTATCAGAGCACAATTAACTCATCTATCAGCACTCAATTAATTCTTTCTCATTAATTCCCCATTAACTCATTATTGTTTCCCCCTCAGTCAGCAGAGTTTATTCCAGCTGGGGCTCCCTAAGCACTGACCCGAACGGGAGAGGATTTCCAGCTTTTCCTTTAGGAATGGGACCATCCTAGATGGAGAGGGGAATCAACCCCAAACCCGCTGCTTTTCCTTAATTCCAAACAACCCCAAACCCGCTGCTTTTCCTTAATTCCAAACAACCCCAAACCCGCTGGTTTTCCTTAATTCCAAACAACCCCAAACCCGCTGCTTTTCCTCAATTCCAAATAATCTCAGCCCAGAGCTTCTCCCTGTGGCTCCGGGAACCATCCCATGAGCACATCCGAAGAGGAGAGGATTTCCAGATTTCCCTTTAGGAACAGAACCATCCTATATGGAGAGGGGAAACAACCCCAAACCCGCTGCTTTTCCTCAATTCCAAAGAATCCAATCCCAGCTTGGTGCCTTTTCCTGTGCGACTCCAGGGACCATTTTGTGAGCACATCCAAAGGGGAGAAGATCTCCAGCTTTTCTTTTAGGAACAGAACCATCCTAGAAGGAAAACAGCTCTGGCTGGGAGGGGAAACAACCCCAAACCCGCTGTTTTTCCTTAATTCCAACGAATCCCAATTTGGTGCCTCTCCCTGTGCAGCTCTGGGACCATCCCATGAGCACATCCAAATGGGAGAGTATTTCCATCCTTCCCTTTAGGAACAGAACCATCCTAGAAGGAAATCAGCGCTGGCTGGGAGGGGAAACCACCCCAAACCTGCTGTTTTCCCTTAATTCCAAACAACCTCAGCTCGGTGCCTCTCCCTGTGGGGACCATCCTGTAAGCACATCCAAACGGGATATTTCCATCTTTTCCTTTAGGAACAGAACCATTGTAGATGGAAAACAGCGCTGGCTGGGAGGGGAAACAACCCCAAACCCGCTGCTTTTCCTCAATCCCAAACAACCCCAAACCCGCTGCTTTTCCTCAATCCCAAACGACCCCAAACCCGCTGCTTTTCCTCAATCCCAAACAACCCCAAACCCGCTGCTTTTCCTCAATCCCAAACAACCCCAAACCCGCTGCTTTTCCTCAATCCCAAACAACCCCAAACCCGCTGCTTTTCCTCAATCCCAAACGACCCCAAACCCGCTGCTTTTCCTCAATCCCAAACAACCCCAAACCCGCTGCTTTTCCTCAATCCCAAACGACCCCAAACCCGCTGCTTTTCCTCAATCCCAAACGACCCCAAACCCGCTGCTTTTCCTCAATCCCAAACAACCCCAAACCCGCTGCTTTTCCTCAATCCCAAACAACCCCAAACCCGCTGCTTTTCCTCAATCCCAAACAACCCCAAACCCGCTGCTTTTCCTCAATCCCAAACAACCCCAAACCCGCTGCTTTTCCTCAATCCCAAACAACCCCAAACCCGCTGCTTTTCCTCAATCCCAAACAACCCCAAACCCGCTGCTTTTCCTCAATCCCAAACAACCCCAAACCCGCTGCTTTTCCTCAATCCCAAACAACCCCAAACCCGCTGCTTTTCCTCAATCCCAAACAACCCCAAACCCGCTGTTTTCCCTTAATTCCAAAGAATCCCAAACCCACTGCTTTTCCTCAAGTCCAAAGAGCCCCATCTCCGTGTGTCTCCCTGTGGGGATCATCCCGCGGGCACATCCTTGCGGAGCCGGGATAATTGCCTGGAGCAGGGACATGGGGAGCAGCTGCTCCCAGCCCGGAGCCAATTAGCAGAGCCCCTCTCCCATCCCATCCCAGCCCTTCCCAGCCTCCTCCCGGAGCAGCCGGAACGCGCGGCGAGCCCCGGGAGCTGCGGGTCAAGGGCTGCTCCCGCTGATCCCAGCCGGTTCCCGGCTGGAAGTGCCTCTTCCATCAAACATCCCGGGAATGGCTTCATTGAGGAGCGGCCCCGCTGAGCAAGGGGGGGAAGGAGACAGATTGGCCTTGGCACAGCGGGTTGGAGACGCTCATTAATTCAATTACAGAGCAGGGAAGGATCCCGGAGCTGGGGAAGCAGCTCGGAGCTTATCAGCGCTGGTGGCTCCTTCCCTGATAAGGGCCAGGCGTCTCCAGGGGGACAGGGACAGCAAGGACAGACGTGCTGGCAATTATCCCACCGGCTGTTCCTGCAAGAAGGAGATTTCCAGGCGGGTTCTGCCTGGCTTTGGCTCAGTGTCCCTTCCAGTGACCACCCTGGGCTCTGGGAGCTGTCCCAGCCCATGGCATGGGTGGAACGGGATGAGCTTGAAGGTTTTTCCCACCCAAACCAGTCTGGGGTTCTGGGATTCCCTGTGTGGGTGGACGGGATGAGCTTGAAGGTTTTTCCCACCCAAACCAGTCTGGGGTTCTGGGATTCCCTGTGTGGGAGGGGATCTGCTGGAATTTGGAATTCTGAGACAGGAGGGCAGCTGGCTCTTCCCACATTGTCCCCAAAGGGTGGCCCAGGCATGGTGTGGATCAGGCAGGTGGGGCCTTTGTCCCTCTTGTTCCTTCTCAAAACCGGAGACAATTCTGAGTCTGAACACCCCAAAAGCAGCTTCAGGCTCATCCCAGGCATGGAACAGAATGGTTTGTGCTGGCTTGTACTGGTGTGTACTGGTTTGCACTGGTTTGCTCTGGTTTCCACACCATCAACAAACTGGTTTGAGGTGTCAGGAGCCCGTGGAGCTGCAGGGACAGAGGGGACCTGCAAGATGTGTCCAGAGCCGTGAAGATCCCAGTTCTCTCCTCTCCTTCCTCACCCAGGAGAGGATTTTGGAAGAATGAACCAGGCAAAGTCTGTGCAGGCAGAGTAGGAAGCTCAGGGACCAGGGGACATTCCCAGCTCCAGCTGTGGTGCTCCAGGAGGTCCCCACTCCTTGCTCCACGTGTCCCCAGGGATGCTGGTCCCTCTGGAAGGGCGGGAATGCTGCGGGATGCTCGGTGGGAGTGGGAGGGTGTCTCCCCACAGGCTATGCTGACAGATGGGGTGCGGTTGTCACATTGCTCCTTCTCTCCTCCTCGTGGCTGGGCACACCCTACAAAACTGAAAAACAGGACTTTTTAGGAAAAGCCAAGCAGAGCTGAGCAGTTTTTCCCCTCTCCTGCAGTTTGGTGCCAAGCCCAGAGCGGGATGAGGAGCTACGGGCCGGTGTTCGAGGAGCAGCCATCCCACACCCTCTTCCCTGAGGGATCGGCAGAAGAAAAGGTGACCCTGGCATGCCGAGCCCGGGCCAATCCTCCCGCCACCTACAGGTGAGCTCAGGGCTCCCTCTGCACCTGGAATGGGATAGAAACATCCAGAATTCTATATATGGGAAATTATTGACTGGGGAATGAGATTCCTTGTCCTGTGAGGAGCCGAGGGAGCTGGGGAGGGTTTGGAGAAACCTGAAAAGGGTTTGGAGAGTCCTGAGGGGGCTGGGAAGGGTTTGGAGAATCCTGAGGGAGCTGGGAAGGGTTTGGAGAGTCCTGAGGGAGCTGGGCAGGGGCTCAGCCTGCAGCAAAGGAGGCTCAGGGGGAATTTCTGGCTCTGCACAACTCCTGCCAGGAGGGCACAGCCGGGGGGGATTTGGGATCTTATCCCAGGGAACAGGGACAGGAGGAGAGGGAACGGCCTCAGGCTGGGCTGGGGAGGCTCAGGTTGGACATGAGCAGGAATTTCCTCATGGAAAGGGCTGGAAGGGGCTGCCCAGGGGGGTTTGGAGCGCCCATCCCTGGAGGTGGCACTGAGCGCTCAGGGTGGGGATGGGGCACAGATGGGACTCGATGATCCCAGAAGGATTTTCCACCCTCCACAATTCCACAATCCTGAGATGTTCCACCCCTCCCAGGGCACGGCTCACATCCAAATTGACCTCCAGCTGGAAATCCATCAGGCTCAGCCCCATGAGCATGGCCGTGGGGATTTATCCCATTTTTCCCATCAGGTGGAAGATGAATGGCACGGAGCTAAAGCTGGAGCCGGATTCCCGCTACAGGCTGGTGGCCGGGGATTTGGTGATCAGCAATCCCGTGAAAGCCAAGGATTCTGGCTCCTACCAGTGCGTGGCATCCAACTCCAGGGGCACCGTGGTGAGCAGGGAGGCCTCGCTCCGCTTTGGCTGTAAGTTTGGCGCCGCCAGGTAAATTAAACACAGCCCCAGTTAGGCTGGGCTTAAACGGAGCCTGCCTGGGAAAAGGCTGGAGAGAATCTCTCCAGCGCATCATCCCATGGAGAAATCTCCCAGCACTTCCATAGAAATTTGGAGAATTTGGAGATTTATGGAGAAAGCCAATGATATTTTTGGATCTCCCACCCGAGGAGGGGCAGAGAAAGCGCAGATGTTCCTCCAGCTGTGTTTTCCTGTCCGGGTTTCACTCTGCCTGTTCAGTTTTGCAGGAATTCTCAGCGGAAGAGCGGGACCCCGTGAAGATCACCGAGGGCTGGGGGGTGATGTTCACCTGCAGCCCCCCGCCCCACTACCCAGGTAAGGGGGAGACAGCAGAGCATGGGGCTCCCAGATTTTCTGGGAATTCCATGGAAGGAAAATTGGGGTTAATTCAGAGTTTGCAACACAACACAGCAGAGGCAGGACTTGGTGTGTCCGTGCAAGGGCCAATTCTAGCCTGGAATCCTGCTGGGTCCATCCCGTATGGGAGGAGACAACAACCACAGCAGTCAGTTCCCTTTTCCTCCCATGGAAAGACCAATTCCAGCCTGGAATCCTGCTGGGTCCATTCCACCTGGGAGGACAAACCAATCCAGTTCATTACTTTCCTTTTTCCCCCCAGGTTTATCCTACCGATGGCTCCTGAATGAGTTCCCCAATTTCATCCCGGCCGACGGGAGACGTTTCATCTCCCAGACCACGGGCAACCTCTACATTGCCAAGACGGAGGCCTCGGACCTGGGCAACTACTCCTGCTTTGCCACGAGCCACATGGACTTCATCACCAAGAGCGTCTTCAGCAAGTTCTCCCGCCTCAGCCTGGCTGCAGAGGGTCAGTGCTCTTGGGTTGTCCCAAAAATGCCAATTCTTATGGGAAAAATCCAAATTAATAAATGCCGCAAAGCATTTGGGGACAGTGCCCAAGTCATCCTCCAGCCTCTCTTAAGAGCTTCAAAAATATGGATGGGCTGGTATGGGAGGGAAGCAGCTCTCTCTCCAAGATTCCCTGTTTCCACTCCATCTGTGGGGTTTCTCTATTTTTAAAGGATAATTCTGGTACAGGGAAAAGGGAATTAAAGAAGAGGAAGGCCCGGATGGACATGGATTGGAGCAACCTGGGACAGTGGAAAGTGTCCCTGTCCATGGCATGGGTGGAACTGGATGGGCTTTAAGGACCTTCCAACCCAAACCATTCCAGGATCCTGGGGAATCCAGAATTCTCAGGCATTGTGAAGCCTTGAGATGTTATAAAAGAGATTTTTAGAGACTTCAGCAAGAGCTGTCTGAAAAAGAAAATGAAACCTCTGTCCCCTCACCCAAACGGGTTGGGAAGTCACCTCATGGCTCCCTCTGCCCTTTGAGACCCCGCCCCGGGTGGCATTTTGGTGTCACCCAGGTCCCCTGAGCGGTGTTTTCTCCATGGCAGATGCCAGGCAGTTCCCACCCAGCATCAAGGCCAAGTTCCCTGCGGACACCTACGCTCTGACCGGGCAGGTGGTGACCCTGGAGTGCTTCGCCTTTGGGAAGTGAGTGCAGCTCTGTGTGGATCAGGATTGGGATTGGGATCAGGATTGGGATGGGGATTGGGATGGGATGGGGAGGGAATGGCAGAACTTCCACACCTCCAATGGAAGACCAGAGATGGAGGGAAATGGGAAAAGGGAGGAGCTGGCCAAAGCAAAGGCCCAGTGGGACAGGACCAGGGTGGCCACATGGGGATTGAGCTCAGCCCGGGTTCACCAGCTTGGCTTTTCCGCAGCCCCGTGCCCCGGATCAAGTGGAGGAAGCTGGATGGGCCGCAGTCCTCCAAGTGGATCGGCAGCGAGCCCCTGCTGCAGATCCAGCAGGCTGGATTTGAGGATGAGGGGACGTACGAGTGCGAGGCGGAAAACTCCAAAGGGAGGGACACCCACCAGGGCCGCATCATCATCCACGGTAATGCATCCAAACTCGTCCCTTATCCAAGGGGACACACCCAAGCTCGTCTCTTATCCAAGGGGACACCAAACTCATCCCTTATCCAAGGGGACACACCCAAACTCATCCCTTATCCAAGGGAACACACCCAAACTCATCCCTTATCCCAAGGGACACACCCAAACATGTCCCTTATTCAAGAGGACACACCAAACTCATCCCTTATCCAAGAGCACACACCAAACTCATCCCTTATCCAAGCGGATGCACCAAGCTTGTCCCTTATCCAGGACACAACAAAACGTGTCCCTTATCCAAGAGGACACATGCAAAAATGTGTCCTTCACCCAGGGAACAGATTAAACATGTGTTCTTCATCCAAAGAACACATTAAACACATGTCCTTCACCCAAGGAGCACATCTAAACATGTGTCCTTCACCCAGAGAACACATTTTAACTTCCCAAGGTGCCCCGGGCAATGGTCCAAGGCTTTGGGACTAAAACCACCCCCTCAAATCCTGCCCCTTCCCAGCCCTAATTAAAGGTGTTGCAAAGCCCCAACCAAGACCTGCAGGGGTCAGGGAAACCTTTCCTTGATGGGCACATTTGGGCTGTGGCAAAGAAAGAGAGAGAGCTCTTAACAGGCTCTAAAATCACCACAGCAAACATCAGGGAACCAGGGAAGGAAGGAGAGGGCTAAAAATCAAACTTGGCTCGCGCTCAAGATCCTCTCCAAGCCTGAGGAGCTCCCAGCAGGGGAAACGCTCCGAGCTGTTGAGCAGATCTAATCAAGTTAAAAAACTTAAGCTGGTTACCTCATCCTGATCCCAGTTTTTCCTGAAGTTCAGGAATGGCCTGAAGCTGAGAGAAGGAAGGTTCAGAGGAGATTTCAGGAAGAAATTCTTTACTGTCAGAGGGTGAGGCCCTGGCACAGGGTGGATGGGGATGGTGGCACAGGGGCTGTGGCATTTCCCATTCATGGAAGTGTTCCAGGCCAGGCTGGACAGGACGTGGAGCAAGCTGGGATGATGGAAGGTGTTCCTGCCCAAGGCACTGGGGGATCTTGAAGTTCCTTTCCAACCCAAACCCTTCCATGATTTGATGGTTCAGGAATGGCTGAATTTACTCTTAAGAAGAGAAACCAATTCCTCAGCCCTGGACTCTGCCCTGATCTTGCACAGCAGGACCCGGCCGTGCCTCTCACTGCACAAAAGGCCGGGGCGGTTCCCGTGGCAGATCCCGCTGTGCCAACGACTGTGCCGGCAGCGCTGGCACCAGGACATCCTTCTGCCAGCCTGGCACTGCCACCTCTCAGCTGAGCTCCTTGGCTCTGCCCTCTCTCTCTTGTCCCCCGCAGCCCAGCCCGACTGGCTGGACGTGATCTCGGACACCGAGGCCGACATCGGCTCCGACCTGCGCTGGAGCTGCGTGGCTTCGGGCAAGCCCCGGCCCACGGTGCGGTGGCTGCGGGATGGGCAGCCCCTGACGTCCCAGGTACCCCCCCAGCCAGCTCTGACCCCGCTCCTCCAGCCCCAGCCCCTCCTCCTGCCTCGCTCCTGCATCCCCGCCCCGGTTCTCACCCCGCATCCCTCCTCCATGTGCCCCCATCGGGCTGCGAAGCGACGGCACCATCCCCGAATCCCCTCTCCCGGCGCTGCCATCCCAGCCATTGCTTCGAGCAGCTGCAGGGACTCACAGCCGGCCAGCAGGGAGGACAAACAGCCCCTCGTGCCTGTCCTGGTGTCACCTGCACGCTGCTGCTCAGGTGTCTCGGCAAGCAGAGCACGGCGACGCGGGGGAGTGACCGCACAGACATGAAAACAATTCCTGAGTTTTCCCCCATGGAAAACCAGGCCACCCCAAGGAGTCTGTGATGAAACTCAACCCTGACCCAGCTGAGGACTGAGTTCCATTTTAATTTTTTTGTTTTTCTCATCTAATGGGTTCATCCTCTTGTTTGCACAGAACCGCATCGAAGTGAGCGGTGGAGAGCTGAGATTTTCCAAGCTAGTCCTGGAGGACTCTGGCATGTATCAGTGTGTGGCTGAGAACAAGCATGGCACAGTTTATGCAAGTGCTGAATTAACAGTGCAAGGTAATTCCTCCTTTCCCAGAGCTCTGGGTTCCAATGGCACACTGAAAAAAATCTCTTCCTAATATCCTGATGTGATCCTGACGTTGTGATGTTGCAGCGAGATAAGAGCGGGCAAAAACTGCTCCGCTCACCACTGAAATGGCTGCTGGTTCAACAAGACACTGTGCAAGCCTTGAAATTCTAAATCCTGTGTAAATTTTGTGTGAAAGTGGACAAAAAAATCTGTTTAGCCACAGGAAGTGGACAGGACACCCAGCAGCAGCACTACAGCCTCTCTTCCACTATAAATTCCTCTTTTTTGGAGGAAAGAGGGCAAAAAAAAAAAATTTCAGCCTTCATTCCACCCGGTTTCATAGATGGTGACTTGAGCTGAACTACTGCCAAACTTGTTTCACGTTAGTCCAAAAGTTTATCTCCTCGTGGAGATGCCAAAGATAAATTAAAGGCCCTGAGCACCAACTGCTCAACATTAACACACCGAGGCCAACAGGTAAATCCCGATTCCATCTGCAATTCCAGGAGGAGTTTCAGGCAAGCTGGATGTCTGCGTTGGTCAGGATATTGAAGAGATTATCCTCGACATGTTCCAAAGCAGCTGTTGTTGTGTCTCTCAAAGACCTTGCACTTGTTAGGGTCATTCCCATCGCTCCGTCCCACTCGTGTGCCACATAATTCCTGCCTGGCAGGCATCAGGATCCACCCTTGGCAGCCGAGGAATTCCTCCCTTATCCCGCTCTCCAGACTCTGCCTCGCTTCTCTTACCGAGCCATCCAACAAACAAATCAATTCCCACTCGCACGGCGCTGAAATTCCCCCCAGGCCAGCGTTTCTAATCGTGCCTTAATCCTCTCTTTTTATCCCTGTAGCCTTAGCTCCAGATTTTAGACTAAACCCGGTGAAGCGCCTGATCCCGGCAGCCCGCAGTGGGAAGGTCATCATCCCGTGCCAGCCACGAGCAGCACCAAAAGCCACCGTGCTCTGGACCAAAGGGACAGAACTCCTGGTCAACAGCAGCAGGTAGCAGCACAGAGTCAGCTTCCACCTAGAAAACGGAGCTGAAATAATTTTATTTTCTTTAACAGAAGACTGGACTCGATGATCCAAAAGTGCTGCTGGCTCCCTGAATTTTGTTGCTCCTCTAATTTCTCCTTTAGCAAACTCCTACACAATATTTTCTGCCTGATTTTGTCTCTGGTTTCTCCAAAATCAGTGGAAATTCCCAAATGTCCAGTGGACATTTTAACATTCCTTTGTGTGGCTCCTCCTCCTTTGCAGGGTGACGATTACGGCGGACGGGACCCTGATCCTGCAGAACATCAGCAAATCCGATGAGGGAAAATACACCTGCTTTGCTGAGAACTTCATGGGCAAAGCCAACAGCACTGGAATCCTCTCTGTCCGAGGTAGGGATGATCATTTGGGGTCAATCAAGCAAGAAACAGCCAAGAATGAATGATATGATGTTTCTTCTCTCGTTACACTCCCAAAAACCAGAATAATCAGGGAATCAAAGTGATTTCAGGTGGAGCAGCAAAACTTCTGCCTGACCTGCCAACAAACAGCCCTGGAGCAAAGTGTTTCCATTTCCTAGTCCCTCCTCTTCCTCCCGTGAAGCTCCAGCTGCTGGAATGGGATGAGGAGCTGGAGGGGATGGTTTGGGTGCTGAGGTGGGGATGTTCATTGCTAATCACCCTTCCCGCTCGTTCCCTGCAGATGCCACCAAGATCACGCTGGCACCATCGAGCGCCGACATCAACGTGGGTGAGAACCTCACCCTGCAGTGCCACGCGTCCCACGACCCCACCATGGACCTCACTTTCACCTGGTCCCTGGATGATTTCCCCATCGACTTTGACAAGTCCGAGGGGCACTACCGGCGAGCCAGCGCGGTGAGTCCAGAGGGAATTCCGGACCATCCAGAAGGGTGGAAAATGAATTCCACACTCGTTGGTTGTGTGTTTGTGCCCACCAAAGGTTCTCCATCACTTTGCCCAGAGTGGTTGTGAATTCCACATGCCTGGAAGTGTCCAAGGCCAGGTTGCATGGGGCTTGGAGCAACCTGGGATAGTGGAGGGTGGCGCTGGCCATGGCTGGGGTAGAAGAGGATGGGCTTCAAGATCCTTCCCAATTCAAGCCATCCCATGATTCCATGGTCATTCCCCTCCTAAACTGGAGGAGAAAGGGAAAGGCCTGTGGATAAAGGGAGGCAGAGATCACCCAGTGATCCCTCAATGATGGATCAATGATCACTCATTGATCACTCAATGATCAATCACTGATCACTCAACGTTCAATGATCACTTAATGTTCATTCAATGTTCAGTCAATGATCACTGATTGATCACTCAATGATCATCAATGACCACTCATTCATCACTCAATGATCAATCAATGATCACTCAACAATCAATCAGTGATCATTTAATGGTCACTCAATGATCACTCATTGATCATTCATTGGTCACTCAATGATCACCCAATGATCGCTCAATGTTCACTCAACCATCACTAAATGATCGCTCAGTGATTGCCCAGCGGTCACTCATTGATCACTCATTGATCACTCAGTGGTCACTCATTGATCACTCATTGATCACCATCCCAAGCCAAACAGACCCAGCACAGCCTCAGCCTTGGCCAGCACTGGATCCATCCAGGATCCATCCAGCTCCATTCCCCTGGGGGAATCTTTTCCCATCTCCCTCCTCTCCACCTCCACCACCTCCCACCCACCCAAACCCACCCCACACTGGATTCTGGCCAGCGACCGGTCACCTTCTGGCGCTGTCCCCATCGTGCTGTCCCCTTGCCCTGCAGAAGGAGGCCATTGGGGATCTCAGCATCTCCAACGCGCAGCTGCGGCACTCGGGGCGTTACACCTGCACGGCCCAGACCGTGGTGGACAGCGCGTCCGAGTCAGCCACGCTCACCGTCAGAGGTAATTCCCTGTGGGAATGTTCCCTGCTCCTGGCAAACCCAGAGCAATGACATGGCCTGTGCCATCAGCTGCTCTGTTACCACCTCACACCCAATAATTCCATTATAAGGCCCAGTGGGTTTTATTTTCACCCAAAACTTGGGTTTGATCATCTTGGAGGTCTTTTCCAACCTTTCCAACCAAGCTGAGGAGCTTTTCCAGAGGCTCAAGCTGGTGGTGAGGCTTCTCACCTTCCAGAAAAGAAAGGCCCAATGTGAATTTAGGACTTGCACAATGCACAGAGTGACAAACCTCCAGATTTTCCATGCCAGTGACACATTCTCCATGTCCCCAGGACCTCCAGGCCCACCTGGAGGGGTGGTGGTGAGGGACATCGGTGACACCAGCGTCCAGCTGAGCTGGAGCCGTGGCTTCGACAACCACAGCCCCATCGCCAGGTACCTCATCGAGGCCCGGACCCTCCTGTCCAACCAATGGAAGCAGATGCGCACCAGTGAGTGTCCCCACAGTGGCACCAGTGACACATCAAGGCCACCAGCCACATCGCCAGCCCTGGCTCCGTGCTGCTCCTCGCTCTATTCCTTCCCCTCTGGTGCTGTTGGATTTTACAGATCCCGTAAACATCGAGGGCAACGCAGAGACGGCGCAGGTGGTGAACCTCATCCCGTGGATGGATTACGAGTTCCGGGTCCTGGCCAGCAACATCCTGGGAATTGGGGAACCCAGTCTGCCCTCCAGCAAAATCCGCACCAAGGAAGCAGGTGGGTGTGGAGACAAGCCCAGGTCCCTGCCCAGGATGGTCCCAAGGGATGAGTCATCTCCTGGAGAGCTCCCAGAGCTGAGGCCACCACAGGATTTTCCATCTTTTTGCCCATTTCTGTGTCAAAGATGAGCAGGGTTAGAGTTGCACTTGCCAGCACTGCATCCAGCTGGGAATGTTTGTTCCATGTCAATCTGCTTGGACAGAAAGGATGGGAGAACAGCAGGAGAACCTCACCCAATCCACCAAATGCAAACCAGCTTCTTCCTAATAAAACTCCCCTCCACATCCCTGATTTTGAGCTCCATCCTTGTCCCCAAGGACACCAAATCCTTGTCCCTAAATCCCCTGGTCAGGCACAAGCTGGAATTACACAGAGCCCAGTCCTTTCCTGGGAGCTGTCCCATCCGGTGTCACCAGTGTCACACCGTGTTTGTGTTCCTCTCCATCACTCCCACCTCCTTAACTCAAACTCTGCTTTTTTTGGGGACCTCACAGCACCAACGGTGGCACCGTCCGGGCTTGGCGGCGGTGGAGGGGCTCCCAACGAGCTCATCATCACCTGGACGGTGAGTTGGGAACAGGGAAAGCACCAAGGTGGGACCATGTGGCGTTTTTGGGGGGAAATCAGTGCTGCCATCCCAGTTTGGACACGGGGTTGAGCCAAGGGCTGGTTTGGATGGACCAAGCACACATTTCCTTTGGGAAATCAGTTCCAGTGTCCCAGTTTGGAAACAAGGATGGTTTGGATGCACCAAGGGCTGGTTTGGATGCACCAAGCAACATTTCCTTGGGAATCAGTTCCAGTGTCTCAGTTTGGACACAGAGTTGAGCCAAGGTCTGGTTTGGATGGACCAAGTGCACATTTCCTTGGGAAATCAGCGCCACCATCCCAGTTTGGACACAGGAATGGTTTGGATGCATCAAGCGCAGATTTCCTTTGGGAAATCAGCGCCACCATCCCAGTTTGGACATGGGGTTGAGCCAAGGGCTGGTTTGGATGGACCAAGCACAGATTTCCTTCAGGAAATCAGCACCACCATCCCAGTCTGGATGAGCCCAATCCCAGTTTGGACGGACCAAGGCTCTCTCTCTCTCTTCCCAGCCGACGCTGCGCGACTACCAGAACGGGGAGGGCTTTGGGTACATCGTGTCCTTCCGGAGGAAGGGCAGCCAGGCCTGGCTGAGGGCGCGGGTGCCGCACGCGGAGTCGCTGCACTTCGTGTACCGCAACGAGAGCATCGCGCCCTACACCCCCTTCGAGGTGAAGATCAGGGCCTACAACAACAAAGGGGAGGGCCCCGAGAGCCTCACGGCCATTGTGTACTCAGCAGAGGAAGGTAAAGAGCAGCAGGAGAGCTGGGAATGTTCACCTGGAGGGGAGAAGGCTCCAGGGACAGCTCAGAGCCTCTCCCGGTGCCTGAGGGGGCTCCAGGAGAGCTGGAGAGGGATTTGGGACAAGGGATGCAGGGACAGGACACAGGGAATGGCTTTCCACTGCCAGAGGGCAGGGATAGATGGGATTTGGGATGGAATTGTCCCTGTGAGGGTGGGGAGCTGGGATGGAATTCTCAGAGAAGTTGTGGCTGCCCCTGGATCCCTGGGAGTGTTCAAGGTCAGGCTGGATGGGGCTTGGAGCAGACTGGGACAGTGGGAAGTGTCCCTGCCATGGCAGGGGTGGCACTGGATGAGCCTTAAGGTCTCTTCCCACCCAAACCGTTCCACAACAGCACAGACTCAGAATTCCCAGTTTTGTCCAACCCACTGCCTTTCCCCAGCCAGATCCCTGTATATCCGCGTCCATCCAGGAGCTCAGATATTCTTTTGGCTCCTCTACTCCTTCAAACTCCAGAGTGAGGATCCCCTAAGCCCAGCCCGGCTGCCCCACAGCCTCGGGGCAGACACGGATCCCAGAGCTCACAGCTGTGGCCCTGCTTGTCCCCCTAAGTCCCTAAATCCCTTACACCAGCTGTCTGCCAGGGGATGACGCTCCGGGAAAACCTTTTGTTCCCAATGGGCCCAAAGTCAGGAAAAGGATTTTTATTCCTCTCTTTCAGAACCCAAAGCGGCTCCTTACAGGGTCATTGCCAAGTCTGTCCTGTCCTCGGAGATGGATGTGTCCTGGGAGCCTGTGGAGCAGGGAGAAATGACCGGAGTGCTTTTGGGATACGAGGTAGGAGATTCCAATGGGAATGGGAGACCCCAGCAAGGAAAATTCCCCCGGGTTATGTGAGGTGAAAGGAAACAGCATTTTGATTCCAGAGGTTGGGGGATAATTCTCACACCACGTGGTTCTAATGGGGCTGGCACTGCTCTCTCAGGAGAGATTAAAGGGAATCATCCCGTTTTTCCTGCCTGCCTTTCCTGGGAGGCCGTGGCCTCATTCCTGGGCGCACACAAAGCAAAACACATGGAAACAAACACCCAAAGTTCCTTCAGGGTGGGCTGATTTGGGATTTGCAGATCTCTCCTTCCTAAACCCATCCCGTCCTTTTCCACACAGATCCGGTACTGGAAGGACGGGGACAAGGAGGAGGCGGCTGACAGAGTGAGGACAGCAGGGCTGGTGACATCGGCCCATGTCACCGGCCTGAACCCCAACACTGACTACCACGTGTCAGTGCGAGCCTACAACCGGGCAGGGACCGGCCCCCCCAGCCCTGCCACCAACGTCACCACCACGAGACCTCGTGAGTGAGCCCTGACCCCTCTGCCTTCCACAGGATCCCCCAAAACCCCCCAGACTTTGATCTTTTGATGTCCCCTGAATGGTGACAGCTCAGGGGATGGCTGGGACCAGCACAGCCTTCTCGTCCTCCCTCCTTGATTTACCCAATCCTGTCTGGTTTTGCATCCCTCAGCACCAAAAAGGCCACCTGGGAACATCTCCTGGACCTTTTCCGGCTCCACAGTGAGCATCAAGTGGGACCCCGTGGTGGCCAAGGCAGACGAGTCGGCGGTGACGGGGTACAAGGTGAGGCCAGCGAGGCTGGGATTCTCCTGGAGGTGATCCAAGGAAGTCACAGGGAATGGGAGCTCAGCATTCCCTGTTCCCACAGATGCTCTACAGGCAGGATTCCCACTCGGCCCCCACCTTGTACCTGGCCAGCAAGAGCCAGATCGACATCCCCATCCCTGAGGATTTCACTCACGCCTTCGTCCAGATCAGGGTCACCGGGCCCGGCGGGGACGGGACTCCAGCAGAAGTTCACATCCTCAGGAACAGCGGTACCTGTGCTCCTCTGGCCACACCCACCCTGCTGACCACACCCCCTTCAACTGACCACACCCATCCATGTGCTCCTCTGACCACACCCACCCAGACCACACCCATTCAACTGACCACACCCTCCAATGTGCTCTTCCAGCCACACCCACCCCACTGACCACACCCATTCAACTGACCACACCCTCCAATGTGCTCTTCCAGCCACACCCACCCCACTGACCACACCCATTCAACTGACCACACCCTCCAATGTGCTCTTTCAGCCACACCTGGCCCTCTGACCACACCCACACCACTGACCACACCCACGCCACTGACCACACCCACTCCCCCTTCCAGGGCCACGGGTTTTAGGTTCAGATTTTGGAATTGGTAATTTCTGGAATTGGTCCTTTCTGGAATTGTTTTCTCCTGGAATCAGCCTTTAGTTCCCTTGTGCTGTTCACTCATAGGAATTCCGGACTCTTCTCCTTCTCCCCACTCCTCTCCCCAAACCCATTCCAGCCTGACCCAGCTTTAGGATTTGCAGCCTCCAGACCCCACAACTCCCAACTTCCCAAGAGTTACCACCTAAAAACCATTTAAGTTTTCCACCAAGAGTGAAACCCCATTTCTGTGGGGCCACAGCTCCATCGAATTCCCTAAATCCGAGGGCAAATTCCCAGCGCCCACCCCCAAATTCCTGGTCCCAGCACTCCCAGGAGTTTCACCAGCACCAATCACACCAAAAACCCCACAAAACCTCCCTTAATTCCCTATTCCCTGCTTTTTCCAGGGACGAGCATGATGGTGGAGGACTCAGGGATGAGGCCAGCGCCACACGTCGTGGTTGTCACCACCAACTCCCTGCTGATGGTGGCCCTGATCAGCTCCCTGGAGCTCTGACCTTGGCTCCTCCCCGTCCCATGGGAACAACACCAAATCCCATGGGAACAACACCAAATCCCATGGGAACAACACCAAATCCCATGGGAACAACACCAAATCCCATGGGAACAACACCAAATCCCATGGGAACACCACCAAATTCCATGGGAACAACACCAAATCCCATGGGAACAACACCAAATCCCATGGGAACAACACCAAATCCCATGGGAACACCACCAAATTCCATGGGAACAACACCAATCCCATGGGAACAACACCAATCCCATGGGAACACCACCAATCCACTTCGGGGCAGCACCGCAGGGAGAGGATTGGAAGATTGGACCACGTGGTTGGAAGGGAGGAAGAAATTAAAAACAGCTTTTCTTTTTTTTTGGTTTTGAGGAACAAAAGCTTTCATACAAGACATGGGTCTCTTTAACTGATTAAATGTTTTTTAAGGAAAACGAAGAAAACGAGGAATTCTCCGGGAATTCTGCAGCCAGCTGCCCCCGCCCTCACTGTATCCATAGGTTTTCTGCCTTACTGAAGCCATGTATGAGATAACCAGACTGCTAAATTTGACTTTTTTTTTTAACTCTGTACAGTGAATTCCGTGGGGGGACGGGGACTGAGGAGTTCAGGGAGCAGCATGTCCCACACCCATCCCACCACAGCCAGCTCGGAGCATTCGTGGGATGGGACTGATCCCTTTTCCCCACAAAAAAGAACCAAATCCTGCAGGAACCAGCCCAAGGAGAAAAACCCACGGGAGGGACGAGCTCTGCCCCAGCCTGAAAAGCTTTTTTTACTACTCTGGTGTTCACTTGCAGCCCCAGCCTGGTGCTTGTCTCAGCTGTGAGGTGCAAATTCCGTGTTTTCCCATATCCCACGTGCTTTTGGGGTGGATTTGTCACCCTGTTTGCCTCTTTGGGAAAAAGGGAACCTTTCCCAGAATCCTTAATTTGGGCAGCTCTGCCTAAAACCAGAGGTGTCAACAAATCCAATTTCAGAGGGGCTTTAAGAAGGAACTTTTTAAAAAATGACAAAATTAAAACAGGAATGGGAGATTCCAGGAAGCCACCACTGGGACAAGAAGGAAAAATTGGACTCGGATTCATCTCCCTGCACTGAGAATTCACCCAGCCAAAATTCCAGGCTTGGATTGGGACTGCAAAGGCTGAGATCCAGCCAGGAAGAGGCTCTGGATTCCAGCTCTGACGCCTGCCGGACATCCCAAGGAAATTCCGGGATGCTGAGGAGCCCCCTCCACTCCAGAGGCTGGGAAAAGCAGGAATGCTGAGCTGAGCACCCACAGGACTGGCTGGGAATCGATGTTGCCTGTTGAAATCTCTGTCTCCCAGTAAAGCAGTTGACCAAAGTTAACGAGAATTGCTTGGTGTTGCTGCTGGTTCCATCCCGAGTGGGGTTTTAGGGATTTTCCCTGGCTCTGATTCCTCAATCCCAGACAAAACCGTGCCAGCCTGGGCAATCCCAACCCTGGAATTTCCTGGCTGGGCCCGGATGTGCAGTTTTCCCTTTAAATGCCAATTTTTAGCCCAGGTGGTGGCAGGGAAATCCCTCTCCAGACAGGGCAGCTCAGGCTTTGTTAAGCCCTGTTTTGGGCAGTCCCTTCTGCCATTCCGTAAATCCAGGGTTGGGAGAGCCACGGGGAGGGATCTGCACCTCCAAATCCAGCATTTGCACCTCGGGAAATGACAAAGATCTGCGTTTTTGGCTTGGAATGCTCCTTAAAACCTCTCAGGAGGTTCCTAAAATACAGCCCAGGGGTTAAAGGTGTGCAGGGCCAGGGAGAGAAGTGGAATTCGGGGCATTTGGAGGGAGGATGGAGAGAGGGAAGGATGGAGAGAGGGAAGGATGGAGAGAGGGAAGGATGAAGGAATGATGTAGAGAGGGAAGTTTGAAGGATAGAGAGAGGGAAGGATGGAAAGAAGGATGAGAAGGATGGAGAGAAGGAAGGATGGAGTGAAGGATGGAGAGAGGGAAGTTTGAAGGACAGAGAGAGGGAAGGAGCCCTGGCCAACCCCAGCCTCTGGTGATCCCAAAGGTCCCGGAGTTCAGAGCAGAGAGACATTTTTTCCTAATTTTCTGCCCTTTGTAGTGGGAGTTCATGGGCAGCGATTAAGAAAAGATTGTTTTGCAGGGAGAGAGGGGAAAAATGAGAGATAAAAAGGGGTTTTACTTCCCTACTTGCACCAACCTCTGCTATTCCTTTTTCATTCCTTCTCCCTTCCTTCCCCTATTATGATAAACATCCCCCAAACCTTAATATCCCTTCAAAAATCAAAGAGAACCCCCTAAAAAAACCCCCATTAAAGGCCCTTTGTGACAGCTGGACCCCAGTGGCCGTCCCAGCCCTCGGTCTCCAAATAAAAACTCCAATTATGGATTCATTTTCCCTGCTCTGAGCATCTGGCTCCCCTCAGAAATTACAAAACCCCGCAATCCAAAGATGAAGGAGATTTTTGGCTCCCGCTCTGACCCCCCCAGCAGAGCTGGAGCTTTCATCCCGCTGGATTTGGGAATCCCAGCTGGGCCCAAGACACTGAGATTTCCATGACAAAGAGCAGAGAGGCTCCTGCAGATGGGGCAGCTCTGGACCATTAACTCCCAGCCCGCTGTGATGGGTCATTCCCGATTTTTCCATGTTCAGGAGGTGAAAAAAACCCTCTGGGAATCAGCTCTGGGAAGTGCCTGGTTTGGTTTTCATTTAAATAAATAAAAATATTTCCCTCCTTACCCATGTTTTTCAGTATCAAAGCATTTTTGTGTCATTCTGGTGAAAGGAAAAATCATGGACGACCCCAAGAATCCCATCCTGAATTCCTAATCCAGGCTCCAAAGTGGCCAAAAATATTAATTTATAAACTGCGTCTTTTGCAAATAAATTCTAAATACATCATTGAATAGTTATGGGATCCATGGAACGTCCCGAGTTGGAAGGGGAGGATCACCAAAATCCAACTGTGGACAACCCAAAGAATCCCATTCTGAATTCCTGAATTCCTAATCCAGGCTCCAAAGCAGCCAAAATATTCAATAATAAATACTGAATTATTGCAAATTAATTTTAAGCATCCCATTAAATAGTTACGGGATCCACGGAATGTCCACAATTGGAAGGAGAGGATCACCAAAATCCAGCTGTGGATTTTGGAAAGGGAGGATCACCAAAATACAATTGTGGATGACCCGAAGAATCCCATTCTTAATTCCTGAATTCTTAATCCAGGCTCCAAAGTGGCCAAAAGTATAAATTTATAAATTGTGTCTTTTGCAAATAAATTTCAAATATCCCGTTAAATACTAATGCGATCCATAGAACGTCCACAATTGGAAGGGGAGGATCACCAAAATCCAACTGTGGACGACTTGAAGAATCCCATTCTGAATTCTTAATCCAGGCTCCAAAACAGCCAAAAATATTCATTAATAAGATGTGTCTGTTGCAAGTAAATTCTAAATATCTCAATAAATACTTATGGGATCCATGGAATGTCCTGAGTTGGAAGGATCACCAAAATCCAACAATGGATGATCCCAAGATTCTCACCCTGAATTCCTGATCCTAACAAAGAGCCAAAGACGGGGAATTGCGTCAATCTCTGTTCATTTCTCGTGCTGCTCTCTTCCCGCAAATCCTGCCCAGGCAGCAGAGCCCAAGGCCAAACACAGTCCCCATGATCACCCCGCTCCCAATTCCCAGCACGACCTCGGAAAACCACTGCTTCTCCCAAAAACGCTCCCGGCGCTCCCGGGGCCCCGTGGCGTTTTCCGGCACTTCCAACCCTTTGGCCGCCAGCTGCTGCTCCCAAGTCAGGGATTTCTCGAAGTCCAGATTCACCAGATCCCTGGGGATCACCCTGAGGCCGAAGTAGATCCTCTTGACGAGCTGGAAGGAGCTCAGCACCTGCACGTCGCAGCGGTAGGTGCCGGAATGCGACTCCAGCACCGGCGAGAAGCTCAGGGAACGGCTGGGATTGCTCAAGGGATGGAACAGGAGGTCGTTGGTGGTGATGAGCCCCCGGGCGAACTTCCAGGTGTAGCCGAAATTGGGTCCCTCCAGGCTGGCGGCGTCCCGGGAGAGGCAGGTGAGCTGGAGGGGTTTTCCCTCGGGAACGCTGAGGTGCTGCAGGCCGCAGATCCAATCGCTGAGGCAGCGCGAGCGCACCAGGGAGCAGTTGCGGTGCTCCCCGGCCGGGCTGACCTCGCACAGCTGCTCCTGCTTCACGCCCAGCCCGCAGGTGACGCTGCAGGGCGTGGAGTTCACCAGCACCATGGGCTTCAGCCCCAGCGGGATGGACTCCACGCCCGGCGGCAGAGTCACGTCCAATGCTGGTTCTGAGGGAGGCTTCGAGGGAAGCGCCGATCCCGACCTCGCTTCCGAGGGAAGCGCCGATCCCGACGGAGGCTCTGAGCGTGGTTCTGAGGGAAGCTCCGATCCCGATCTCGCTTCTGAGGGAAGCTCAGACCCCGGTACCAAGGGAAGATCCGATCCCAATCCCAGTTCCGAGCCCGGTTCCAAGGGAAGATCGGATCCCAATCCCGGTTCCGAGGACAGTTCCGAGCCTGGTTCCAAGGGAAGCTCCAATCCTGCTCCTGAGGGAAGCTCTGATCTTGATCCCAAGGAAAGTTCTGAGTCTGGTGCCAAGGGAAGCTCCGATCCTGCTCCCGAGGGAAGTTTTGATCTCACTCCCGAGGGAAGCTCCAATCCCAAGGGAAGCTCTGAGTCCGGTTCCAAGGGAAGCTCAGATCCTACTCCCGAGGGAAGCTCTGATCCCGATCCCGAGGGAAGCTTCGATCCCGAGGGAAGCTTCGAGTACAACATCAGGGGAAGCTTTGAGTACAGTCTCAAGGGAAGCTCTGACCTCGGTCCCGAGGGAAGCTCTGGTCCCGAGGGAAGCTTTGAGAGCAATCCCAAGGGAGGCTCTGATCCTGATCTCGAGGAACGCTCTGATCCTGATCCCAAGGGAAGCTCCAAGCCCATTTCCAAGGGAATCTCCATCCCCGGTTCCATGGGAAGCTCCATTCCCAGTTCCAAGGGAAGCGCCGCTGGAATGCACAGGGCACACAGCAGGATCACCACGATGGGGCTCTGCTCCATCTCCCAGGTGCTTCTGTGTCTGGGTTCAGCACTCCGAACCCCCCGGAATCATTCCACGAATCTTCCAGGTCCTTCAGGATGTCTCTGACATCCCAACAGATCTAATCCTTCCACCTGGGAAAATCCTCCCGGATGTGGAGCTGGAGGCACAAGTAAAAAAAGACATAGCAAGGCATTACTGGATCCAGCTGGGTGGGAATTCAAGGAATTCCATCGGGAATGCTCTTTGAAGAGGACAGGAGGATGTTCTGATCCATTGGATCCAATCCAACTCTGCCCAAATTCCATCAGTTTTGGGTGTGTTCGGCAATTTCAGAGTGAAATTCTCTCCTCTCTGTAAGACTCCCATCATTATTTTTGATGGGTTTCATTTTGGATGGATTCCCACTGGAAAAGGAGTGGCTCCAGTTTCATTTTCCCACCAAACTCTGAATTTCCAGCAGGAATTACTGCTGGAATCTCCAAAATAATGGAGGAAATCCCAAAATCCCAATTCCTCATGGAGGCCCTGTCCAATCCTCACTTATACAAACATATCCCAGCGCGGAGCACTCCCCAAATCCAACCCCAACATTCCAACCTCTACTGGGGCTGATCCATGGAAATCCAGGGTGCTCTGAGCCTGGTGGGCTCTGGTCACTCCGTGTCCACACCAGGCCCTGGAGCTGTTCCCATGGGAGCAGCTCTGATGTCACAGACGGAGCACAACAGCCCCAAACATTCCAAGGAAGAACCCTCAGGAAGGTCCAGCAAATCCTGGGGCCTTCAGAAGCTCCAGGGGAGGCTCTGGATGAAATTCCCAACCTTGGAAGGAGCCACAGGATTTGGGAGAGCTCTCAGAGCCCTCATTCCTGAGGGATCCAACCCCAAACCTCCACTGATGGATCCACAAGAATCATTCTCACGCTGCCATCCCAGGAAAACGCTCGGAGAGGAGATTCAGGTAGGATCATGAGGTGCTCAAGCATCCCAAAAAAATAATGCACTGCTGAAGTGTTCTTCTCTGGAAAATCCAGGTTTTTGGATGGAGGAACTCCCCCCAATTCTATGGAAACAAATAATGCACTGCTGAAGTGTTCTTCCCTGGAAAATCCAGGTTTTTGGATGGATGAACTCCCCCCAGTTCTATGGAAACAAATAATGCACTGCTGAAGTGTTCTTCCCTGGAAAATCCAGGTTTTTGGATGGAGGAACTCCCCCCAGTTCTATGGAAACAAATAATGCACTGCTGAAGTGTTCTTCCCTGGAAAATCCAGGTTTTTGGATGGAGGAACTCCCCCCAGTTCTATGGAATCATGTTCTCCATAGGTTCTGACCACAGTTTTATGGAAAAGGCATCCCATAATGAGAGTGTCCTGATGGGCATCCCTGGATTCCCACAGGGATTTGGGTTTGCTGAGCTCCTCTGCTCGTAATGAACACCTGGATCTATTTCCTTTCCTCACACTCCTCAAACTGAACTGAGGAATTCCCAAAGCTCCAGGAGGATTTTCCACCCCCAATCCCCCCTGGAGCTGCCCTCCCCTCCCCTCCCCTCTGTACTCAGGGATCTGGGAATTCCAGACTGCTTTGGGTGGGAAGGGACCTCAAACCCCACCCATTCCACCATCCCAGGATGCTCCAAACCTCGTCCAACCTGGCCTGGGACATTCCCTGGTCAGGAATTCCATTCCCTGAGCACTCAGGGTTTGGTTTTACTCCTCTCCCTTCACTAAAACCAACAAAAAAATACCCTAAAAACCCCAAACACGGCGTGTTTGAAAGATTCCCAAATTCCAGCATGACAGGAACCCCCAACTATTCCATGGAAAAGCCAAGATTTGCCCGTGGATTTTAGGAAATGGAAGGTACCTCTTTATTTACAAACACAGAACCACCACCGCTGCAGGAGCTGCTCCAATATTGTACAAAACCAGGGAATAAAATAAGGGTGGGAATAAATCAGGAAATAAAATAAAATAAAATAAAATAAAATAAAATAAAATAAGGATGGGAATAACCAGGAAATAAAACAAGGATGGGAAAAAAGCAGGAAATACAATAAAATAAGGATGGGAACAAAGCAGGAAATAAAATAAGGGTGGGAATAAACCAGGAAAGAAGATAAGGATGGGAATAGAGCAGGAAATAAAATAAGGATGGGAATAAAGCAGGAAATTAAATAAAGATGGGAACAAAATGAGAAATAAAACAGAGATGGGAATAAGGCAGGAAATAAAATAAAATAAGGATGGGAATAACCAGGGAAAAAAATGAGAACAAACAGGAAATAAAATAAAGATGGGAAATAATCAGGACAGAAAATAAGGATGGAAACAAACTGGGAAATAAAATAAGGATGGGAATAAACCAGGAAATACAATAAAGATGGGAATAAACCAGGAAATAAAAGAAGGATGGAAATAAAATAAGATGGGAACAGACCAGGAAATAAAGATGGGAATAAAGCAGGAAATAAAAGAAGGGTGGGAATAAACAAAGGCATTTACACTGTACAGAGGGGAAGCTGAGTTTGGGGGCATTCAATGCTTTAACCCAACCTGCAGAACCTTGGCCTGGGCTTTTTTTTAATTTGGGGGTCAGGCCCAGCAGCCAGGGTGGGTTTGGCACAGCAGAGTCACCCCACAAGTAAAAAGAACAAAAAAAAAATAAAAAGGAATTTTACACTTGTGGTCATAAATTTCCCCAAATGTCCCCAAAGGTGGGAATGAAAACGTCAAGTTTTGAAAAATTTCAAAACCTCTGATTTCCAAATGTTTTCTCTCTCCTCATTTTTACACCTGCACGGTTCTGGCTGCAAATCTGTCATTTTCCAGCTCCCTTCCTGCTTTTCATGTCTGCAGGAAATTTAAACAGCTCCTGATAATCCCAATAATTCCACCTGGGGGAACACTGAGAGCAACAAAACTCCAAAGTCCGGAGGAAAAAAAAGGGATTTAGGAATGAAATTTCCTTTGATCAGGATGTTGCTGTGGGATAAGAGCCAGGCTGTGAGTGCTGGACAGGGAAATGCCATTCCCATTCCTCCAGGAATTCCTGAAGGAATAAAAGTTGGGAATGATCTCCCAGATTCTGTTTTAACCCAGAAATGGGAAAACAGAAACCCTTTGGAAAAGTTCTTCTTCAGTTCTGACAAAAAAATTGGTTTTTGTTTATCAAGGAGGAGCCTGGATATTCCTGGAGGAGAAATTCCCAGGGAAGAGAAGGAACAAAACCATTGGAAAGGACAGGAAGAAACTCCAGCAGAGCTTTGGGAATCACAGGCTGGGAAAAAAAAAAAACACTGGAAAATGACATTTTTTATCTAAAGCTGCACCTTCTGCCACTGGCAGAATGGGAAAAACAAACACAAAACCAAGGCAGATTCCAGAGGGGCCTCAGGAATTGCAAATTCCTGAAAATCTGGGCTGGGATCAGCAGCTGTGCCCTGGGAAAAGCCAGGCTCAGAGAGTTGGGAATTCCCAGCTGGAAAAGGAGGCAGGAGACAGTCAGGAATCCAAACTCACACTCTGGGCTGTTCTTCCGTCCAGGAATGCTGAGAGATTTTGGGAGATAAAAGGTGGAGAGGCTCTGGAGTGGCAGGGAAGGGGCTCAGGTCACTTTGGGACAGGGATTTGTCCCCAAAAATCCCAGGCTGGAGCTCAGTCCCAGCCTGATCCGTGGATGGAGCTGCTCCCTCTTGCAGAGTCACTCCTGCCCCAAATCACTCCCTGAAATCCTTGGAATTCAGTCTGTGCCAGTCCTGCCTGGGAATTCCAGCACTTTGCACCACTGGGGAGCCAAGGGAGGAAAGGAGACAGGGAGGGAGGGAGGGAGGGGAGAGTCTTCATAGCAACTCTGAGATTGCACCACCTGCTGAAGAGAGCAGAGATGGAGAAGTGAGCGCGCGGCACCGCGGAGAGGCCCCCGGGAACACAGAGAGCCCCAGGAGGAGCAGGGAAAATGGGAAATGCAGGGGGAAAAAATGGGAAATGCAGGGAAAAAAATGGGAAATGGAGGGAAAAAAAATGGGAAATGGAGGGAAAAAAAATGGGAAATGGAGGGAAAAAAATGGGAAATGTATAAAAAAATGGGAAATGTATAAAAAAAAATGGGAAATGTATATAAAAAATGGGAAATGCAGGGGGAAATGGAGGGGAAAAAAATGGGAAATGTATAAAAAATGGGAAATGTATAAAAAAAATGGGAAATGCAGGGGGAAATGGAGGGAAAAAAATGGGGAATGGAGGGGAAAATGGAGGGAAAAAAAAGGGAAATGGAGGGGAAAAAATGGGAAATGTATAAAAAATGGGAAATGTATTAAAAAAATGGGAAATGTATAAAAAAAATGGGAAATGCAGGGGGAAATGGAGGGAAAAAAATGGGGAATGGAGGGGAAAATGGAGGGAAAAAAAAGGGAAATGGAGGGGAAAAAATGGGAAATGTATAAAAAATGAGAAATGTATAAAGAAATGGAAAATGTATAAAAAAATGGGAAATGCAGGGTGAAATGGAGGGGAAAAAATGGGAAATGGAGGGGAAAATGAGAAATGTATAAAGAAATGGGAAATGCAAGGGAAAAATGGGAAATGCAGGGGAAAATGGGAAATGTGGAAAAAATTATGGGAAATGCAGGGGAAAATGGGAAATGCAGGAGGGAAATGGGAAATGCAGGGGGGAAATGGGAAATGTAGAAAAAAATGGGAAATGTAGGGAAAAAATGGGAAAAGCGGGGGGAAATGGGAAATGTGGAAAAAATTATGGGAAATGGAGGGGGAAAAATGGGAAATGTATAAAAAAAGGGGAAATGTATAAAAAATGGGAAATGTATAAAAAATGGGAAATGTATAAAAAATGGGAAATGTATAAAAAAATGGGAAATGCAAGGGAAAAATGGGAAATGCAGGGGGGAATGGGAAATGCAGGGGGGGAAAGGGAAATGTAGAAAAAAATGGGGAATGGAGAGGAAAAAAATGGGAAATGTAGGGGAAAAATGGGGAATGTAGAAAAAAGAATGGGAAATGAAGGGAAAATTGGAAATGCAGGGAAGAAATGGGAAATGCAGGGGAAAATGGGAAATGGAGGGGGAAATGGGGAATGCAGAAAAAAAATGGGAATTGCAGGGAAAAATTGGAAATGTAAAAAAAAAAAGGGAAATGGAGGGGGAAAATGGGAATGCAGGGGGAAAATGGGAAATGTAGCAAAAAAAATGGGAAATGTAGGGGAAAATGGGAAGTACAGGGAAAAATACGGGAAATGCAGGGAAAAATGGGAAATGAAGGGGAAAATCAGAAATGTAGAAAAAAATGGGAAATGCAGGGGAGAAATGGGAAATGGAGGGGGAAATTGGAAAATGCAGGGGAAAAATAGGAAATTAAGGGAAAAATGGGAAATGTAGATAAAAAATGGGGAATGTATTAAAAAAAAAGAAAATGTACGGAAAAGAATGGGAAATGAAGGGAAAATGGGAAATGCAGGGGAAAATGGGAAATGTAGGAAAAAATGGGAAATATAGGGGGAAATGGGAAATGCTAATGTTAATTAAAAATTAAAGCTGTTTTTTTTGTGAGCAGCCCCTCCAAGATGGAAAATCCAAGGATCCTGCACTGTTTGAAAGCCAAGGACTGGAATTCTCCTTGGAAATCCCAATTTTCACCTCCCAGGCCATGACCCCTTCTCATTTCTGTTGTTAATTATATTAATTAACAGTGATAATTAATGAAAGCAGTAATTAACATGAAATTAATCATCTCCAAGCCAGCCCTGTGAGGATCCAGGTGCCATCCTTGAAAAGCCCCAAAAATCTTGGAAAATCCCCCAAAATTTCCCCCCAGAAAGAGACAAATCCCACCCAAACCCAACCCCAGGATGCTCCTGGATGCTCCAATCCTGGATTTTTCCAGGTGGAAACATTCCCAGAGAACATTCCCAAGGTTTTCCCATCCAAAATTCCCATTCCTGGAAATAACAAAAATCAAGACAAGCAACACCAAGGAGCTGAGCAGGAAGGGGAGGGAAAAAAGGGAAAAATCACTCCTGGAAATTAAAGGAATTAAAGGAATTAAAATAATTCCTGAATTCCTAAAATCCATGGCAGCAGCTGCTGGAATCAAGGAAATGCAGAATTTGATCCATCAAATCCATTTTTGAAGCTGGGTTGTGTCCCAAGGTTGAGTTCTGGATTAAAATATTTTTTAAAAAATCATCATTGCAGCCAAAATTGTGTTCTCTGTGCTGGGCCTGGAGGAGCTTTTCCCAGAAATAAAAGGAGGAAATTTCCCCCAAAAAAGGAGGAAATTTCCAAAAAAAAAAGAAGGAAATTGGAGGATGGGAAATGTTTGAGACTCAGGGTCTCAACGGAGGTGTCCTGCTCTGGAAGCAGCAAAATATTGCAAAAAAAAAGGGGAAAATCTGAATTTTTGCCTATTTGCAGCAATTGTGAAGGAGGAAAATCCCAAATTTCTCCTGCAAAAATCCCAAATTTCTCCTGCAAAAATCCCAAATTTCTCCCTCTGTGCAGCCACTGGAGTTTAAACTGGAATTAAAGTGGAATTCAAGGGCTGCAGCACAGCTGGGAATAGGAAATGCAGCTCCTGGATTTTACCCCACGGGTTTTTTTCAATAAATTATTTTTGATGCTCCTTTTTCTCCCAAAAACCAACTAAAATCCAGGTATTTTATAATTTCTACAGGAGCTGAGGGAAGGAATTGAAGGAATTAAAATAATTTTAATTTAGGAACATCTCAGCACCAAAAAACTGTGGAATCCTTCATTTTACCCCTGAAATATTTTGTGATTTCTGCAGGAGCTGAGGGAAGGAATTGAAGTAATTACACCAATTAAAGTAATTCGAATTTAGGAACAGTTCAACACCACAAAACTGTGGAATCCTTCATTTTCCCCCCAAAATATTTCCTGATTTCTGCAGAAGCAGAGGGAAGGAATTAAACCAATTAAACCAATTGAAATAATTTGAATTTAGGACCACCACAAAACTGTGGAATCCTTCATTTTCCCCTCAAAGTATTTCCTGATTTCTGCAGGAGTTGAGGGAAGAAATTAAAGCAATGAAAAAAATTTTAATTTAGGAACAGCTCAACACCACAAAACTGCAGAATCCTTTGTTTTTTTTCCCCAAAATATTTTGTGATTTCTGCAGGAGCTGAGGGAAAGAATTAAACCAATTAAAATAATTTCAATTTAGGACCACCTCAACACCACAAAACTGCAGAATCCTTCATTTTCCTGAAGGATTTACTAACATCAACTAAAATATTTCCTGACTTCTGCAGGATCTGAGGGGAAAAATTAAAGCAATTAAACCAATCAAAATAATTTGAATTTAGGGCCACCTCAACACCACAAACGCCCAGCACACAGAAATCACCTCCCCCACCATTTTCCCACGCGCAGAACTCGATTTTATTCCAATTTCTCATTCAAAAAAACCCCAAAAAACCCAATTTTGCCTCTCCTTGCCAGCAGCTGAGCAGGGAGGGAGGAATTTGGGGAGCTCTAAGGATGAGGGGTGACAAAGCAAGGCCACCAGGGAGGTGACACTGTCCTTACCTGTCAGGGGCTGGCCCAGCTCCGCCTGCACTTTACCCTTGGCTGCTCCTTCCAGAGGTAAAGCACCTCTGTCCCCTTTGTAGAGTTTCGGTTTAAATGGAGAATCTTTGTCTTTACCTTTTGATCCTTTGGGCCTGCCCGCCTGCTTCTTCTTGGATTTACCGTCGCCCTTCACGCCCAGCAGCGGGTGCACCTCTGGGGAGGGGAAAATGGGGGGAAAGTGGGGAGAAATGGGGTTTGGGGTGAGTTGAAATGCTGAAATGTTGGGATCAGATCTCTCCCAAAACCCCAAATCCTTGAAATCCTGATCAGATCCTCCCAATGGCCCAAAATCCTGGGATCGGAACCCTCCCAACACCCCAAAAGGCTCAGGATCTGATCCCACCAAATGCCCCAAAACCCTTGGGACTGGATCCCTACCAATACCCTAAAACCCTGAAATCCTCACCAGATCTCTCCAAATGCCCCAAACCCCTCAGGACAAGATCCCTCCTAATGCCCCAAAACTGTGAAATCCTAGATCAGATGCCTCCCAATAACCTAAAAACCTTGGGATCTGATCCCTCCCAACACCCCAAACCCTTGGGATCAGTTCCCTCCAAACACCCTAAAACCCTGAAATCCTGGGTCAGACGTTCCCAACACCCCAAAACCCTTGGGACTGGATCCCTACCAATACCCTAAAGCCCTGAAATCCTGACCAGATCTCTCCCAACACCCCAAAACCATTGGGATCAGATCCTGCCAAATGCTCCAAACCCCTTGGGATCAGATCTCTCCTAACAACCCAAACCCCTCGGGATCAGATCCCAATCACCCCAAACCCCTCAGGATCAACCCCCCAACACCCCAAACCCCTCAGGATCAGATCCCAATCACCCCAAACCCCTCAGGATCAGATCCCAATCACCCCAAACCCCTCAGGATCAACCCCCCAACACCCCAAACCCCTCAGGATCAACCCCCCAACACCCCAAACCCCTCAGGATCAGATCCCAATCACCCCAAACCCCTCAGGATCAGATCCCAATCACCCCAAACCCCTCAGGATCAGATCCCAATCACCCCAAACCCATCAGGATCAACCCCCCAACACCCCAAACCCTTCAGGATCAACCCCCCAACACCCCAAACCCATCAGGATCAACCCCCCAACACCCCAAACCCCTCAGGATCAGATTCCAATCACCCCAAACCCCTCAGGATCAGATCCCAATCACTCCAAACCCCTCAGGATCAACCCCCCAACACCTCAAACCCCTCAGGATCAACCCCCCAACACCCCAAACCCCTCAGGATCAGATCCCAATCACCCCAAACCCCTCAGGATCAACCCCCCAACACCCCAAACCCCTCAGGATCAGATCCCAATCACCCCAAACCCCTCAGGATCAGATCCCAATCACCCCAAACCCCTCAGGATCAGATCCCAATCACCCCAAACCCCTCAGGATCAACCCCCCAACACCCCAAACCCCTCAGGATCAGATCCCAATCACCCCAAACCCCTCAGGATCAACCCCCCAACACCCCAAACCCCTCAGGATCAGATCCCAATCACCCCAAACCCCTCAGGATCAACCCCCCAACACCCCAAACCCCTCAGGATCAGATCCCAATCACCCCAAACCCCTCAGGATCAACCCCCCAACACCCCAAACCCCTCAGGATCAGATCCCAATCACCCCAAATCCCTCAGGATCAGATCCCAATCACCCCAAACCCCTCAGGATCAAACCCCCAACACCCCAAACCCCTCAGGATCAGATCCCAATCACCCCAAATCCCTCAGGATCAGATCCCAATCACCCCAAACCCCTCAGGATCAACCCCCCAACACCCCAAACCCCTCAGGATCAGATCCCCCAACACCCCAAACCCCTCAGGATCAGATCCCAATCACCCCAAACCCCTCAGGATCAGATCCCAATCACCCCAAACCCCTCAGGATCAGATCCCAATCACCCCAAAACCCTCAGGATCAGATCCCAACACCCCAAACCCCTCAGGATCAGATCCCAATCACCCAAACCCCTCAG
This sequence comes from Artemisiospiza belli, assembly GCA_021963965.1. Classification (NCBI taxonomy): domain Eukaryota; kingdom Metazoa; phylum Chordata; class Aves; order Passeriformes; family Passerellidae; genus Artemisiospiza; species Artemisiospiza belli. Next base: position 4,164,161 of record JAKDEW010000037.1, on the reverse strand, counting down.
GATCAACCCCCCAACACCCCAAACCCCTCAGGATCAACCCCCCAACACCCCAAACCCCTCAGGATCAGATCCCAATCACCCCAAACCCCTCAGGATCAACCCCCAACACCCCAAACCCCTCAGAATCAGATCCCCCAACACCCCAAACCCCTCAGGATCAGATCCCAATCACCCCAAACCCCTCAGGATCAACCCCCCAACACCCCAAACCCCTCAGGATCAGATCCCAATCACCCCAAACCCCTCAGGATCAACCCCCCAACACCCCAAACCCCTCAGGATCAGATCCCAATCACCCCAAACCCCTCAGGATCAGATCCCAATCACCCCAAACCCCTCAGGATCAGATCCCAATCACCCCAAACCCCTCAGGATCAGATCCCAATCACCCCAAACCCCTCAGGATCAGATCCCAATCACTCCAAAACCCTCAGGATCAACCCCCCAACACCTCAAGCCCCTCAGGATCAAACCCCCAACACCCCAAACCCCTCAGGATCAGATCCCAATCACCCCAAACCCCTCAGGATCAACCCCCCAACACCCCAAACCCCTCAGGATCAACCCCCTAACACCCCAAACCCCTCAGGATCAGATCCCAATCACCCCAAACCCCTCAGGATCAGATCCCAATCACCCCAAACCCCTCAGGATCAGACCCCTCCCAACACCCCTTGGTATCAGACCCCTCCCAAAACCCCAAACCCCTCAGGATCAGACCCCAACACCCCAAACCCCCCAGGATCAACCCCCCCAACACCCCAAACCCCCTCCGCCCTCGCACCCACCGTCATTGGGGACTCCCTGCAGCTCGATGTTGGTGGTTTTGGGTTTTTTCTTGGGGTTCTGAGGCCCGTCCGAGGAGCCGGGCCGCTTCTTGTCGGGGCCCAGGGCGTCGTCGGGCAGCGCCCCGGGCACGGCCTCGGGTGGGGGCCCGTACGGGTTCTCCTCGGGGTCCTCCACCTCGGGGGCGATGGGCAGGTACAGCAGCGCCCGCGCGTCCTCCAGCTCCTCATCACTGCGGGACACACGGACAGAGGGGCTGGAGTGGGAGTTTTGGGGTTTGGGACGGGAGTTTTGGGGTTTGGGATGGGAGTTCTGGGGTTTGGGATGGGAGCTCTGGGGTTTGGGATGGGAGCTCTGGGGTTTGGGATGGGAGTTCTGGGGTTTGGGATGGGAGCTCTGGGGTTTGGGATGGGAGTTCTAGGGTTTGGGGTGGGATTTTTGGGGTTTGGGATGGGAGTTTTGGGGTTTGGGATGGGAGTTTTGGGGTTTGGGACGGGAGTTCTGGGGTTTGGGATGGGAGCTCTGGGGTTTGGGATGGGAGTTCTAGGGTTTGGGGTGGGATTTTTGGGGTTTGGGATGGGAGTTTTGGGGTTTGGGATGGGAGTTTTGGGGTTTGGGATGGGAGTTTTGGGGTTTGGGACGGGAGTTCTGGGGTGGGATTTTTGGGGTTTGGAACAGGGTTTGGGGTTTGGGATGGCATTTTTGGGGTTTGGGATGGGAGTTTTGGGGTTTGGAACAGGGTTTGGGGTGGGATTTTTGGGGTTTGGAACAAGGTTTGGGGTGGGATTTTTGGGGTTTGGAACAGGGTTTGGGGTTTGGGATGGGAGTTTTGGGGTTTGGGATGGGAGTTTTGGGGTTTGGGATGGGAGTTTTGGGGTTTGGAACAGGGTTTGGGGTGGGATTTTTGGGGTTTGGGATGGGAGTTTTGGGGTTTGGAACAGGGTTTGGGGTGGGATTTTTGGGGTTTGGAACAGGGTTTGGGGTTTGGGATGGGAGTTTTGGGGTTTGGGATGGGAGTTTTGGGGTTTGGGATGGGAGTTTTGGGGTTTGGGATGGGAGTTTTGGGGTTTAGATGCGAGTTTTGGGGTTTGGGATGGGAATTTTGGGTTTGGGATGGGGTTTGGAGTGGGGATGGGGGGAGTTGGGGATGGGGATTTTGGGGTTTGGAATTGGGTTTGATATGGGAATTTTGGGGATTGGGGGGGGTTGGGGTGGGGTTTGGGATGGGAATTTTGAGGTTTGGAACGGGGCTTGTAAATGGGAATTTTGGGGTTTGGGATTTGTATTGGGAATTTTGGTGTTAGGAACGGGGCTTGTAATGGGAATTTTGGGGCTTGGGATTGAGTTTGGAACAGGAATTTGGGGGTTTGGAGTGGGGATAGTGGGGCTTGGAATGGGAATTTTGGGTTTGGAATAGGGTCTGGGATGGGGTTTGGGGTGAGGATGGCGAGGTTTGGGATGGAGAGGGTAGGATTTGAAATGGGAATTTTGGTGTTTGGAATGGGAATTCTGGGGTTTCTAATGGGGTTTGGAATGGGAATTTTGGGGTTTGGGATGGGAATTTTTGGTTTTATAACAGGAGTGTTTAAAGGGAATGTTGGGGCTTATAACAAGAATTTTGTGGCTTAAAAAGGGAATGTTTAAAGGAATTTTGGGGTTTATAAGGCAATGTTATAAAGGGAATGTTGAGGTTTATGAAGGGATCGTTGTGGTGTATAAAGGGAACATTCTGTGGAGGTTAATTAGGGCCCATTAACGAGTTTCAGGCTCAGGGCTGAACTCCAGGGCCTGGCACCTGCTGCAGAAGGCGGCGATGGGATCCACGCTGGTCACGTCCACCTCCTCATCCTCTGCAGCATCTGCACCTGGGACCAGGGAAAATGGGAATTAAAGACAGCAAAAACACCTGGGACAGCAGAAAATAACCTGGAGAATTTCCTGTCACAGCAGAAAAAAACCCTAAAAAAACCCCACTGAAATATTTCTTACTATGGCACAAAACGAGCCTAAAATAATTCACATTAAAGCACAAAACAAACTTAAATATTTCCTATTAAAGCAAAAAACAAATCTAAAATATTTCCTCTTATAATAAAAAACAAGCTTAAAATTATTCATATTAAAGCAGAAAACAAATATTTCCTATTAAAGCAAAAAACAAATCTAAAATATTTCTTAATAAAACACAAACCAAACCTACACTAATTAATATTAAAGCACAAAAAAACCTAAAATATTTTCTATTAAAGGAGGAAACAAATTTAAAATATTTCTTATTAAAGAAGAAAAAAAATCTAAAATATTTCCTTTTAAAGCACAATAACCTAAAATAATTCCAGTTAAAGCACAAAACAAACCTAAAATATTTCTCTTCATAGCAGAAAAACCCCTAAAATAATTCATATTAAAATATTGTTAAAATCCAATTAATTATATTATGGAAAGTGCTTTTATAGGAAGCATTAATGAGGAATAATTCTCATTCCAATTATTTTTCATATTCCAGGATTTTAATTTTTTTTTCTCCTGGATTTTGAGCACCACCACGTGGCCAGGGAGGACCCCAGGGAGGTTGGGAATTCCCTGGGAATTTTTGGGAATTTTTGGAGAACTTTTAGGGGAATTTGTTGGGAATTTTTTGAGGAATTTTTGGGGAATTTTTGAGAATTTTTTGAGAACTTTTAGGGGAATTTGTTGGGAATTTTTTGAGGATTTTTTGGGGAATTTTTGAGAATTTTTTGAGAACTTTTAGGGGAATTTTTGGGGCAGCACCTGTCTGCTCTGGCTCGCTCTTATCCTCGTCCTCAATATCAAATTCTGATTCCCTCTCCTCATATTCCACATTTTCATCCAGCTCCTTGAAATCAGGGGCAAAAGCACTCCAGTTTTCCTGAAAAAATAATAAAAAAGCAGTTTTAATATAAACAAACAGCATTGGATTCCTGGAATTTTGAGGAATTAAATCCTGGAGGGGTTTAAAATATAGATGGGTGAAGGAGAAAGTTGGGAATGGCTGGAATTGGGGATCTGGGAGGGTTTTTCCAGCTTGAATTATTTTTTGGATCTGCAATCTTGTTGAAATACAATAAAAGCATTAAAAATTGAGGAAAATCCCATAAAAGCATTAAAAAAATCAAGGAAAATCCCATAAAAGCATTAAAAAATAAAGGAATCAACATTCACCTGGATCACTCCTGGAATTAAAGGAGGGAACAATTCCACAGAAAATGTCCCTGGGATGGAGTTTAAGCATGAACCCAAAGCTAAGCTGGAGTTTTGAGCTTGAAATCCCAAATTAAAATGAAGGAGAGCCCAAAAATGTGATGGAATGGGAATTTTTCAAGGATTTCAACACAGAAAAAAACTGAGTCCAGGCAGGATTATGGAATTATAGAATTCCAGGTGGGTTTGGGTGGGAAGGGAGCTTAAATCCCATCCCATCCCTTGGGCAGAGAAACTTCCCACTATCCCAGGGTGCCTTTTTATCCATTTTTTCCATTTTATCCATTGTCCAACCTGGCCTGGGACACTCCCAGGGATGGAGCAGCCACAGATCCTCTGGGAATTCCATCCCAGCCCCTCCCAGGGAAGGATTTATTCCCAAAATCCCACCCAAACCAACAGAGAATCCTGGACTGGTTTGGATTGGAAGCTTCACACTTCTCCCTATTCCAGGTTGCTCCAACCTGGCCTGGGACACTTTCAGGGATGGAACAGCCAAAATTTCCCTGGAAAAACCCCTTCCAGACCCTATTCCCAAGGGAATGAGCCCAAACTCTGACTCACCACTTGGTTCTGAACCATTGAATCCTGGAATGCTTCGGGTTGGAAGGGATCACCAGCTCCACACTTCTCCCTATCCCAGGCTGCTCCAACCTGGCCTAGGACACTTCCAAGGATGGAAGAGCCAAAATTTCCCTGGACAAAGCCCTTCCAGACCCTATGCCCAAGGGAATGACCCCAAACCCTCACTCAGCACTTGGTTCTGAGCCCATGAAATCCTGGACTGGTTTGTGTTGAAAGGGATCATCAGCTCCACACTTCTCCCTATCCCACGTTGCTCCAACCTGGCCTAGGACACCTCCAAGGATGGAAGAGCCAAAATTTCCCATTCCAGACCCTATTCCCAAGGGAATGAGCCCAAACCCTGATTCATTACTTGGTTCTGAGCCCATGAAATCCTGGAATGCTTTGGCTTGGAAGGGATCACCAGCTCCACGCTTCTCCCTATCCAAGGCTGCTCCAATCTGGCCTGGGACACTGCCAGGGACGGAACAGCCAAAATTTCCCTGGACAAGCCCCTTCCAGACCCTATTCCCAAGGGAATGACCCCAAACTCTGACTCAGCACTTGGTTCTGAGCCCATGAAATCCTGGACTGGTTTGGGTTGGAATCTCCACACTTCCCCCTATCCCAGGTGGCTCCAAATTTCCTGGGACACTCCCAGAGATGGAACAGCCAAAATTTCCCTATTCCAGACCCTATTCCCGAGGGAATGAGCCCAAACCCTCACTCAGCACTTGGTTCTGAGCCCATGAAATCCTGGACTGGTTTGGGTTGGAATCTCCACACTTCCCCCTATCCCAGGTGGCTCCAAATTTCCTGCGACACTTCCAGGGATGGAACAGCCAAAATTTCCCTATTCCAGGCCCTATTCCCAAGGGAATGAGCCCAAAGCCTCACTCACCACTTGGTTCTGAGCCCAGATGGAAACCACCCCGCTGGAGATGGAGGCGATGATCGGCCGCACCGGGTGCCACTGCAATCAACGAGGAGACCAAAAACAAAACCCTTAATCAGCAAACACGAGGGGCTGTGCCAGCTGGATCCCCACATCCCAGGGGCCTCCAGGGGCTGGGGGGGCGCTCACTGCCACGTCCAGGAGCAGCTCTCCGCGGGTTCCGTGCAGGATCTTCACCAGGTTGCCGATGCTCTTCTCCCAGATGTAGAGCGCGTGCTGCCGCGCCGAGCCCGCCACGATGTACTCGCCGTCCCCCGAGAAGCAGCACTTCTTCCAGGGGGTCCTGCAGCCAGGAAACAGGGTGGGATGGCTCAGGTTTTAGCTTTTATGGTTTTCAGATTCTGGGCTGATTTTGTATTTAAGGGTGGATTTTTTATTATTATTATTTATATTTTTATAGCCGTCCCCCGAGAAGCAGCACTTCTTCCAGGGGGTCCTGCAGCCAGGGAAACGGGGTGGGATGGCTCAGGTTTTAGCTTTTATGGCTTTCAGATTCTGGGCTGATTTTGTATTTAAGGGTGGATTTTTTATTATTATTATTTATATTTTTATAGCCGTCCCCTGAGAAGCAGCACTTCTTCCAGGGGGTCCTGCAGCCAGGAAAACAGGGTGGGATGGCTCAGGTTTTAGCTTTTATGGTTTTCAGATTCTGGGCTGATTTTGTATTTAATTTTTTAAAATTATTATTTATATTTAAGCTTTATGTGCATCCCCTGAGAATGGGGGCAGCACTTCTTCCAGGGGGTCCTGCAGCCAGGAAAACAGGGATGACAATGCTTCAGGTTTTATCTTTTATGGTTTTCAGATTCTGGGCTGCTTTTATATTCAAGCTTTCTTTTTTTTTTAAATTATTATTTATATTTTTATATCTATCCCCCAAGAAGCAGCACTTCTTCAGGGGGTCCTGCAGCCAGGAAAGCAGGGGTGGGACGGCTCAGGCTTTGCTTTTTATGGTTTTCAGATTCTGGGCTGCTTTTATATTAAAGGGTTTTTTTTGTAGTTATTTTTGTTTTTTTTTTTTTTTTTTTTTTAATTATTAGTTATATTTAAGCTTTATTTTAGATTTTACTTTTATATTTTTTATTATTATTGTAATTTATATTTAGGCTTTATATCTGTCCCCCGAGAAGCAGCACTTCTTCCAGGGGGTCCTGCAGCCAGGGAAACAGGGTGGGATGGCTCAGGTTTTAGCTTTTATGGCTTTCAGATTGTGGGCTGATTTTGTATTTAATTTTTTAAAATTATTATTTATATTTAAGCTTTATATGCATCCCCTGAGAATGAGGGCAGCACTTCTTCCAGGGGGTCCTGCAACCAGGAAAACAGGGATGACAATGCCTCAGGTTTTATCTTTTATGGTTTTCTGATTCTGGGCTGATTTTATATTTAAGGAGTTTTTTTGTGGGTTTTTTGGTTGTGGTTTTTGTTTTTTTTTTTTTTTTTTTGGTGGGTTTTTTTTATTATTCATATTTAAGCTTTGTAGTTTATGTTTTAGCTTTTAAGTTTTTCAGATTCTGTGCTGCTTTCATATTTAAGCTTATATTATCATTATCATTATTATTGTTATCATCATCATCATCATTATCATTATTAACATTTAATCATCATCATCATCATCATTATTAATATTTAAGCTTTATATTTTAGGTTTTAGCTTTTATGTTTTTCAGATGCTGCGCTGCTTTCATATTTCAGTTTATAGATATTATTTTTATTAATTATATTTGAGCTTTATTTTAGATTTTAGCTTTTATATTTATTATTATTATTATTATTTATAGTTAAGCTTAGTATCTGTCCCCCGAGAAGCAGCACTCCTTCCAGGGGGTCCTGCAGCCAGGAAACAGGGTGGGATGGCTCAGGCTTAGCTTGTATGGTTTCCAGATTCTGGGCTGCTTTTATATTTAATTTTCTATTTTTTTTTTTTTTTTGTTATTTATATTTGGGCTTCATATTCAAGCTTTTATCTTTTATGTTTTTCAGATGCTGTGCTTCTTTCCTCTTTAAGTGTATATATTTTTTTAAATTACTATTTATATTTCAGCTTTATATTTTAAGTTTCAGCTTTTTTATCTTTCAGATTCTTCCCCAAACCCCTCCCCATGCCCTGCCCTGTCCCCAGGCTGTCACCAGGCTGTCCCCAGGCCCTGCCCTGTCCCCAGGCTGTCCCCACCTGCTGACCAGGTCCTGCAGTTTCTGCATGGGCTCAGGCTCGCCGTCTCCATGCCCTGCTCTGTCCCCAGCGCTGTCCCCATGTCCTGCCCCATCCTCAGGCCCTGCCCTGTCCCCATGTCCCTGCCCTGTCCCCAGGCTGTCCCCACCTGTTGACCAGGTCCTGCAGTTTCTGCATGGGCTCGGGCTCGCCATGTCCATGCCCTGCTCTGTCCCCATATCCTGCCCTGTCCCCAGGCTGTCCCCAGCTGTCCCCAGGCAGTCCCCAGGCTGTCCCCATGCCCTGCCCTGTCCCCAGGCTGTCACCAGGCAGTCCCCATGCCCTGTCCTGTCCCCAGGCTGTCCCCAGGCCCTGTCCTGTCCCCAGGCTGTCCCCAGCTGTCCCCATGCCCTGTCCTGTCCCCAGCTGTCCCCACCTGTTGGCCAGGTCCTGCAGTTTCTGCACGGGCTCGGGCTCGCCGTCCCCATGCCCTGCTCTGTCCCCATATCCTGCCCTGTCCCCAGGCAGTCCCCAGGCTGTCCCCATGCCCTGTCCTGTCCCCAGCTGTCCCCACCTGTTGACCAGGTCCTGCAGTTTCTGCATGGGCTCGGGTTCCCCGTCGCGGCCGCAGGTCAGGATCTCCCGCCCGTCGTACACGCGGATGATGCGGTCGGCCGTGTTGATCAGGAAACAGCTGCACCAAAACGGGGACAAATCGATGAAAAACCAATCAATCATCAATCAATCGATCAAATCCCATCACGTGGGAGAACTGGGGGGGTGTCACAGACATTTTTTCACAGAAATCCTTTCTTTCAGATTTCTGCGTCTTCTGGAAGGCAGAGGCCTCAGCAGAGAATGTAACCAATCGTTATCAGCTGCTGTGGAATGCAATGGGATGCACCTGTTTTGATCGGTGATTGGTTCATGTTCCCATGTTTGTAATTAAGGGCCAATCACAAGTGCAAGCTGGGGACAGAGCCCCTGGACACAACTTTGTTCTGGATTCTTTCCTTCTTTCTATTCTTAGCTTAGCAAGGATCTGCAACTTCTCTCTTTATTCTGTTTGGTGTGGTGATAATGTATTATATATCACATATCAATAAATCCAGCCTTCTGGTCAAGAAACAAGAATCTCGTCCATCTCTCACCACGGAGACCTTCAACAGGTCCCTGTAACAGGGGGGTTTGAGGAGCTCTCTGCAGTTTTGGGATCCCCCCAGGGCGCTCACCTCCCTTTGCGGGCAAACTCGATGGATTTAATGGCCGTGGTGTTGCTGGTCCCTGTGGTCACTCTGAAGGAAGCAACAAGATCCTGAGTGTCTGTTTTTAAGACCAAGATCTGAAGATTGAGCAGACAGAGAACAATCAGTGGCTTCACCTGCAACAGAACCCTGGGAGCCCACCCGGGGACACTGCAGGAGCTGCTGAGACAGAAAGGCCAGGGAAACATCCCAAAAATGTGTCAGAACCAAAGTCAGACAAAGATCCCAGAATGCCTGAGGTTGGAAAGCTCCTCAAGCAATCCCTCACCTGTTCCCCAAACCCTGCAGCCATCTCTGCACCTGTCCCTGTTCCTCAAACCCATCCCTGTGCCTGTCCCTACTCCCCAAACCCATCCCTGTGGCCTCACCTGTTTCCCAAATCTATTCCTGTTCCTCAAGCTCATCCCTGTGCCCCAAATCCATTCCTGCTCCCCAAATCTCTCCCTGCTCCCCAGATCCATCCCTGCACCCCTCACCTTTCCTCAAATCTATTCCTGTTCTCCAAATCCATTCCTGTGCCCCTCACCTGTTCTCCAAGTCCATTCTGGTTCCCAAACCCAAACCTGTGACTGTCTCTGCTCCCCAACCCAAACCTGTGGTCCTCACTGTTCCCCAAATCCACTCCTGCTCCCCAAACTCATCCCTGTGCCCCAAACCCATCCCTGTGCCCCTCACCTGTTCCTCAAACCCATCCCTGTGCCCCTCACCAGTTCTCCAAACCCATCTCCGTTCCCAAACCTAAACCTGTGACTGTCTCTGATCCCCAAACCCCTCCCCGTGCCCCTGACTGCTCCCCAAACCCATTCCTGCTCCCCAAACCCCTCTCCATGCCCCTCACTGCTCCCCAAACCTCTCCCTGTGCCCCTCACTGCTCCCCAAATCCCTCCCTGTGCCCCTCACTGCTCCCCAAACCCCTCCCTGTGCCCCTCAATGCTTCCCAAACCCATTTCTGTGCCCCAAATCCCTCCCTGTGCCCTTCCCTGCTCCCCAAACCCCTCCCTGTGCCCCAAACCCCTCCCAGTGCCCCTCACTGCTCCCCAAACCCATTCCTGTGCCCCAAACCCCTCTCCATGCCCCTCAATGCTCCTCTAATCCCTCCCTGTCCCCCTCACCCCTCAAGATGCCCAATCCCCACCCTGGGCACTCAGTGCCACCCCCAGAGACGCACACACCCCAAACCCCCCCAAACCCTGACCCCCCATTCCCAGGGGGCATTCCCGCTGCTGCCCAGCCTGGCCCTGCCCTGGGGGCAGCCAGGGGTGCCCAGGGGCCGGGCAGGAGCTGACCTTGCCCTTGGCATTGCCAGTGTAGATGTACTCCCCGCGGCGGTCGAACGAGGCCACCACGTTGAGGTCGGAGTCGTCGTCCACGGGCAGCACCACGTGCTTGGAGTCCGACAGGGTCAGCATCACGGGGGCCGACTTCATGGGGCACACCAGCACCCTGTTCCTGAAACAGCAGCACAAGGTGGGAACTCCTGCTCCTCTGGGAGGGGCTGCCATGGTTAGAGATAAAAAACATCCAGCTGGATCGAGGAATTCAGGAGATGTTGGGAAGGGTTGCCATGGTTAGAGCTAAAAACCATTGAGTTGGATTGAGGAATTCAGATCTTGGGGAGGTATTCCATGGCTAGAGCTAAAAAGCATCAAGCTGGATCAAGGAATTCAGATCTTGGGAAGGGTTTCCATGGTTAGAGCCAAAAAAGGAATTCAGATTTTGGGAAGGGTGTCCACGGTTAAAGCAAAAAAACATGAAGCTGGACTGAGGAATTCAGATCTTGGGAAGGGTTTCCATGGTTAGAGCTAAAAACCATTGAGCTGGATCAAGGAATTCAGATCTTGGGAAGGGTTTCCACGGTTAAAGCAAAAAAACATCGAGTTGGATCAAGGAATTCAGATCTTGGGAAGGGTTTCCATGGTTAGAGTTAAAAACCATTGAGCTGGATCAAGGAATTCAGGAGATTTTGGGTAGGGTTTCCATGGTTAGAGCAAAAAAACATCGAGCTGAACTGAGGAATTCAGATCTTGGGAAGGGTTTCCATGGTTAGAGCTAAAAAGCATTGAATTGGATCAAGGAATTCAGGAGATTTTGGGAAGGGTTTCCATGGTTAGAGCTAAAAACCATTGAGATGGATCGAGGAATTCAGGAGATCTTGGGAAGGGTTTCCATGGCTAGAGCTAAAAACCATTGAGCTGGATCAAGGAATTCAGATCTTGGGAAGGGTTTCCATGGTTAGAGCTAAAAAGCATTGAATTGGATCAAGGAATTCAGGGGATTTTGGGAAGGGTTTCCATGGTTAGAGCAAAAAAACATCGAGTTGGATCGAGGAACACAGGAGATCTTGGGAAGGTTAGAGCTAAAAAACATCGAGTTGGATCGAGGAATATTTTGGAAAAGGATTTCCAGCAAAATAAGCATCGCAATGGATTGAGAAATTCAGGAGATCTTGGGAAGAGTTTCCATGGCTAGAGCTGAAAACCATTGAGCTGGATCAAGGAATTCAGATCTTGTGGAGGGTTTCCATGGTTAGAGCTAAAAAGCATTGAATTGGATCAAGGAATTCAGGAGATTTTGGGTAGGGTTTCCATGGTTAGAGCAAAAAAACATCAAGCTGGACTGAGGAATTCAGATTTTGGGAAGGGTTTCCACGGTTAAAGCAAAAAAACATCAGGCTGGACTTGGAAACCATAAGAAAACCCCAAAATCAGCACCTCCACCCCACTGGGAGCACCCCAGTCCCTCCCCAGGGCACTAACTGATCCCAGAGGTGGCACTGGACCTTGAGTCCAATACCAGACCAACAATTCCACTTAAAAACCACAAGAAAACCCCAAAATCAGTGGTTCCACCCCACTGGGAGCATCCCAATCCTTCCCAGGCCACTTACTGGTCCTGGGGGTGGTACTGAACTTTGAGTCCAGTACCAGACCAACAACTCCACTTGGACACCAGAAGAAAACCCCAAAATCAGCAGTTCCACCATGCTGGGAGCATCCCAGTCCCTCCCCAGGGCACTTACTGGTCCTGGGGGTGGTACTGAACTTTGAGTCCAGTACCAGACCAACAATTCCACTTGGAAACCACAAGGAAACCCCAAAATCAGTGGTTCTACCCCACTGGGAGCATCCCAGTCCCTCCCCAGGGCACTTACTGGTCCTGGGGGTGGTACTGAACTTTGAGTCCAGTACCAGATCAACAACTCCACTTGGAAACCACAAGAAAACCCCAAAATCAGCAGTTCCACCATGCTGGGAGCATCCCAGTCCCTCCCCATGGCACTTACTGGTCCTGGGGGTTGTATTGGACCTTGAGTCCAATACCAGACCAACAGTTCCACTTGGACACCACAAGAAAACCCCAAAATCAGTGGTTCTACCCCACTGGGAGCATCCCAGTCCTTCCCAGGGCACTTACTGGTCCCGGGGGTGGTACTGGACCTTGAGGATGGGCGAGGGGAAGCGGAACCTCTGGTCACAGTCCCCGGACAGCACGTCCCACTGCGACACGATGTTGTCGGTGGAGGCGCTGACCAGCTTGTGCCCATCGCGGCTCCAGCTGCAGAACGCACAGAAAATGTTATTCCTTGAAGGTTAGGGGGAAAAGGGGCTCAGGGAATGCACAGAAATGTTATTCCTTAAAGATTAGGGGGTAAAGGAGCTCAGGGAATGCACAGAAATGTTATTCCTTAAAGGTTAGGGGGTAAAGGGGCTCAGGGAATGCACAGAAATGTTATTCCTTAAAGGTTAGGGGGGAAAGGGACTCAGGGAATGCACAGAAATGTTATTCCTTAAAGGGCAGGGGGTAAAGGGGATCAGGGAATGCACAGAAATGTTATTCCTTAAAGGTTAGGGGGGAAAGGGGCTCAGGGAATGCACAGAAATGTTATTCCTTAAAGGGCAGGGGGGGATTAGGGCTCAGGGAATGCACAGAAATGTTATTCCTTGAAGGTTAGGGGGGAAAGGGGCTCAGGGAATGCACAGAAATGTTATTCCTTGAAGGTTAGAGGGGAAAGGGACTCAGGGAATGCACAGAAATGTTATTCCTTAAAGGTGGGCATGGGGAAAGGGGCTCAGGGAATGCACAGAAATGTTATTCCTTGAAGGTTAGGGGGTAAAGGGGCTCAGGGAATGCACAGAAATGTTATTCCTTAAAGGTTAGGGGGAAAAGGGGGTCAGGGAACGCACAGAAATGTTATTTCTCAAAGGGCAGGGGTGAAAGGGGCTCAGGGAATTCCCAAAAATGTTATTCCTTAAAAGGGTCCAAATGCAGTCAGGAGGAAAAGGAGCTCAGGGAATGCCCAAAAAAAGTTATTCCTTAAAGGTGAGGGGGAAAAGGAGCTCAGGGAATTCCCAATAAAGTTACTCCTTAAAGGGTAGGGGAGAAAGGAGCCCAGGGAATGTCCACTAAAGCTACTCTTCACAGGAATCAAACAGCCAGGGGAAAAGGAGCTCAGGGAATTTTCATTAAAGTTATTCCTTAAAGGGGTCAAATGCAACCAGGAGAAAAAGGAGCTGGGGATTCCTTGGGGACTCCATGGAGATTCTCTGGGGACTCCAGAGAAATTCCCTGGGGATTCCAGTGGATTCCTTGGGGATTCATGAGGGATTTCTGAGGGATTCCATGACCATTCTGGAGGGATTCCACGGGGGTTCCCTGGGGATTCCCAAGAGATTCTCTGGGGATACCAGAGAGATTCCACGGGGATTCCTGCAGTTCCCAAGGGATTCCATGGGAATTCCATGGAGATTCCATGGGGGTTCCCTGGGGATTCCCAATGTTCCTGGCTTCTGCTCACCACAGGGAGCAGACGGGGTGGATGTGGGATTGTTGGGATGTGGGTTTTTAGGGATTCTGTGATTTTTGGGATCCCCAGCTCACCACAGGGAGCAGACAGGGTGGATGTGGGTTTTTAGGGAATTTTGGGATCCCAGCTCACCAGAGGGAGCACACAGGGTGGATGTGGGATTGCTGGGATGTGGGCTTTTTGGGATTCTGTGATTTTTGGGATCCCCAGCTCACCAGAGGGAGCAGACAGGGTGGATGTGGGTTTTTAGGGAATTTTGGGATCCCAGCTCACCAGAGAGAGCACACGGGGTGGATGTGGGTTTTTAGGAATTTTTGGGATCCCAGCTCACCAGAGAGAGCACACAGGGTGGATGTGGGTTTTTAGGAATTTTTGGGATCCCAGCTCACCAGAGGGAGCACACAGGGTGGATGTGGGTTTTTAGGGAATTTTGGGATCCCAGCTCACCAGAGGGAACAGACAGGGTGGATGTGGGATTGTTGGGATTTTTGGGATCCCAGCTCACCAGAGGGAGCACACAGGGTGGATGTGGGCGCTGATGATCTTGGCGATGCCGCGCGTCAGGAAGTCCCAGATGACGATGCGCCCGTCGTTGCAGCCCACGGCCAGCAGCGTGCCCCAGCGGTTGAAGGTGCACGTCAGAGCCATGCTGATACAGTCCAGGGTCCCGTCCGCCTCCTGGGGGACAGTGGGGACAGCGTGGGGACAGTGTGGGGACAGTGCAGGGAAGGTGGAGACAGGGTGGGGACAGTGTGGGGACAGTGCAGGGACAGTGAAGGGAAGGTGGAGACAGGGTAGGGACAGGGTGGGGACAGTGTGGGGACAGCGTGGGGACAGCACAGGCAGTGTGGGGAGAGCATGGGGGACAGGGTGGGGACAGTGCGGGGACAGTGTGGGGGAGAGTGTGGGGACAGCGCAGGCAGTGCGGGGACAGCACAGGGACATTGAAGGACAGTGCGGGGACAGTGCAAGGACAGCGCGGTAACAGCGTGAGGACAGCACGGGACGGCGCAGAGGACAGAGTGGGCAGTGTGGGAACAGGGTAAAGACAGCGCAGGGACAGCATGGGGACAGCATAGGCAGTGTGGGGACAGTGAGGGGACACCGTGGGGACAGCGCGGGGACAGCGCCCAGCCAGGATCCATCAGACACGGTGACATTCAGTGAGACCCAGCCAGACAAGCTCAGACTCAGTAAGACCCGGTCTGCCTGAGCCAGACCCAGCCCAGCCCGCTCAGACCGGGCCAGAACAGATCAGACCCCCGGTCAGAGCTGGTCAAGCCCGGTTAGAGCCGCTCAATCCTGCTCAGCCCCGCTCACTCTCAGCCAGCCCCGCTCAGTCCGACTCAGCCCCGCTCAGACCCGGCTCAGGCCGCCCCCACCGGAGGATGCCCGGGGGATGCCCGGGGGCAGCGCCGTTACCTCGGGGTAGTTCTGGCCGAAGGACTCTGCGGAGGAACGGGAAAGCGGCGGCTGAGCGAGAGGCGGCCCCGCCGAGCCTGCCCGGCTCCCCCGCCCCGCTCCGGCACCGGCCACCCCCCATTCCCGGTGCCGCCGCTGCCGGCTCCAGCCCAGCCCCGCTCCCGGTGCCGCCCCAGCTCCCTCCTCATTCCCGTTCCCAGCCGCGCCTCCTCCGCTCCCGTTCCCGTTCGCACCGGGCAGCGCCAGGTTCGTGGTGCCGCCGTCCCGCCCCCGCCGTTCCCCATTCCCTCTCCGCTGCCATTCCCGCCGCCTCCGGTCCCGCAGTGCCCGTTCCCGTTCCCCATTCCCACTCCCGCTCCCCGTTCCCTCTCCCGCTCCCCTACCCGCTCCGGTTCCTATTCCCCCTCCCGTTCCCGCTCCCTCTCCCCATTCCTGTACCCGTTCCCATTCCCCGTTCCCCCTCCCGCTCCGGTTCCCCGTTCCCATTCCCCCTCCCATTCCCGTTCCCGTCCCCTCTCCCGTTCCTGTTCCCACTCCCCGTTGCCCCTCCCGCTGCGGTTCCCGCTCCCCGCTCCCGTTCCCGCTCCCCGTTCCCATTCCGGTTCCCGCACCGAGCAGCTCCAGGTTCATCGCGCCGCCGCCGCCGCCGCCGCTCCCGCTCCCTCCGCTCCCGTCGCCGAAGGACCCCACGGGGGCCTGCCCGGCGCCGCGCCTCCCCGTTCGCCTGACCAACCGCCGCAGCTTTCACCCGCTCCCGCCGCTGCTCCCGGCGCTTCCCGGGCCGGCTCCGCCCGCGCCTCCCGGCGGGCTCGGGGAGCGGCGCTGCTCGCTCCCGGTGCGGCGGCGGGGCCGGGAATGGGCGGCGGCGATCAGGCAGCGCCGCGGGCAGCCCCGGCGCAGAGCGCGGAAGGGGCCGGGTGGGCTCCGCGACCGCGCAGGAAGGTTCCGGGAAGGGGGAGCGGTAATAAAATAGCACCAATAATTAAATTAATTGAAATAATTTTTATTCTAATAATGAACTGAAATACCAGGGGGAAGCTGGGCCCTTGCTGGTATTGCCTGGGTTTCTACTGGAAAGGACTGGCTGCTTTTGGAATAAAGGAAAGAAAAAATAAAATGAAAGAAAAAATAAAATAAAATAGAATAGATTAGAATAGAATAAAATAAAATAAAATGAAATAAAAGGAAATAAAAATGTAAAAATAATAAAAATTATAAAATAAAATATAAAACATCGAATAATAAAAATATAAAACAAAATATTAAAAATAAAGAAAAATATAGAAAATTAAAATAAAAACAAAATAAATAATATAAAAAAATAAAATAATATGAAATATTAAAACCAGAGAAAAATAAATTAAAAATTAAAAAAAAAGTAAAAGAAATAAAATAAAATAAAATAAAATAAACCCTGATTTGAGGGATAAAAAGCTGTGGAATCTCCCAACACCAACTCCAGGCAGGCAGAAACAAAATTTCACCGGGAAATTCCCAAAACCCCAGCAGGGAATTGTGGGTGTGGAACCGCAGGCACAGAGCTCGGGCTCCATTGCCTTTCACCACTCCCGCTCCTCTGGCGCCATCCCGAGGCCATTCCCGCTTTTCCCGGGGTTTTTCCTCAGAGACATTCCTGCTGTTCCAGACGATTTCCCTAATGGCCATTCCCCAATTTCCAGAGCTTTTTTCCGAGGCCATACCCACTTTTCCAGAGCTTTTCCCTAAGGCCATTCCCAATTTCCGAGAGGTTTTCCCCTAAGGGTCGTTCCCGTTTTTCCAGGGGATTTCCTCAGAGCCATTCCCACTTTTACAGAGCTCTTCCCTGAGGGCCATTCCCACTTTTCCAAAGGTTTTTCCTGAGCTATTCCCACTTTTCCAGGAGTTTTTTTCCTGAGGATCCAAGGAATTTCCAAATTTCCCTCATTTCCAGAGCTTTTCCCTAAGGGCCATTCCCATTTTCCCAGAGGTTTTCCTGAGGCCATTCCCACTTTTCCAGAGGATCTACACAAATCCACTCTGGAATGGCAGAGCAAGAAGAGGATCCATAAAAATCCCACTCTGGAATGGCAGGAGAGGTTGGATCTGCCCCCATCCCACTGGGAATTCCGGCACAACCCCCCCAGGTGCAGAAAATAAACCAAAAAAAGCCATTTTTTTATTTTTCTTTCCTCCATAAAAAGCTCCTGAATCCATTTTATTGCACAAAGAAAGGAAAAGATTCCCACTGAAGCCATCCTTGGGCAGCTGGAATTGCAGCCAAGGAATTCCAACCTTCCCTGGGAACTCCAGCTGGAGAATTCCCAACTCCTCAGTTCCTCATGGAGCCACCAAGGGGCATCTCCTGCTCCAATTCCACCCCAAAAATGCAGGAAAAATTCCAGGAATTTGGGAAAAACAACCTTGTCCAGGATTCCCCTCTTCCCTATCCCCATTTTTTAAAATTTTTTCCAACCAAATTCCAGCCCTGGAGTGAAAGTGAGGGGAAGAAGGCAAGATCTTTCTTCCCATCCAACTTGGAAAAAAAAAAGCTGGAAAATCCTCATTTTTTTAAATATTCCTGTGCACACTCAGCCCAATTTCAAACTTGCCATGACAATCCCATGAATTTCAAGCCCCAAATCCTGATTTTAAAGGAATTTTGGCACTTTTCCCCATGGAAAAACCAATATTTTTAAGGATTTTTGTGGTGGTACAAAGCAGAACCTCTGAGGAATGCAGTGTGGAAGCGAGGGAAGGTTTCTCCAGCCATTCCAAGAAATTGAAGGAAGCAAAGGAGAGGGGGAAAAAGAGGAGGAAAATGTGGGATTAGGGATCAATAGCTTATCCAGTGGGGTTTTCCAAGTCCCCATAGAAAAAAAAAAATAATAAATGGAAGCTTTGCTCCTGTCCATGTAAACATTTCCAGCTCCTTGGAGCTTCCCAACATTTCCTTATCCTAAAGTTTGGGGCTTTTTCCTTCCTCTCCCCTGGAATTGCTGCCAAAGGCAGAGGGAGGAGCAGGATGGTTCTCCTGGGGGTTTGGGAAGGGATTTTCCCATCCCATGGATCCCTCCCAAGGCTTGGGGTGGGGTTGGCAAAGGGTTTGGGGTTTCCATCCCTCGAATCCATGGGGAGAACGGGATTGGGATGGAGCTGTCACCCCCCTGTCCCACAGAATATCTTAGGGATAACAGGATGGGATTGGGATGGAGCTGTCACCCCCCTGTCCCAAACAATTCCAGAGGGAGAACAGGATGGAGCTGTCACCCCCCTGTCCCACAGAATTCTTTAGGGTGGGATTAGGATGGAGCTGCCACCCCTGTGAGCTCCTCCCTGTCCCCCACAATTCCATAGGGACACCAGGATTAGGATGGAGCTGTTATCCCCATCCCAAACAATTCCATAGGGTGGGATTGGGATGGAGCTGCCACCCTCCTGTCCCACAGAATTCCAGAGGGATAACAGGGTGGGATTGGGGTGGAGCTGTCACTTCCATGAGCTCCCCCCTGTCCCACACAATTCCATAGGGAGAACAGGATTGGGATGGAGCTGTCACCCCCATGAGCCCCACAGAATTCCATAGGGTGGGATTGGGATGGAGCTGCCAGCCCTCAGAGCTCCTCCCTGTCCCAAACAATTCCATAGGGACACCAGGATTGGGATGGAGCTCTCACCACCCTGTCCCAAACAATTCCATAGGGTGGGATTGGGACGGAGCTGTCACCCCCATGAATTCCCCCTTGTCCCCCACAATTCCACAGGGAGAACAGGACTGGGATGGACCCTGTCAGTCCCTGTCCCAAACAATTCCATAGGGATACCAGGGTGGGATTGGGATAGAGCTGCCACCCCCCTGAGCCCCCTCAGAGCCTCTCCCTGTCCCAAATAATTCCATAGGGATAACAGGGTTGGGATGCAGCTGTCACCCTCATAAGTGCCCCCCATTCCCAAATAATTCCAGAGGGATACTAGGCTGGGATTGGGATGGAGCTGTCACCCAGCCCCCCTGTCCCACACAATTCCATAGGGATACCAGCCAGGATTAGGATGGAGCTGTTATCCCCATCCCAAACAATTCCATAGGGTGGGATTGGGATGGAGCTGTCACCCTCTGGAGCTCCACCCTGTCCCACACAATTCCATAGGGATAACAGGGTGGGATTGGGATGGAGCTGTCACCCCCCCTGTCCCACACAATTCCATAGGGAGAACAGTATTGGGATGGAGATGTCACCCCCATGAGCCCCACAGAATTCCATAGGGTGGGATTGGGATGGAGCTGCCAGCCCTCCCTGTCCCAAACAATTCCATAGGGATACCAGGACTGGGATGGAGCTGTCACCACCCTGTCCCAAACAATTCCATAGGGTGGGATTGGGATGGAGCTGTCCCCCCCCGTCCCACACAATTCCATAGGGATGGAGCTGTCCCCCCCGGAGCCCCTCCCCGTCCCCCACAATTCCATAGGGATAACAGGATTAGGATGGAGCTGTCACCCCCTGTCCCCCACAATTCCATAGGGATAACAGGATTAGGATGGAGCTGTCACCCCCCTGTCCCCCACAATTCCACAGGGTGGCATTGGGATGGAGCTGTCCCCCCCCGGAGCCCCTCCCTGTCCCCGCAGCTCCGCGCCAGGGCCGGGGCTGGAATCGCCCAATTCCCGCCTCAATTCCCGCAATCCTGCGCCGGTTCCCGCTCAGGTGGAGTCATCCAGGCCCTTGTGGGGGTGCTCGGGGGGCGGCCGGCAGAGCCTGTCCATGATTCCCTGCAGCATGGGCTGCACGATCCCCAGCAGAGGCCGCTGCGAGGAGTCCCCGTCCCAGCACGCCTCCATCAGCTGCCAGCACTCCTCGTCAAACACCGGGAGCCGCTCCGGGCGCACCCCTGCAAACACAGCGGGGTCACCGGGAATGCCGGGAATGTACAGGGAAAACCCGGAGCGCATCCAGGGAAAGCACATGGAGAGGTTGGGTGGCACAGGGAGATCACCAGGAATGCCGGGAATGTACAGGGAAACGGTGCCCACATCCAGGGAAAGCAGGTGGAGGGGCTGGGTGGCACAGAGGGATCACCAGGAATTTCTAAGGAAAGCAGGTGGAGAGGTTGGATGGCACAGTAGGATCCTCAGGAATGCCAGGAATTTCCAGGGAAATGGTGCCCACATCCAGGGAAAGCAGGGGAGAGGTTGGGTGGCACAGGGAATCATCAGGAATCCACAGAGGATCACCAGGAATTTCCAGGGAAAGCCCAGCCTGGTGCTCACATCCAAGGAAACCAGGTGGAGAGGTTGGGTGGCACAGCAGGATCACCAGGAATTTCCAAGGAAAGCAGCTGGAGGGGTTGAGTGGCACAGAGGGATCACCAGGAATGCCAGGAATTTCCAGGGAATGCCCTGCCTGGTGCTCACATCCAAGGAAAGCACACAGAGGGGCTGGAGGGCACAGAGGGATCACCAGGAATACCAGGAATTTCCAGGGAAAGCAGGTGAAGGGGTTGGATGGCACAGAGGGATCATCAGGAATGCCAGGAATTTCTAAGGAAAGCAGGTGGAGGGGCTGGGTGGCACAGGGGATCATCAGGAATGCCAGGAATTTCTAAGGAAAGCAGGTGGAGAGGTTGGGTGGCACAGGGGATCACCAGGAATGCCAGGAATTTCTAAGGAAAGCAGGTGGAGGGGCTGGGTGGCACAGGGGATCATCAGGAATGCCAGGAATTTCTAAGGAAAGCAGGTGGAGAGGTTGGGTGGCACAGGGGATCACCAGGAATCCACAGGGAATCACCAGGAATTTCCAGGGAAAGCAGGTGGAAGGGCTGGGTGGCCCAGAGGGATCAGCAGGAATTTCCAAGGAAAGCAGGTACAGGGGTTGGGTGGCACAGAGAGATCACCAGGAATGCCAGGAATTTCCAAGGGAAACCCTGCCCACATCCAAGGAAAGCAGGTGAAAGGGCTGAGCAGCACAGAGGATCACCAGGAATTTCCAAGGAAAGCAGGTGGAGGGGTTGGATGGCACAGAGGGATCACCAGGAATTTCCAGGGAAAGCTCTGCCCCTGCTCACATCCAGGGAAAGCAGGTGAAAGGGTTGGGTGCCACAGGAGATCACCAGGAATGCCAGGAATTTCCAGGAAAAGCCCTGCCCACATCCAGGGAAAGCAGGTGGAGGGGTTGGCTGGCACAGGGAGATCACCAAGAATCCACAGGGGATCCACAGGGGATCACCAGGAATTTCCAGGGAAAACCCTGCCTGGTGCTCACATCCAAGGAAAGCAGGTGGAGGGGTTGGATGGCACAGCAGGATCACCAGTAATTTCCAAGGAAAGCAGGTGGAGGGGTTGAGTGGCACAGAGGGATCACCAGGAATGCCAGGAATTTCTAAGGAAAGCAGGTGGAGGGGTTGGGTGGCACACTGGGATCATCAGGAATGCCAGGAATTTCCAGGGAAAGCAGGTGGAGAGGTTGGGTGGCACAGAGGGATCACCAGGAATTTCCAGGGAAAGCAGGTGAAGGGGTTGGATGGCACAGAGTGATCACCAGGAATGCCAGGAATTTCCAAGGAAAGCAGGTGGAGGGGTTGGGTGGCACACTGGGATCACCAGGAATTTCCAGGGAAAGCAGCTGGAGGGGTTGAGTGGCACACTGGGATCACCAGGAATTTCTAATGAAAGCCCTGCCCTGTGCCCACATCCATGGAAAGCAGGTGAACTCGATCCCAGAAATCTTTTCCACCTTCAGGAATTCTGGGATTTTTCCCTTCCACTCGCCCACCAGCAGAACAAAAGCGGATTTTGGATTTTCCCCCCAGGCCAGGTGCTCCAGGTACCTCTCCTGACGTTGTTCCACAGGTGATCTTTGCTTGCACACCTCTCAAAAGCCTCAGGTAACTTCACATGGCCCGAGCAGAGGTACCAGAACAGGATCCCAAAGGCATAAACATCCACGGAATTGTCATATTTCCCTGGAAAAAACCAGCAGGGAAAAACCCCTGGGAGCTGGGCAGGCTGAGGGGTGACTCCAGGCTCCCACCTCCCCAAATTTAAACCTCAATTTCACAGCAGGAAAGCAAAATTTGTGTGAAACCCCAGCTGGAGTTAGGATCAAGGTTAAGCTGTTCCAATTTCCAGGATTTATAAATTCAAGTACAAATTAAGTATAAATTTCCAGGATTTATATATTTATAAAATTAGGATGTATAAATATAAGTGCCAGGAATTCCCAAACTGAGCTCAGGTGTGTTTTAAACACCAACACCTCTGAGGCTCAGCTCTGTCAGAGCCAAACCTCAGCCCAGAAATATCCCAGAAATATCCCCTAAATCCACACAAATAGAGATGTTTCCTTTGGATCCCAACCCTATCCAAGCAGGAGCAGCTCTGGCAGAACAAAAGGATTGAGAGAAGTGGGATTTGAATTTCCAAGTGGTTCCAAAACTCAGGAAAAACCCTCAGAGGAGCTGCCAGAATTCCCAGAGAATCCAAAGGTAGGAACAGCTTGGGAATTCCTTCCAAGGAATCCTTCCTGGAGTATTTCCCTATGAAAGCCAAGGATTCCCAGCTTCCTCCTAATGATCATTTACCCTTCTAATTGCAAGGGTGTTAATTAGCAGAGCTGGCCAACCCCATTATCTTCTGTCAAGAGTGGCACTTAAAATTCCAGGGCATGCGTGGAAAGCAGGGAATTCCCTGGGGTTGGAATGGTCTCAGGAGCACCTGAGAGATGAATTCCAAGGAATTGCCTCCAGAATTCCAGAATTCCAGGGGGATCCTACCTGTGAAGAGCTCGGGAGCCATGTGGATGGGGGTGCCCACGATGCTGCCAGACATCATCGCCTCGGGTTTGCAGAACCCCAAATCTGTGATTTTGGCCCTATTTTTTTTGTCCAACTGGGAAAAATAAAAAGCCACAGGCAGGCAGGTGAGAATCTATTTCTCCCATAAATGTTGATTTTTGATACTGTGCTGGTTTTGCAAAACAAAAAAAATTTAATTTTTTCTGGTTATTGTCATAACCATGTATTGACAATAGCAAAATGCTGGAAAATAAATAGCTGGGAAATAAACAGCTGGAAATGCTGGAAAATAAACAGCTTGAGATGGGTTCTGTGGCAGCAGATCTCTGGTCACAGAGAGCAACACACAACTGTCCCAGGCATTGTCCTGCCTCTGCAAAAGGTTCAGCACAGAAAATTTGGGGTCATTTCTGACCCAGTTCTCCAGGCCAAGGAAAGAAGCCCCAAAATCTCTGCAGAAAGTTCAGCACACAAAATTCGGGTCATTTTTGGCTCCAAGTCCCTGCAGGGACTGACAGAAGGTTCAGTACAGAAATTTTGGGTCATTTTTGGCCCTGTTTTCCAGCCCAGGCCAAAGGAAAGAAGCCCCAAAATCTCTGCAGAAGATCAGAGAAAAGAATGAGAAACAATTCTTATCTTCACTTGCTGCACCTGTTATTGTGAATATGTGGAATTTGTTATGGAGATTTGTTCACCAAAGGGTGGATTTTTAATTAACCAGTGGTGATGGTTAATTAAAAATCCACCCTTGGATTGGAGGACTAATGAGGTCCAGCTGTACAGTAACTGTCTATAAAAGCAATCGTTTTCTAGGGTTTCTAAATAAATAATTATATTTAACCCACTTAATAGGGTTTCTTAATAAAGATTATTATTGATCAGCCTTCTGTGGATCATGGAGTCAATGCCAATTATTCCCCAGCCAGGGGCTGAGGTGATTTTGTACATAAACCCCTGCCCTGTGTGAGGGGCTCCTGCTCCCTTTGTCCAAAATTCCAGCCAGGAAAGGAGGCAGCAAAACCTCCCTATGGCTGACACGAGCACAACTTAAAACAACCCATGTGGAGAAATTTGTTCCCTCACTTAAAGCTTGTTTTTTCCCAAGAAAAAGGGGATTTTCCTTACCAGGACATTTTTGAGTTTGATGTCCCTGTGCACCAAGCCCTGGCTGTGCAGGTACCGGATCCCTTCCACCACATCCAACGCGATCTGCAACCGTGGCTCCAATTCCAGCCCAGCCTGAGGGGAAAAATGTGGATTTCAGTCCTAAAAGTTGCTTTGGCATGCTCTTCCTTGCTAAAATTGAGTAATTCCAGCTTTTAATGCAGAATTTTTAATTAGAGAATCTGTTTTGGCTTGGGAGACTAAAATTCATCCCATGGGCAAGAGGGCACTTCCCACTAAACCAGGTTTAATTTGAGGGGGGAAATTTAGATTTTAGTTCTAAATGTTGCTTTGGCCTGCTCCTCTTTACCAAAATTGAGTAATTCAAGCTTTGTTTTATGGATTGATGGGGGATTTTTAATGAGAGAATCAGTTTTGGGTTGGAAGGGAGATCAAAACTCATCCCATGGGCAGAGACATTTCCCACTAAACCAGGCTTAGTCTGAGGGGGAAAACTTAGATTTTAGTCCTAAAAGATGCTTTGGCCTGCTCTTCTTTACCAAAATTGAGCAATTCTAACTTTGTTTTATGAATTAATGGGGAATTTTTAATTAGAGAATCAGTTTTGGGTTGGGAGATTAAAATTCATCCCATGGGCAGGGACACTTCCGACTAAAACAGGTTTAGTCTGAGGGGAAAAATTCAGATTTTATGCCTAAAAGTTACTTTGGCCTGCTCTTCTTTACCAAAACACTGAAAATTTAATAATTTCAGCTTTGTTTTACAGATTAAAGGGGTTTTTTAATTAGAGAGTCAGTTTTAGATTGGAAGGGAGATCAAAACTCATCCCATGGGCAGGGACATTTCCCACTAAACCAGGCTTAGTCTGAGGAGAAAAACTCAGATTTTATGCCTAAAAGTTGCTTTGGTCTGCTCTTCTTTACCAAAAATGAGTAATTCTAGCTTTGTTTTACATATTAAAGGGGAATTTTTAATTAGAGAAGCAATTTTGGGTTGGGAGAACAAAATTCATCCCATGGGCCCGGGGACACTTCCCACTAAACCAAGTTGCTCCAAGCTCTGTCCTGGCACTTCCAGGGATAAAATAAAAACAAAATAAATATTGAATAAGAGAATTTGGCACCTTCAGCCCCGTGTAGAGGTCCCTGTGCAGCCTCTCCATGATCAGCAGCACAGCAATGCTGGAGCCTCCTCCATAGCCATAATCAATAACGGAGCCATGCAGGTGCACCAGCCTCTCGTGGGACTGCAGGGACCTGCACAGGGGTCAGCACAAAAAATTTGGGTCATTTTTATCCCATCCTCCAGCCCAGGCCAAGGGAAGAAACCCCAGAGTCTCTACAGAAGGTTCAGCACAGAAAATTGGGGTCATTTTTGGCCCCATTCTCCAGCCCAGGCCAAGAGAAGAAGCCCCAAAATCTCTGCAGAGACATCAGCAGATAAAATTTGGGTCATTTTTGGCCTCCAAGTCCCTGCAGGGATTGACAGAATTCAATACAGAAATTCTGGGTAATTTTTGGCTGTGTTTTCCAGCCCAGGCCAAGAGAAGAAGCCCCAAAATCTCTGCAGAATGTTCAGCACAGAAAATTTGGATCATTTTTGTCGCTGTCTCAAGTCCAGGCCAAGGGAATCTCTGAAGGGACCTGGAGCAGGTTCAGCATAAAAAATTGGGGTAATTTTTGGCCCCTGAGTCCCTGCAGGGACCTGGAGCACATTCAGCACACAAAATTTGGGTCATTTTTGTCCCTGTTCTCCAGACCAAGGGAAGAAGCCCCAGAGCTGCAGATTTAGATTCAGAGCAGCACAATCCTCAGCTGTCTGAGCCAATTAAACTAAAAAAAAAAAAAAAAAAAAGAAAGAAAAAAAAGCCTTTTTAAAGGTTAGAGTCACAAAAAACCCCATTCTTCTCTCAGCTGGCTGTGCCTGCAGCTGTTTACTGCAAACCAGCTGCTCTCTGCACTGCAGAGCCATCCTTGGCTTTTTTGGGGATTCAGGCAGGACAAGGAGAGGGAAAAGAGAGAAAAGAGAGAGGATTCAGCACCAGGAATCAGGGGAGGAGAATTGCTGGTTATTATGGTCTGTAAACTGGAATTTCCCCTGAATTTGGACAGCACAGGCAGCAGGGAATCTGATTAATCTCCTTCCAGGAGCTCCAGTCCCAGATTCCTGCAGCTCTGGGCTGGGTGACAAAGGGGACATCAGCCACAGGCTGGGTGGCTTTTCCAGCCTGAACAATCCTGGGAAATCACCCATATCCCTGTGGAACGGGGGAAGCACTGAGCACACTGACCTCATGTAGTGAAATTCCAGTGCCAGGTCGTTCCAGTGCTTCTCATCCGGAGGGACGACGGATTTGAGGGCGCAGGGGAAGTGTCCCCCCCAGCTGTCACACAGGTACACCACCCCGTACTGGCCTCGGCCCAGCTCCCTGCCCAGCTTGGGCTTCCCTGCAAGGAACAATCCCAAAAATCAGTCCCCAATCCCAAAAAACAGCCCTCAATCCAAGGTGACAAATGCCAAAAATCAGCTCCAGTCCAAGGCACAAATCCCTGCAATCAGCCTCAATCCAAGGTGAAAAATCCCAAAAATCATCCCCCAATCCAAGGTGAAAAATCCCAAAAATCAGTCCCCAATCCAAGGCACCAATCCCAAAAATCAGCCCCCAATCCACATTTTTTTCCTCCTGAACATTCCTAGCTGTGAGGTAGTTGGGAGGTGCCAGTTGAAACCTGGCTGGAAAATGGAGTGAAAATCCAAAGTGGATTTTCTGGAAAATGGAGTGAAAATCCAAAGTGGATTTTCTGGAAAATGGAGTGAAAATCCAAAGTGGATTTTCTGGAAAATGGAGTGGAAATCCAAACTGGATTCCCAGCAGTGACCCACTCCCAGCAGGATCTCCCTCCCAGCAGATACCATTCCCAGCAGTGACCCCACTCCATCAGGAACTCTTCCCAGCAGAGTCCCCATTCCCATCAGTGTCCCCATCCCCAGCAGTGACCCCACTCCCAGCAGTGACCCCATTCCCAGCAGTGACCCCACTCCCATCAGTGTCCCCATCCCCAGCAGTGACCCCACTCCATCAGGAACCCATTCCCAGCAGTGACCCATTCCCAGAGCAGTGACTCACTCCCAGCAGTGACCCCATTCCCAACAGGTTCCCATCCCCAGCAGGATCCATTCCCAGCAGTCACCCATTCCCAGCAGTGTCCCCATTCCCATCAGTGACCCCATTCCCATCAGTGACCCCATTCCCATCAGTGTCCCCACTCCCAGCAGTGACCCCACTCCCTGCAGGACCCCATTCCCAGCAGTGTCCCCACTCCCAGCAGTGACCCCACTCCCTGCCGTGACCCCACTCCCTGCCGTGACCCCACTCCATCAGGAACCCTTCCCAGCAGTGACCCATTCCCAGAGCAGTGACTCACTCCCAGCAGTGACCCCATTCCCAACAGGTTCCCACCCCCAGCAGGATCCATGCCCAGCAGTCACCCATTCCCAGCAGTGTCCCCATTCCCAGCAGTGTCCCCACTCCCTGCAGTGTCCCCATTCCCAGCAGGATCCATTCCTAACAGTGACCCACTCCCAGCAGTGACCCCACTCCCAGCAGTGTCCCCACTCCCAGCAGTGTCCCCACTCCCAGCAGGACCCCACTCCCAGCAGTGACCCCACTCCCAGCAGTGTCCCCACTCCCAGCAGTGTCCCCACTCCCAGCAGGACCCCATTCCCAGCAGGACCCCACTCCCAGCAGTGTCCCCACTCACAGCAGTGACCCCACTCTAACAGGATCCACCTCCCAGCAGATCCCATTCCCAGCAGTGACCCCACTCCCACCAGTGACCCTTCCCAGAGCAGTGACCCATTCCCAGCAGTGACCCCACTTCCAGCAGTGACCCCACTTCCAGCAGTGTCCCCACTCCCAGCAGTGTCCCCACTCCCAGCAGTGTCCCCACTCCCTGCAGTGTCCCCACTCCTACCAGTGACCCCACTCCCAGCAGTGTCCCCACTCCTTGCAGTGTCCCCACTCCCAGCAGTGTCCCCACTCCCTGCAGTGTCCCCACCCCCTGCAGTGACCCCACTCCTTGCAGTGTCCCCACTCCCAGCAGTGTCCCCACTCCCTGCAGTGTCCCCATCCCCAGCAGTGTCCCCACTCCCTACAGTGTCCCCACTCCCTGCAGTGTCCCCACTCCCAGCAGTGTCCCCACACCCTGCAGTGTCCCCACTCCCAGCAGGACCCCACTCCCAGCAGTGTTCCCACTCCCAGCAATGTTCCCCACTCCCAGCAGTGTCCCCACTCCCAGCAGGACCCTCCCCAGCAGGGTCTCACCGTGCAGCAGCACGTCCTGCAGGGATCTGCTCTCCAGGGAGAGCCGGGCCAGCCGGGGCGCGTGCTCCTTCCTCACCCTCAGCCACAGGTCCTCGGTGCGCTCCAGCCGGCCCGAGTGGCCGTCCTCCAGCTGGGGGGACAGCACGGTGTCACCGGGGTGACCATGGGGACACCGGGCTTGGAATGGCCAGCACCGCTCAGAAACATTGTTTATATGGATAGGTAGGTAGGTAGGTAGGTAGATTTATATTGATATATATATCTATATATATCAATATATAGATTTGGTTATACATAGATTTATAGATAGATTTAGGTAGATATTTAGATTTAGAGTTACATATAGATTTAGATATATATATATATGCTTAGATTTACATATAGATTTAGAGATACCTATAGACTTAGATAGATATACAGATTTAACTACATTGATTTAAATATATAGATTTAGATATATAGATTTATATATCTATATGTATCTATATATTTAAATATAGAGATTTAGATCTACCTAGATTTATAGATAGATTTAGGTAGATATTTAGATTTAGAGTTACATATAGATTTAGATATATATATATATGCTTAGATTTACATATAGATTTAGAGATACCTATAGACTTAGATAGATATACAGATTTAACTACATTGATTTAAATATCTAGATTTATATATCTATATGTATCTATATATTTAAATATAGAGATTTAGATATACCTAGATTTATAGATAGATTTAGGTAGATATATAGATTTAGATAAATCTATAGATTTAGATATATATATATATATATGCTTAGATTTACATATAGATTTAGAGATACCTATAGACTTAGATAGATATACAGATTTAACTACATTGATTTAAATATCTAGATTTATAGATCTATATGTATCTATATATTTAAATATAGAGATTTAGATCTACCTAGATTTATAGATAGATTTAGGTAGATATTTAGATTTAGAGTTACGTATAGATTTAGAGATGCATATAGATTTAGATAGATACACACATTTAGATTTAGATATATAGATTTACATCTAAATATATGTATTACAGATATATTATTTATATATTATACAAATCAATATTATTGTATATTATAGATATTTTATTTATATATAAAAATATATAAATATAAATTTAGATATATAGACTTATGTGTATATTTAGAGATAGAAAGATAGATAGATAGATAGATATAGATAGATAGATAGATAGATAGATATAGATAGATAGAGATAGATAGATAGATAGATAGATAGATAGATAGATAGATAGATAGATAGATAGATAGATATAGATAGATGGATAGATAGATAGATAGATAGATAGATAGATAGATAGATAGATAGATATAGATAGATAGATAGATAGATATAGATAGATAGATAGATAGATAGATAGATATAGATAGATCGATCGATCTGCTGGGCAGTTTTTGCACTTACAACCCCACATTTCCATCCCCATTCCTGATCTCCTGGGCAGTTTCTTCACTTAAAACTCCATTTTCCATCCCCAACCCCAATCTCCCAGTCAGTTTTTTGCTGTTTCTACAGTTAATCCCCACACTTCCCTCCCCGTTCCCAATCTCCCAGGCAGTTTTTGCAGCTTAAACCCCACATTTCCCATCCCCATTCCCAATCTCCCAGGCAGTTTTTTGCTGTTTCTGCAGTTAATCCCCACATTTCCCATCCCCATTCCCAATCTCCCAGGCAGTTTTTTGCTGTTTCAGCAGTTTAACCCCATTTTCCCTCCCCATTCCCGCTGTCCCTTCCCCGGACCTGGCGCAGGGAGGCGGCGAAGGCCTCGTGGGAGCTGTTGAGGCGCGTGCGGAACTGGCTGCAGATGCTCTTGGCCAGCTTGGAGGCGCTCAGGCTCTCGATGGCGTCCTGGGCCACCTTCCTCTTCCACTCGCTGGTGATGGCCGGGGGGCTGACCCACGTGATCCGCTGGATGATCTGGGAAAACCACGGAGTCACAGTCCCAGAGTCATGGAGTCACCAGCTGCAGGAGCTTTGGGATCGTCCACTTCAACCCAGCCCCAGCACCTCAATTAAATCCCAAAAATCGGCCCAAATCCGTGGCACAAACTCCTGGAATCAGCCCCAAATCCAAGGCACAAATCCCTAAAATCAGCCCCAAATCCATGGCACAAACCCCTGGAATCACCCCCAAATCCAAGGCACCAATCTCCGGAGTCAGCCCGCAGTCCAACACACAAATCCCAAAAAGGAGCCCCAATCCAATGTACAAATCCCAAAAATCAGCCCCAAATCCAAGGCACCAATCCCAAATATCAGCCCCAAATCCAAGGTACAAATCCCCAAAATTGGCCTCCAATTCCAGGCAAAAATCCCTGTAATCAGCCCCAATCCAGGGCACAAATTCCAAAAATCAGCCCCAAATCCAAGGCACCAATCCCAAAAATCAACCTAAATCCATGGCACAAGTCCCAAAAATCAGCCCCAAATCCAAGGCACAAATCCCTGGAAAAAACTTCCAGTCCATGGCACCAATCCCAAAAATCAGCCCCAATCCAAGGCACCAATCCCTGGAATAAGTCTCCAGTCCATGGCACCAATCCCAAAAATCAGCCCCAAATCCAAGGTACAAATCCCAAAAATCAGCCTCCAATTCCAGGCAAAAATCCCTGCAATCAGCCCCAATCCAGGGCACAAATCCCAAAAATCAGTCCCAAATCCAAGGCACCAATCCCACAAATCAACCTAAATCCATGGCACAAGTCCCAAAATCACCCCAAATCCAAGGCACAAGTCCCTGGAATAAGCCCCAAATCCAAGGCACAAATCCCAAAAATCAGCCCCAAATCCAAGGCACAAATCCCTGGAAAAAAATTCCAGTCCATGGCACCAATCCCAAAAATCAGCCCCAAATCCAAGGTACAAATCCCAAAAATCAGCCTCCAATTCCAGGCAAAAATCCCTGCAATCAGCCCCAATCCAGGGCACAAATTCCAAAAATCAGCCCAAAATCCAAGGCACCAATCCCAAAATTCACCCCCAATCCAAGGCACAAATAAATCTCTGCAATCAGCCCCAAATCCAAGGCACAAATCCCCAGAATCAACCCCAATCCAGGGCACAAATCCCCAAAATTAACCCACATCCATGGCACAAATCCCAAAAATCAGCCCCAAATCCCTGCAATCAGCCCCAATCCAAGGCACCCAGTGCCACATCCAAGATTTTTTCAAACACACCCAGGGATGCCACTTCCCATTCCAGAACTTTATCACTCTTTTAGTAAAAACCTTTTTCCTAAATCCAACCTAAATTTCCTCCTGAATTCCTGCTCTGAGCTGGAACTTTATGAACTTTATTCCCTGCTTGGATGGATGAGCAAGAACAAAACTTTTCCTCAAACAATCCCAGCTCAGAGTGGGAACAAATTCAAGATTCCTCCTCCCTTCCTGGGACAGGGATCCACTCTGGAATTCTGTGGTTTCTAATGAAGGGTGAGGCAAAGCAATTTAATTACCCACTAATTACAGGAAGTGCTGATTCCAACACCTGGAATTTCCACACACAAATCTCCTTCCCTGGGAATTTCACCAATTTGGGAACAGCTCTCCTTGATTTTCCCACCAATATTGTGGAGTGAAAATCCTGGAATTCCCAGAATGGTTTGGACTGGAAAGGATTTTAAATTTTATCCCATTCCACCACCCCAGGATGCTCCAGTCTCCATCCTTGGGCACTTCCAGGCATGGAAATCACCAGGAATAAAGTCCCAGAGTGAATTTTGGGAGCAGCTGAGAGGATTTTTTGCTCCAAAATTCCCTTTTTTCCAAGCATCCACACCTGTTTGATCTGTTCCCACAGCATCCTGGTCACTGTTGAACCCGAGTGGAACGTGACCTCCACGTGATAAGCTGCATTCAGGATCTGGAAAAGCAGAAAATAGAGGGAAAAATGGGAATTCTGCCAGCCAGGAGCTTTGCCAGAGCCTGTGAAAATGGAAAAAATTGGGATAGTGCATGAATCACTTGGTTAATTGATTTATTGTGTTGTTTCATGGGAGTTTTTAGGCAGCAATTTGATTATTTTGTACAGATTTAGGAGAAAATTAATTTATTGTGTTATTTCACATTGATTTATTGTGTTATTTCACATTGATTTATTGTGTTATTTCATCGGTGTTTCTAATTTTATTGTGTTGCTTCATGGGTGTTTTTGATTTGTAATTTGATTAATTCATACAGGTTTATGAGAGAACTGATTTATTCTATTATTTCATGGGTGGTTCTAGGCCATAATTTGATTATTTTATAAAAGTTTATGAGATAATTTATTTATGTGTTGATATTGATTTATTGTGTTATCTCATTGGTATTTTATGACCGTATATTTATTATTTTGTAAAGATTTAGGAGCTAATTGATTTATTTTGTTATTTCGTGGGTGGTTCTAGACTGGTTACACAGATTTAGGAGAAAATTTGATTCTTTTATACAGATTCAGGAGCTAATTGATTTACTGAACTATCTCATGCGTATTTCATGGCTGTAATTTGATTATTTTAGACAGGTTTATGAGGTAATAGATTTCCTGTGTTATCTCATGTGTGTTTTTATGCTGTAATTCAATTATTTTATACAGGTTTGTGGGATAACTGATTTACTGTGTTATCTCATGGCCATAAATTGCTTATTTCACCCAAATTCAGGCCCATGGCAGTTCCAGCACCCCAATCAATCCCCACCTGTTTGAGATAGTTGCTGGTGATGTGCATGGATCCCTCACGGGGTTTCTCCAGAGTTTTAAGGCGTTTTTATGGCCATTATTAAATTATTTACACAGATTTATGAGATAATTGATTTACTAGGTCATCTCATAGCCATAATTTGACCATTTCACAAAAATTCAGGCCCCTGGCAGTTCCAGCACCCCAGTCCCCACCTGTCTGAGATAGTGGATGGTGATGTGCACGGAGCCCTCACAGGGTTTCTCCAGAGTTTTTAGGTGGTTTTATGACCATAATTTGATCATTTTATACAGATTTAGGAGCTAATTGATTATCTCATGTGTGTTTTATGACCATAAACTGCTTATTTCCCCCAAATTCAGGCCCGTGGCAGTTCCAGCACCCCAATCCCCACCTGTTTGAGATAGTTGCTGGTGATGTGCACGGATCCCTCCCGGGGTTCCTCCAGAGTTTTTAGACCATAATTTGATTATTTTATACAGGTTTATGAGACAACTGATTTACTGTATTATCTCATGTGTGTTTCATAGCTGTAAATTGATTATTTTATACAGATTTGGGAGTTAATTGATATCCTGTATTATCTAATGTGTATTTTATGGCCATAATTTGACCATTTCACCCAAATTCAGGCCCATGGCAGTTCCAGCACCCCAATCCTCACCTGTCTGAGACAGTTGCTGGTGATGTGCACAGAAGCCCTCACAGAGTTCCTCCAGAGTTTTTAGGCCATAATTTGATTATTTTATACAGGTTTATGAGACTACTGATTTACTGTGTTACCTCATGGCCATAATTTGACCACTTCACCCAAATTCAGGCCCGTGGCAGTTCCAGCACCCCAAACCCCAGCCATTCCAGACCTGTTTGAGATAGTTGCTGGTGATGTGCACGGAGCCCTCGCAGGGTTTCTCCAGAGTTTTTAGGTGGTTTTATGACCATAATTTGATAAATTTATACAGATTTAGGAGCTAATTGATTACCTCATGTGTGTTTTATGACCATAAACTGCTTATTTCCCCCAAATTCAGGCCCGTGGCAGTTCCAGCACCCCAATCCCCACCTGTCTGAGATAGTTGCTGGTGATGTGCACGGAGCCCTCACAGGGTTTATCCAGCCCGCAAGTGCATGGAGCCCTCCTGGAGTTTCTCCAGAGTTTTTAGGTATTTTTATGGCCATAATTTAATTATTTTATACAGGTTTATGAGATAATTGATTTATTGTATTATCTCATGTGTGTTTTATGACCATAAACTGCTTATTTCCCCCAAATTCAGGCCCATGGCCATTCCAGACCTGTCTGAGATAGTTGCTGGTGATGTGCACAGATCAATCCCTGGGTTTCTCTAGAGTTTTTAGGTGTTTTATGACCACAGTTTGACCACTTCATCCAAATTCAGACCCATGGCAGTCCCAGCACCCCAGTCCCCACCTGTCTGAGATAGTTGCTGGTGATGTGCACAGAGCCCTTGCAGGGTTTCTCCAGAGTTTTTAGGTGGTTTTATGGCCATAATTTGATCATTTTATACCAATTTAGGAGCTAATTTATTATCTCATGTGTATTTTATGACCATAAACTGCTTATTTCACCCAAATTCAGGCCCGTGGCAGTTCCAGCACCCCAATCCCCACCTGTCTGAGATAGTTGCTGGTGATGTGCACGGATCCCTCCCGGGGTTCCTCCAGAGTTTTTAGACCATAATTTGATTGTTTTATACAGGTTTATGAGACAACTGATTTACTGTATTATCTCATGTGTGTTTCATAGCTGTAAATTGATTATTTTATACAGATTTGGGAGTTAATTGATATCCTGTATTATCTAATGTGTATTTTATGGCCATAATTTGACCATTTCACCCAAATTCAGGCCCATGGCAGTTCCAGCGCCCCAATCCCCACCTGTCTGGGATAGTTGCTGGTGATGTGCACAGAGCCCTCGCAGAGTTCCTCCAGAGTTTTTAGGCCATAATTTGATTATTTTATACAGGTTTATGAGACTACTGATTTACTGTGTTACCTCATGGCCATAATTTGACCATTTTACCCAAATTCAGGCCCATGGCAGTTCCAGCACCCCAAACCCCAGCCATTCCAGACCTGTTTGAGATAGTTGCTGGTGATGTGCATGGAGCCCTCACAGGGTTTCTCCAGAGTCTTAAGGTGGTTTTATGGCCATAATTTGATCATTTTATACAGATTTAGGAGCTAATTGATTACCTCATGTGTGTTTTATGACCATAAACTGCTTATTTCCCCCAAATTCAGGCCCGTGGCAGTTCCAGCACCCCAATCCCCACCTGTCTGAGATAGTTGCTGGTGATGTGCACGGAGCCCTCCCGGGGTTTCTCCAGAGTTTTTAGACCATAATTTGATTATTTTATACAGGTTTATGAGACAACTGATTTACTGTATTATCTCATGTGTGTTTCATAGCTGTAAATTGATTATTTTATACAGATTTGGGAGTTAATTGATTTACTGTGTTATCTCATGTGTGTTTCATGGCCATAATTCGATTATTTATGCAGATTTAGGAGCTAATTGATATACTGTATTATCTAATGTGTATTTTATGGCCATAATTTGACCACTTCACCCAAATTCAGGCCCATGGCAGTTCCAGCACCCCAGTCCCCACCTGTCTGAGATAGTGGATGGTGATGTGCACGGAGCCCTCACAGGGTTTCTCCAGAGTTTTTAGGTGGTTTTATGACCATAATTTGATAAATTTATACCCACTTAGGAGCTAATTGATTACCTCATGTGTGTTTTATGACCATAAACTGCTTATTTCCCCCAAATTCAGGCCCGTGGCAGTTCCAGCACCCCAAACCCCAGCCATTCCAGACCTGTTTGAGATAGTTGCTGGTGATGTGCACGGAGCCCTCGCGGGGTTTCTCCAGCCCCCGGGGCGGGTGCACGGAGCCCTCCCAGGACTCCTCCAGGCTCTTGAGGCAGCGCTCCAGGGTGCCCACGAAGCTCTCCCTCAGGTAATCCACGGAGCTGATCAGTTTGTTGGCCACAGCCTGGTTCAGCCTGGAGATGATCAGCTCCTGGATCTGCTGGATGCAGCGCTTGATGTCCTTGGAGCTGACGGGCTCGCCGCTCTCGGGGATGATGATGTCTGCAGGGAAAGGGAGAAAAACCATCCCGGAGGGCTGGGGGTGTTGGGAGAACAGTCCTGAGGGCTGCTCTGAGGGGCACACGCTGATCCTAGCGGTGTTTGAAATAATGATCTTCTCAATGATGCCAGAATTGCATTGTTAGTGTTTTAGACAAGATTATGATCATTTTCTCCAAGATTATTAATTATAATTTTCTCCAAGATTTATTATAATTTTCTCCAAGATTTATTATCATTTTCTCCAAGATTATTACCATTTTCTCCAAGATTATTACCATTTTACCCAAGATTACTATTATTTATCCAAGATTACTATTATTTATCCAAGATTACTATTATTTTATCCATGATTATCGTCACTATTTTATCCAATATTATCACCATTGTTTTATCTGCGATTATGACAGTTTTATCCAATATTATCATCATTATTTTATCCAATATTACTATAATGATTTTATTTAATATTATTATCATTTTATCCAAGATTATCGATTTTATCCAATATTATTAATGATATTATCCAATATTATTATCATGATTTTATCCAATATTATCATCATTATTTTATCCAAGCTTATTATAATGATTTTATCCAATATTATTATCATTTTATCCAAGAATATTAATGACTTTATCCAAGATTATGACCATTTCATCCACAATTATTTTATCCAAGATAATTATCACTTCACCCAACAGATCCTACCAAAAAAAATGGATAGTGCCTGATCCCTGATTTCCATCCGTGTTTGGGGTTCTGTGTCCATCCAGGAATTGCAGGTTGGAGTCTCACTGAATTCCTGGAATTATTGTGGGTCAGGATCTGCTTGATCCCAGATTTTGATTTGTGTTTGGGGCTCTGTGACCATGCAGGAATTGCAGGTTGGAGTCTCAGTGAATTCCTGGAATTATCATTAGGATCTATCTGATCCCTGATTTTGATTCATGTCTGGGGTTCTGTGACCTTTCAGGAATTACAGGTTGGAATCCCACTGAATCCATGAAATTATCCTGGTCAGGATCTGCCTGACCCCTGATTTTGATTCATGTTCAGGGCTCTGTGACCATCTGGGAATTGCAGGTTGGAATCCCAGTAAGTTCATCAATTAGTGTGGTCAGTATCTGCTTGATCCCTGGATTTTGATTTGTGTTCAGGGCTCTGTGACCATCTGGGAATTGCAGGTTGGAGTCTCACTGAATTCCTGGAATTATCATCAGGATCTGTCTGATCCCAGATTTTGATTCACGTTTAGGGTTCTGTGACCATCCAGGAGTTGCAGGTTGGAGTCTCACTGAATCCATCAATTATTGTGGTCAGGATCTGCTTGATCCCAGATTTTTGATTTCTTTCTAGTGCACTGCAACTCTCTGGGAATTGCAGGTTGGAATCCCACTGAATTAATGGAATTATTGTGGTCAGTATCTACCTGATCCCATCTTTTGATTCATGTTTAGGGCTCTGTGACCATCTGGGAATTGCAGGCTGGAGTCTCACTGAATTAATGAATTGTAGTCAGGATCTGCCTGATCCCTGGATTTTCACCCTTGTTTAGGGTTCTGGGATCATCCAAGAATTGCAGGTTGGAGTCTCACTGAATCCATCAATTATTGTGGTCAGGATCTGTCTGATCCCAGCTTTTGATTTATGCTTAGGGCTCTGTGACCATCCAGGAATTGCATTTTGGAGTCTCACTGAATTAATAAATTATTATGGTCAGGATCTGCCTGATCCCTGGATTTTCACCCTTGTTTAGGGTTCAGTGACCATCTGGGAATTGCAGGCTGGAGTCTCACTGAATTCCTGGAATTATTGTGGTCAGGATCTGCTGGATCCCATATTTTGATTCATGTTCAGCATTCTGGGACCACCAGGCAATTGTAGGTTGGAGTCCTACTGAATTCCTGGAATTATCATGGTCAGGATCTGCTTGATCCCAGATTTTGATTTGTGTTTAGGGCTCTGTGACCATGCAGGAATTGCAGGTTGGAATCCCAGTGAATCCATCAGTGAGATGGATTCCAATTATCATGGTCAGGATGTGTCTGATCCCAGCTTTCGATTCATGTTTAGGGCTCTGTGACCATGCAGGAATTACAGGTTGGAATCCCACTGAATCCATGAAATTATCCTGGTCAGGATCTGCCTGACCCCTGATTTTGATTCTTGTTCAGGGCTCTGTGACTATCTGGGAATTGCAGGTTGGAGTCTCACTGAATTCCTGGAATTATTGTGGGTCAGTATCTGCTTGATCCCAGATTTTGTTTCATGTTTGGGGACTATCTGGGAATTGCAGGTTGGAATCCCACTAAGTTCATCAATTAGTGTGGTCAGGATCTGCTTGATCCCTGGATTTTGATTTGTGTTTAGGGCTCTGTGACCATGCAGGAATTGCAGGTTGGAGCCTCACTGAATCCATCAATTATCCTGGTCAGGATCCGCCCGACCCCTGATTTTCATGGTTGTTTGGGGTTCTGGGACCATCTGGGAATTGCAGGTTGGAGTCTCACTGAATTCCTGGAATTATCATCAGGATCTGTCTGATCCCAGATTTTGATTCACGTTTAGGGTTCTGTGACCATCTGGAAATTGCAGGTTGGAGTTTCACTGAATCCATCAATTATTGTGGTCAGGATCTGCCTGACCCCAGACTCTGATTCATATTTGGGGCTCTATGACCATCCAGGAAGTACAGGTTGGAGTCTCACTGAATTCCTGGAATTATCATCAGGATCTGCTTGACCCCAGCTTCTGATCCACATTTAGGGCTCTGTGACCATCCAGGAATCACAGGCTGCAGCCTCACCAAACCCCCATGCCAATTTTGCATTTTTCCCACCTCCCCCCCTCACCAAACCACCCCAAACCCTCCAGCTGCCTCTCACCTCTAAACTCCATACTGGCAGCATCCTCCAGCAGCTCCTCCTTCATATTCCCCAGCGTGTCCACGATCATCTCCTTCATCTCCTCCTGCTTGCGGTTGGCGATGCCCATCAGCGACTCGTAGAGCTCGTTCTCCTTCCTGCGCGTGTACTCCAACCTCTTGGGGGTGATCTGCAGGTCCCTCTGCATGTCGAAGGCCTGGTTGATGAAGATGTTGAGGCAGCGCCCGTGGACCTCGCTCAGCCTCGTGGCTGCCTCCACCAGGTGCTGCTGCAGCACCTGCCTGGAGAAGGAGCTCAGCAGCCTCAGCTTCTCCAGCTGCTCCACCAGCATGGAGGAGCCGGGAGCGCCGCAGCCGCAGGGGCTGGAGGGGCTCAGGTACTCCAGATCCAGCAGCTGCAGGTGGAGCTGGGATTTGGTGTCTTTGGGGTGGGATTTGTTGTCCTTAGGGTGGGATTTGTTGTCCTTGGGAGGGTTTTTGGGAGAGCTCAGCTCGCTGCCGGCCTCGGGGATTCGCAGGAAGAAGATGGGGAGGGAGAATTTTTGTTTGATTTCCCGAAGTTCTGCCTGGTCCGACGGGGACAGCTGGGGCTCGCTGATGGCAAAGGTGACAACGGGCAGCACCTGGTCCACAAACTCGGCCAGGGTGGACTCAGCTGACTGGAAGCCTCGGCATGGAGCCACCACGATGTCCACTTCCTGGGAAAAAGGAAAAAGGTTTGAGAGGTTTTTTTCTGTGGAAAAATGCTCTGGGAGTCGTTCACACAGCAAAAAACTGGAATTCTTCAAAGCAGATCTTGATCTGACCCCGAACTCCAAATTCCTCATTTTGGACCAAATCCTGGGAGTTTTAGCCCAGTTTAGGACAAGGTTGATTCCTGGACAACTCCAAATTCCTCATTTTGGACCAAATCCTTGGAGTGTTAGGACAAAACTTAGGACAAGTGTCCCAGGAAAGAGCCAGCAGGGGAATTTATTGAACAGGACCCTGGCAGTGCCACCCCAAACTCCCCACAGACCAGGGCAGGGACAGTGGCATTGCCACCCCAAACTCCCCATGGATCAGTGGCAGTGCCACCCCAAACTTCCTATAGACCAGATCAGGGACAATTTGGGAATTAATTTATCAGGGCTGTAAATGTCAACCCCCACATGGCAGGAACAGTGGCAGTGCCACCCCAAATTCTTCACAGACCAAGGCAGGGACAGTGGCAGTGCCACCCCAAGCTCACCATGGACAGTGACAGTGCCACCCCCAGCTCCCCAGGTACAGTGGCAGTGCCACCCCAAGCTCCCCAGGGACAGTGACAGTGCCACCCCCAGCTCCCTATGGACAGTGGCAGTGCCACTCCAAGCCCTCCAGGTACAATGGCAGTGCCACCTCCAGCAACCCAGGTACAGTGGCAGTGCCACCCCAAGCTCCCCAGAGACAGTGGCAGTGCCACCCCCAGCTCCCTATGGACAGTGGCAGTGCCACCCCAAGCTCTCCAGGTACAGTGGCAGTGCCACCCCCAGCTCCCCAGGGACAGTGGCAGTGCCAACCCAAGGACAATGACAGTGCCACCCCCCAGCTCCCCAGGGACAGTGGCAGTGCCACCCCAAGCTCCCCAAGGACAATGGCAGTGCCACCCCAAGCTCCCCAGGGACAGTGGCAGTGCCAGGCACGGTGCCACCCTGACCTTGAGCAGCGCGCAGGGCAGCACCACCTCCAGCTCTGCCACCCTCTGTGCGGGATCCTCGGCGTCCCCTGGCACCTGCAGGTCCTGCTCGGGGATGGTGTCCCAGTGCCCGCTGTGTGCCACCAGCGCCTGCACCAGCTCGTACTGCCCGGGCAGTGCCAGGCTCAGCCGCGGCCGCGCCCCGTGCGTGAAGCGAACGCGGCGGCGCCGGCACCGCTCCTCAGTGCCAGTGACAATGCCAGGGGTGGGCAGCAGCTCCTCAGTGCCTGTGCCAGGGGTGGGAAGCAGCTCCTCAGTGCCTGTGCCAGGGGTGGGCAGCAGCTCCTCAGTGCCTGTGCCAGGGGTGGGCAGCAGCTCCTCAGTGCCTGTGCCAGGGGTGGGCAGCAGCTCCTCAGTGCCTGTGCCAGGGGTGGGAAGCAGCTCTGTGGTGCCAGCCATGGGCAGCAGTTCCTCAGTGGCAGCCTCAGCAATGGGCAGCAGCTCCTCGGTGCCAGTCCCAGGGGTGGGCAGCAGCTCCTCAGTGTCCATGCCAGCCCTGGGGGTGGGCAGCAGCTCTGGAGTGTCAGCCCCAGGCAGCAGTTCCTTGGTGGCAGTGCCAGCTTCAGGGGTTGAAAGCAGGTCCTTGGTGCCAGTCTCAGTGGCAGGCAGCAGCTCCTTGGTGGCAGTGCCAGCCCCAGGCGGCAGTTCCTGGGTGCCCGTCCCGGGGCTGGGCAGCAGTTCCTGGGTGCCAGTGCCAGGGGTGGGCAGCAGCTCCTGGCCCAGCAGGGTGTTGAGC
Organism: Artemisiospiza belli; assembly: GCA_021963965.1. Taxonomy (NCBI): domain Eukaryota; kingdom Metazoa; phylum Chordata; class Aves; order Passeriformes; family Passerellidae; genus Artemisiospiza; species Artemisiospiza belli. The sequence goes on along the minus strand of JAKDEW010000037.1, from coordinate 4,122,573 downwards.
AGGTGCCCCTTGGCACGGCAGTTCTGGCCCAGGATCAGCAGGCACGGCCTCCAGCTCACCGAGCGCTGCAGCTGCTCCTCCTCGTGCCGGGGGAACGACACCGGGCTGGGGCCTGCAACGGGACAGGGAACGGGGATTGACCCTAAAAATGGGGCCTGAAATGGGGACAGGGATCAGGGGTTTGACCCTAAACATGGGGCCTGAAATGGGGACAGGGAACAGGGATTGACCCTAAACATGGAGCCTGAAATAGGGACAGGGATCAGGGGTTTGACCCTAAAAATGGGGCCTGAAACGGGACAGGGGTCAGGGCTTGACCCTAAAAATGGGGCCTGAAATGGGGACAGGGAACGGGGATTGACCCTAAAAATGGGGCCTGAAATGGGGACAGGGAACGGGGATTGACCCTAAAAATGGGGCCTGAAATGGGGACAGGGAATGGGGATTGATCCTAAAAATGGGGCCTGAAACGGGACAGGGGTCAGAGATTGATCCTAAAAATGGGGCATGAAATGGGGACAGGGATCAGGGATTGACCCTAAAAATGGGGCCTGAAACAGGGAACAGGGATTGACCCTAAAAATGGGGCCTGAAATGGGGACAGGGATCAGGGGTTTGACCCTAAAAATGGGGCCTGGAACAGGACTGGGGTCAGGGCTTGATCCTAAAAATGGGGCCTGAAACGGGACAGGGGTCAAGGATTGACCCTAAAAATGGGGCATGAAATGGGGACAGGGATCAGGGATTGACCCTAAAAATGGGGCCTGAAATGGGGACAGGGATCAGGGATTGACCCTAAAAATGGGGCCTGAAATGGAGACAGGGCTTGATCCTAAAAACGGGGCATGAAATGGGGACAGGGAACGGGGATTGACCCTAAAAATGGGGCCTGAAATGGAGACAGGGATTGATCCTAAAACAGGGGCCTGAAATGGGGACAGGGAACGGGGATTGACCCTAAACATGGGGCCTGAAATGGGGACAGGGATCAGGGATTGACCCTAAAAATGGGGCCTGAAATGGGGACAGGGATCAGGGGTTTGACCCTAAAAATGGGGCCTGGAACAGGACTGGGGTCAGGGCTTGATCCTAAAAATGGGGCCTGAAACGGGACAGGGGTCAGGGATTGATCCTAAAAATGGGGCCTGGAACAGGGACAGGGATTTGCCTTAAAAATGGTGCCTGAAACAGAGATCAGGGGTTTGATCCTAAAAATGGGGCCTGAAATGGGTACAGGGATCAGGGCTTTATCCTAAAAATGGGGCCTGGAACAGGGATCAAGATCCCCCTAAAAATGGGCTCAGAGATTTAGCCCTAAAAATGGGGCATGAAACAGGACAGGGATCAGGGGTTTGGGCCTAAAAATGGGGCATGAAACAGGACAGGGATCAGGGGTTTGGGCCTAAAAATGGGGCATGAAATGGGGACAGGGATCAGGGTTTGGCCTAAGAATGGGGCCTGCAACAGGGATCAGGATCCCCCTGAAAATGGGGCCTGAAGCGGGACAGGGATCAAGGGCTGGGGTCTGAAACAGGGACACGGAGCAGGGTTTGGCCCTAAAAATGGGGTCTGAAACAGGGATCAGGGTTTGGCCCTAAAAATGGGGCCTGCAACAGGGAACAGGGATCAGAGTTTGGCCCTAAAAATGGGGCCTGCAACAGGGAACAGGGATCAGGGGTTGGCCCTAAAAACGGGACAGTGCAGCCCCACAGCCCAGGGGAACACCCAGAGCTGCTGATGGGGCAGTTCCTGCAGTGCCAACACAGGACAAGGATTAATTCAGTTTTGTTACAGGAGCACAGAATCCCAACAGCCTGGAGAGGGATGAGCCCCAGGGAAGGCACTTTGCTGCCAGCCAGAAGGTTCTGGAACAGCCTCAAACCCCACAAGGCTCCCTCAGAGCCACAAACATTGCTCACATCCCACAAACCTCCCACAGACCCCACAGACTGCCCTCACAGCCCACAAACGGCCCTCACACCCTACAAACGTCACTCAGACCCCATAAACCTCCCTCAGACTCTACAAAATTCCCTCAGACCCTACAAACAACATTCAGACCCCACAAATGTCGCTCAGACCCCACAAATTGCCCTCAGACCTCACAAATGGCCTTCAGAGCCCATAAACCGCCCTCAGACTCCACAAACCTCTCACAGACCCCACAAACGGCCCTCAGAGTCCACAAATAGCACTCAGACCCTACAAAATTCACTCAGACCCTACAAACCTCGCTCAGAGCCCACAAATGTCGCTCACATCCCACAAACCTCCCACAGACCCCACAAACGGCCCTCAGAGTCCACAAACGGCCCTCAGACCCTACAAACATCACTCACATCCCACAAACAGCCCTCAGACCTTACAAGCATCACTCAGACCCTACAAACCTCCCTCAGAGGCCACAAATGTCGCTCACATCCCACAAACCTCCCACAGACCCCACAAAGTGCCCTCAGAGCCCACAAATGGCCCTCACACCCTACAAAATTCACTCAGAGCCTACAAACAACACTCAGACCCCACAAACCTTCCTCAGACCTTACAAACGACACTCAGACCCCACAAACCTCCCTCAGACCTCACAAACGACACTCAGACCCCACAAACCTCCCTCAGATCTTACAAACCTCCCTCAGACCCTACAAATCTCCCTCAGAGACCACAAACTTCTCCCAAACCCACAAACCTCTCTCATGCCCCACAAATGATCCTCATACCCCACAAACGGCCCTCACACCCCACAAACCTCTCCCAAACTCCATAAACTTCTCCCAAACCCCACAAACCTCCCTCCCACCCCACAAGCATCACCTGGCTGTGCTAATTCAGGCTCAGGGCTGAGTTTAGCTCCTGCTTTCTTTTTTTTTTTTTAAAAAACTCCTAAATGCAGCTTTGGCAAGAGCTAAATTCAGCATTACCCTCGTGCACAGCACAGAGTGACTCTGACAGCCCCAAAAACACAAATCACAAACAAATCCCTCATCAGGAACACAAAAATCCCTAAAAAATGAAATTAAATGGGAAAATGGAACAACCAGCCCCTAAAAAATGCCCAATTTGAGAGGTACAAAGCACCAGGATTGCTCTGATGCTGGATTTTATAGGGTTAAAAATTCTGTTTAAAATTGCTGTTAAAATTCTTTATTTTTTTTCATGAGTCATGTTCTGGCAGCCTGAATTGTGAGGAAAACAAAATCCTCCCCTCCTCACACTCCAAACCCCATTAAAGAGATCCTACAACACATCTCTCTCCTCACTCTTGACAGCTTAATCACTTCAGTTTTAATTAAAATCAGCCAAATTTGGAGCATTTTGTGTAGTTTTAGATTGGTTTAAAGCTCATTTAAAACCCTGCCCAAGCTTTGCCTTCCCCTCAAATCTTTCAGGATTTTGGAGTTTTTCTACCCCAAAATTAAGGAAAAATCCTATTTGTGGATCAGTACTGCCCCACAAAACCCCAAATCCCAAGTTTGGGAGTTGTTGAAGGGAGGAATTTCTCTTTGAAATGTGATTTTTTTCTGGGATTTTTGTTTTCCAAACAAGCCTTTCAAAAGCCACATCAAGTGACCAGAGGGTTGGAAGCTGACCAAGAGCTCACAAAAGATAAAGATCTGAGAAAAAATCCCACAAATTGAACATTTGAGCCTTCATCTGTAGGATGGCTTTGATCTGGGGACGTTGCTTGGAGCTTCTGCTGGGATTCAGGATCTGGAGCATGAAAAAAGCAATTCAGGGAGGGCTGAAGAGGCAGCAGAGCTCCCTCTCCTCATTCCAGGAGGGAGTGGATCCTTAAATCCAGCAAAAATATCTCCAAAAATATCTCCTTGGAATTGATGGATCCTTAAACCCAGCAAAAATCTCTCCTTGGAATTGGTGGATCCTTAAATCCAGCAAAAATACCTCCAAAAATATCTCCTTGGAATTGATGGATCCTTAAACCCAGCAAAAATCTCTCCTTGGAATTGGTGGATCCTTAAATCCAGCAAAAATACCTCCAAAAATATCTCCTTGGAATTGGTGGATCCTTAAATCCAGCAAAAATATCTCCTTGGAATTGGTGGATCCTTAAATCCAGCAAAAATATCTCCAAAAATATCTCCTTGGAATTGGTGGATCCTTAAACCCAGCAAAAATCTCTCCTTGGAACTGGTGGATCCTTAAATCCAGTAAAAATATCTCCAAAAATGACTGGGATACAGAAGTTTAAATGAAATTATTGAGGGATTATTTATATGGATGGAGAATCCTGGAATGGTTTGGGTGGGACCTTAAAGCTCCTCCTGTTCCTCTGCCATTCAGGGACACCTTCAGCACCCCAGGATGCTCCAGGCTGGCTTTGGACACTCCCAGGGATGGAACAGCCACGAATTCTCTGGGAATTCCATCCCAGCCCCTCCTCATCCTCACAGAGAGGAATTTCTTCCTATATCCCATCTAAACTTTTCTTCATTCCCCTTTCCAGGTGAAATTTTTTTCCCTTTCCAGCCTTCTTGGAGCTCCTTTGGCTACTGGAAAACTGCTCCAAAGTCCTGCCAAACCCTCCAGGATTTGTGGTTCAAACACCTTTCCCAAGGTCCTCCCAAATCCATTTTTTCTCCAGCATCTGAGGTTAAAACACTTTTCCCACGATTCCACACCCTGTGATCAGCACAGACACAGATCCAGGGTGGGAGGGACTCAATAAAAAGTGGGATCAGAATTTCCCAGTTTTGAGGGATGCAGCCATGTTCCTGGGCATCCCAGGGGCTGGAGCTCCATCCCAGCTCCATCCCTGATCCATCCGAGCTCCATCCCAGCCCCATCCCTGATCCATCCCTGATCCATCCCAGCTCCATCCCAGCTCCATCCCTGATCCATCCCAGCTCCATCCCAGCCCCATCCCTGATCCATCCCAGCTCCATCCCTGATCCATCCCTGATCCATCCCAGCCCCATCCCTGATCCATCCCAGCTCCATCCCTGATCCATCCCTGATCCATCCATGATCCATCCCTGATCCATCCCAGGGGCTGGAGCTCCATCCCAGCCCCATCCCTGATCCATCCCAGCTCCATCCCAGCCCCATCCCTGATCCATCCCAGCCCCATCCCTGATCCATCCCAGCTCCATCCCAGCCCCATCCCTGATCCATCCGAGCTCCATCCCTGATCCATCCCAGCTCCATCCCAGATCCATCCCAGATCCATCCCAGCCCCATCCCTGATCCATCCGAGCTCCATCCCTGATCCATCCCAGCTCCATCCCAGCCCCATCCCAGCTCCATCCCAGCTCCATCCCTGATCCATCCCAGCTCCATCCCAGCCCCATCCCAGCTCCATCCCAGCTCCATCCCAGGGGCTGGAGCTCCATCCCTGATCCATCCCTGATCCATCCCAGCTCCATCCCAGCCCCATCCCAGCTCCATCCCTGATCCATCCCTGATCCATCCCAGCTCCATCCCAGCCCCATCCCTGATTCATCCCAGCTCCATCCCAGCTCCATCCCAGGGGCTGGAGCTCCATCCCAGCTCCATCCCTGATCCATCCCGGCTCCATCCCAATTTCATCTCAGCTCCACCCCTGCTCCACCCTGGCTCCATCCTGACTCCATCCCGGCCCCAACTCTGCTCCAGCCCGGCCCCATCCCTGCTCCATCCCAACCCCATCTCAATTCCATCCCAATTCAATCCTGGCCCTATCCCAGCTCCACCCTGGTTCCATCCCTGCCCCATCCTGACTCCATCCCTATCCCTGTTAAATCCCAGCTCCATCCCAATTCCATCCCTGCCCCACCCTGGTTCAATCCCAGCCCCATTCCTATCCTGGCTCCATCCCAGCTCCACTCCTGCCCCATCCTGGTTCCATCCTGCCTCCATCCCAGTCCCATTCCAGTTCCACCCCAGCTCTATCCCAGCCCCATTCCCTACCCCGGCTCCATCCTGACTCCATCTCAGCTCTACCCCTGCCTCATTCCTGCCCCATCCCAATTCCATCCCTGCTCCATCCCTATCCCTGCTCCACACTGCCCCATCCCAATTCCATCCCAATTGCACCCCAGCTCCATCCCAGCCCCATCCCAGCTCCATCCTCGTTCAATCCTGGCCTCTCCCGATTCCATCCCTGCCCTATCCCAGCTCTACCCTGGTTCCATCCCTGGTTCCACACCAGCCCCATCCCTTCTCCATCCCAATTCCATCCTGGCCCCATCCCATCCCCATGCCAGCCCTATCCCTATCCCTGCTCCATCCCAATTCCATCCCTGCCCCACCCTGCCCCATCCTGACTCCATCCCAGCCCCATCCCAATTTAACCCTGGCCCCATCCCTGCCCCACCCTGCCCCATCTCAATTCCAGCCCAGCTCCATCCCACCCCCATCCCAATTCCATCCCACCCCCATCCCAATTCCATCCCAGCCCCATCCTGACTCCATCCCAGCCCCATCCCTATCCCAGCTCCACCCTGGCCCCATCCTAGCCCCATTCCAATTCCATCCCTGCCCCATCCCAGCCCCACCCTGGTTCCATCCCAGCTCCATCCCTATCCCAATTCTATCCTGGCTACATCCCAGCCCCATCCCTATCTCAGCTCCACCCTGGTTCCACCCCAGCCCCATCCCAGCTCCATCCCAGCCCCATTCGTGCCCCACCCCAGCCCCATCCCAATTCCATCCCTGCTCTATCCCTGCTCAATCCCAATTCCATCCCTGTTCCACCCTGGTTCCATCCCAGCCCCATCCCGGCCCCATCCCAATTCCACCCTGCCCTATCCCAATTCCATCCCAATTCCACCCCAATTCCACCCCAATCCCAGCCCCATCCCGGCCCATGTGACGGCGCTGGCGCTGGAGCGAGGGCAGCCCCGGGGCACACATCCACACATCCTCACATCCTCACATCCACACATCCTCACATCCTCACATCCACACATCCACACATCCTCACATTCACAATCCCATGAATTCCCGGGATCAAAGGAGGCCTGTCCGCCCCGGAACAAGGGCGGCTCTCACCAGGACTCCTCTCCAAACCCACCCAGAGCTCGGCAGAGCAGCCTCAGCTCGGATTTATGGGATCTGTGGAAGCTCCAAGCTTTTGATTAATTTTTTCTGTTTTTTTCCATTTTATCCACGGTCCAACCTGGCCTGGGACACTCCCAGGGATGGAGCAGCCATAGATCCTCTGGGAATTCCATCCCAGCCCCTCCCAGGGAAGGATTTATTCCCAAAATCCCACCTCTCCCTTCCCTCTGGCCATTCCCTGTTTGCTGGTACTCCATCCCTTGGAAATATTGGAAATATTCCATTTTTCTCATCAGATCACCCCAAATCCTTCTCTCCTCCATGGAGAACAATCCCAAATCCCAAACATCACAGGCTCACCTGGCTCTGCCCCATCCCAAAATCTCCTTCCCCACCCAGCCTGATGAGAGGAGCAGCAACCACTTCCCAAAATCCCAATGTGCTCCCAAAACCTTTCCAGCCACAACTCCACAATCCCACAAAGGGGAAAACAAACCACAAATCAGCCCAAAACCACTTTTTTTTTAGACACAGACAGAAAAACTCAACACTTGAACATGAAACCAGGATTTGGAGTGCAAGATGAGCAGGTCCAAAAAACCTGGACAAGAGTCCCAGACAAGAACCCTGGACAAGAATCCCGGACAAGGGGCCACGAGAGATGACTCAAGAGCCTTTTGGGGATGAATGAAGAAAACCTTTATGGACATCTCACGTCACACTGAGCCCCTCTCACGAGACAGTCTCATGGAAACACCAAGTCCTGCCCGTGGCAGCAGAGGTGCCACCCTCAGCTCTGTTTGTCAACAGCAGCAGCTGAGCACAGAGCCCCAGGGACAAACAGGGAATGGCAGCCCCTCATTCCCTGAGAACAGAGCCCCCAGTGAGGCCACAATTCCCAGGAATTCCGGGACAAAAAAGGATTGGCAGCCCCTCATTGTGCTGCCCTTTCTGAACTCCCTCCCTGGAGGGGGTCAGGCAGGGGGTCCCCATCACAAACCCATGGAAGGGACCCACAGGGACGCTGGGTGCAGCTCCTGGCCCTGCACAGACCCCAAAATCCCACCCTGAGCATCCCTGGGGCGCTGTCCAAACCCTCCTGGGGCTGCGCCCATTCCCTGGCAAGCCTGGGCAGTGCCTAGCACCCTTTGGGAGAAGAATATTGTCCTTATACCGATCCTAAATCACAGCCACAAAGCCTCTCCCACCCTCCAGGCACTCCCAGCCCTGTAACCCCCATTAGAGCCCCCCCAAACCGGACATTTCACTCCGCACCGCGACCCTCACAAGCCCCGCAGAGACCCCCGACCAGCCCCCAGAGACCCCTGACAAGCCCCCCAAAGACCCCTCACCCTCAGAGGTTGCCCCTTTACCCCCCCAGACCCCTCACCCTCACACCCCGCCCGCCCCTGCCCTCTCTCACCGCCGTCCCCGGGACCCCCATCCCCATCCCAGGCGGAGCGGGGGCCGTCACCGGCGGGCGCCAAGGCGAAGGGATGTCCCTGGGAGAACTTGACGTCGCGGAAGAACCTCTTGGTCTCTCGCAGGTTGTGCTGCAGCCTCGCCAGGTGCCGGTTGTAGTGGCCGAAAGAACGGCAGAGCTCCCGCACTGCCCCGCCGGGACCCCGCCATGACGGGGCCTCCTCGCCCTCCATGTCCTCCGGGTCCGCCCCGCTATCCCCTCCCCACCGCGGGCAGCTCTCGGGCCCTGCCAGGCTGCCGCCGTTCGGGGAGGAACCTCCCCGAGGATTTCCTCTCGTCCAGACCCCCCCCCACCCCCCGCCCCTCCCGCCTCCCCGACCCCCGCGGCCGCCGCCTTCTCCCGAGGGGAAGCGCCTCCACCGGCCGCGCTGCGTGTGCGCGGAACGTTTGTCGGCGCGCCGCAGGGCAAAGGGGGAGGAGGCCGGGCGCACCCCGCGCGCGAGGCACGCTGGGAGATGTAGTTTATTTACATACAAATATAGTTCATTTTCCTAACCCCCGTGGGGAATGCCGGGAGTTGTAGTCCGTTTTGCCGCAAGGCCTCATGGAATTTGTAGTCTCTCTAAGCGCGGCCGCCGACCTCTCCCCGCGGCCTCTGCGCACCACCGCGGGAGACGAGCAAAAATTCCCCAAAAAACGAGAACGACCATGAAATGATGTATTTAAACAGGGGGAGCGAAAGGGGGAGCTCGGACGCCGCCTACTGTTCCCCCATCCCGCGCTGCGCGGAGCGGCTCGGCAGGAGGCGGCGCGCCCCTCTCCAGCTCCGCTCCGCCTCCGCGAATCACCAGCGCTGGCCCCGCCCTCCGCGCGCCTTCATTGGTCAATTCCTCCCGCCAGCACCGCCCTCTGAGCACGCTTCACCAATCACCACGCGAGACACCTCCTCCCTCACACCGCCATTGGCCAGCGGCGCTGCCCATCAGGCGCGGCGGCGGCGGCGATGCCGGTGCCGGCGGCGGGCGCGGAGCCGCCGCGGCGCGGAGCCGCCGCCCGGCCCGGGCTCGGCGGGGCGGGCGGGCCGGGGCCGCGCAGCCCGCGGGCCCCGCAGCGGCCGCCGGGGCGCCGCCCGCCGCCGCCGGCACCGCTGCTGCGGCCGTAGGCGCCCCCCGCGCGGCGCGGGCACGGCGCTCCCGGGATGAAGCGGTGCCGCTCGGACGAGCTGCAGCAGCCCGAGGAGGATCCCGGCGCCGCGGGGGAATCGCCCGGTCACGGAGTGATGGAGGGCAAGGCCGGCGAGGCGGCGGCGGCCCCCGAGGCGGGCGCTGTCCCGGCGCCGCCGCGCTCCAAACCCCCCGACCTGAAGGTGAGCGGCGGGAGCGCCCCGGTGGGACACGGGGGGACGGGAAAATCCCGCAGGATCGGCGGGGAAGGGAGGTCCCGGTGGTGGCCGGGGTGGGGAGAGCCGGCGGGGTCACCGGAGCGATGGAGCTCGGGAGTGCCGCCATCCCCATCCATCCCCTCGGTCCTACAGGTGTGACCTTGGGGGATGCGGGATGGCTCCGGGAATGGGGGAACCCTGGGAATGGGGGAATCCTGGGATTGGGGTGCTCCAGGGGGAGGAGACCCCAGGATTGGGGTGCTCCTGGGATGGGAATGATCCTAGGAATGGGGTGTTCCCGGAGGAGGATACCCCTGGATTGGAATGCTTCTGGATTGGGGTGCTCCTCAGTTGGGGTGCTCCTGGGATGAGGATGATCCTGGGAATGAGGTGCTCCAGGGGCAGGCTACCCCTGGATTGGGGTGCTCCTGGATTGGGGTAACCGTAGGAATAGGGTAACCCTGGGAATGGGGTGCTCCAGGGACAGGATACCCCTGGATTGGGGTAACCCCGGGATTGGGATGCTCCGGAGGGAGGAGACCCCTGGGAACAGGGTGCTCCTGGATTGGGGTGCTCCTAGGATGAGGATGATCCTGGGAATGGGGTGCTCCCGAGGGAGGAGACCCCTGGATTGGGGTGCTCCAGGATTGGGGTGCTCCTGGGATGGGAATAATCCTATCAGCAGAGATCCTACTGGGATTAGGATGCCCCGTCCCTGTTCCGGGGATCCCACTGGATGAGGATGCTCCAGGGATGGGGAATTGCTGGGATAGGATCCTCCTGGGGTCGGGATGGAGGTGGTCCCAGGATGGGGCTGGTCCATTGGGATTCTGCCGGGATGAAGAAATCCCGGGTTTTGGGTGCTGCCCCTCTGCGGAGGGGCTGCGCTGATCCCGGGAAATCCCTGCCGGGGGTCGGGGGGATGATCCGGGGGCATCCAGGAGGATCTGGGGGAGATGCTCTGGGAGGATTTGGGGAAATACGGGGGGGATGCTCCGGTAGGATCCGGGGGGATGATCCGGGAGGATGAGAGGGGATGATCTGGGAGGATCCGGGGGGATATGGGGGGAATGCTCCAGGAATGTCCAGGGGGGATGCTCCGGGAGGATCCAGGAGGATCTAGAGGGATATGGGGGGATGCTCCGCTAGGATCCAGGAGGCTCCGTGGCTGCGGCACCGGGAGTGACGGTGTGGAAATGTGGGAATGTGGGAATGGCCCCGAGGCTGCTCCTGCCGGGCCCGCGGGGCCGCTGGAGGAGGAGGAGGAGGAGGAAAACAAAACACAAACCCCGGGCACTGCAGCGCTGCGGGAGGCACCGAGCCCATCCCGGAGCGGGGATCCTGCTGGAATCCAGCACGGAATTTCTCTGGATTTTGGAGGAAAAAGCAGCTCCGACCCCCGGTGGCTCAGCAGGGTTTTGTTGGTGAATTCCCAGCGTGGAATTCGGGGTGTGCAGGGGTGGGAGTGCCGTGGGCAGGGCGGGATCAGAGGGCAGAGTGGGTGCTTTCAAAAAGCCGTGGGAAATGTGGGATGCCGGATGGAGCCCCTCGGTGTCACCGGTGGGGCCAAGGTCATGATGGCACTGCCAGGAGATCAAATCCGTGTTCCCAGAGGAAAACTCGGCTGCTTTGAGCACAGGGAGCCCCTGTGGCTGCTGGAGGTGGCACCTGGGGCCTTCCCTTGGTGGCCCAGCAGCTCCTGAGGCTGTGCTGGCTTTGCTGCTGCCCCAAAACAGCTGGAGGAGCCAGGGCCGGGCACATCCATGGCATGGGAGGGTGGCACAGGGTATCCCAGAGGAGCTGTGGCTGTCCTGGATCCCTGGCAGTGTCCAAGGCCAGGCTGGATGAGTTTGGAGCAGCAGGGACAATAGGAAGTGTCCCTGCCCACGCCTGGACCTGGATGAGGTTTAAGGTCCCTTTCCCAGCCAAACCATTCCATGATTTTCTGACTTTAATCCATGAGCTCAGGGCCATGCTTGGCACATCCAAGGTGTTTTTCCCTGTCCTTTCTCCATCCCATGTGGGTCACAGAGGCTCAGAAAGGGGTGGGAATGTTGGCCCAGAGGAGCTGCAGCTTCCCATGGCTGTGCCCATCATCCCAAACACTCCAGGGCTGGCACATCCCACCCGGAGCAGGAGCTCCACATCCTCCTCCTGCAGCAGCATCTGAGGCCAAACAAACCCCATTGATTTTATCGAGCTGCCCGTGCTCCCTTCCTGCAGGTCTGCTGCCAGGGCTCACCTTTAATGCAGCAATTCATTAAAACAAATCCTCAAACTGGGCACAATTGATTAAAATAAATCCTCAAACTGGGCACAATTCATTAAAACAAATCCTCAAACTGGGCACAACTCGGGCAAGGCTGGGGCTGGCTGCTGCCCACAGGTACCACAGCGTGCCAGGCGCTGTGCCACGGCCACCACCAGTTCATAAATTAATCAATAATTAATTAATAGAGCTGAGTTTTCCTGCTCCAAACCCCCTGTGGAGCTGCTGGTGGGGTGGGTTTCAAGCTGGTTCTGCTCCAAATCCAGATTCCTGTCCCCTTGGATGGGACAGGATCTGAGATTCCTGTCCCTGTCCTGTCCCCATGGATGGAGCAGAATCAGATTCCTGTCCCTGTGGATGGTGAAGGATCAGAGATTCCTGTTCCTGTGCGTGGGGCAGGATCAGATTCCTGTCCCCATGGATGGAGCAGGATCAGGGATTCCTGTCCCTGTGGATGATTAAGGATCAGAAATTCCTGTCCCTGGGCATGGGGCAGAATCAGAGATTCCTGTCCTTTCCTGTCCCTATGGATGAAGGATCAGAGATTCCTGTTCCCATGGATAATTAAGGATCAGAGATTCCTGTCCCTGTTCTGTCCCTCATGGATGGGACAGGATCAAAAATTCCTGTCCCTTTGGATGGGGCAGGATCAGAGATTCCTGTTCCTGTCCTGTCCCTGTGGATGGGGAAGTGATGGTCAGGGATCCCTGTCCTCTCCCCATGGATAATTAAGGATCAGAGATTCCTGTCCCCATGAACTATGAAGGATCAGAGATTCCTGTCCTTGTCCTGTCCTCATGGATGGAATAGGATCAGAGATTCCAGTCCCCATGGATGGGAGAGGATCAGAGATTCCTGTCCCTGTGGATGGGGCAGGATCAGGGATTCTTGCCCCTTTCCTGTCCCCATGGATAAATAAGGATCAGAGATTTCTGTCCCCATGGAAGATGAAGGATCAGAGATTCTTGTCCCTGTTCTGTCCCCATGGATAATTGAGGATCAGAGATTCCTGTCCCCATGGATGGAGCAGGAACAGAAATTCCTGTCCCTGTCCCTGTGCATGGAGAAGGATCAGAAATTCCTGTCCCCATGGATGGTGAAGGATCAGAGATTCCTGTCCCTGTCCTGTCCCCATGGATGGGGCAGGATCAGAAATTCCTGTCCCCATGGATGGTGAAGGATCAGAGATTCCTGTCCCTGTCCTGTCCCCATGGATGGGGCAGGATCAGAAATTCCTGTCCCCATGGATGGTGAAAGATCAGAGATTCCTGTCCCTGTGCATGGAGAAGGATCAGAGATTCCTGTCCCCATGGATAATTAAGGATCAGAGATTTCTGTCCCCATGGATAATTAAGGATCAGAGATTCCTGTCCCCATGGATAATTAAGGATCAGAGATTCCTGTCCCCTTGGATAATTAAGGATCAGAGATTCCTGTCCCCATGGATAATTAAGGATCAGAGATTTCTGTCCCTGTAGATGGAGCAGGATCAGAGTGAACCCTTGGCTCCAGTGAGATGGATTTGAGGTGGCACCCTGGAACCAGCACAGCCTGCCTGGTGTCACCTCCAGCCCTGAACTCCAGCAGATCCACGTCTCTCCCTTGCCAGCCCTGGCTCTGGCTCCTCTGCTGACACCCTGGGGGAAAAGGAGGGGAAAAATGAGTTCTGGCAAGGAGCAGGGCTGGTGTGTCACAGCTGTGCTCAGCAATCCCTGGGTGCCAGCGATTCCTGCAGGAGTGATGGGATCCATCCAAAACCCTGCATCCAGGCTGCCACTGCTCCCGAGCCAAGGGTTTTCCCTGGGTTTCTGTTTTCCCTGGATGTGTTTTCCCTGGCTCTCCATTTTCCCTGGGTTTCTGTTTTCCCTGGATGCGTTTTCCCTGGCTCTCCATTTTCCCTGGGTTTCTGTTTTCCCTGGATCCCTGTTATCCCCAGAGCATTCCCACACCTGGGCAGAGCATTCCTGGGCAGAACATTCCCACACCTGGGCACACATCCCATTATCCCAGAACATTCCCACACCTGGGCACACATCCCATTATCCCAGAACATTCCCACACCTGGGCACACATCCCATTGTCCCAGAGCATTCCCACACCTGGCAGCACATTCCATTATCCCAGACCATTCCCACAACTGGGCAATGAATTCTGTTATTCCCAGAGTGTTCCCACATGTGGACATTGAATTTCCTGCTATTCCCTGCTATCCCCACTCCTGGGCAGTAAATTCCATTATCCCAGACCATTCCCACGCCTGGGCAATGAATTCTGTTATTCCCAGAGCATTCCACCACATGTGAACATGGAATTTCCTGCTATTCCCAGAGCATTCCCACACCTGGGCAGGGAATTCTGTTATCCCCAGAGCATTCCCACACCTGCACAGTTCATCCCATTATCCCAGAGCATTCCCACACCTGGGCAATGAATTCTGTTATTCCCAGAGTGTTCCCACACCTGGGCAGTGAATTCCCTCCTATTCCTCACACCTGGGCAGTGAATCCCAAGACCATTTCCACACCTGGACAGTTCATCCCATTATCCCCAGAGCATTCCCACACCTGGGCAATGAATTCTGTTATTCCCAGAGCATTCCCACACCTGGACAATGAATTCTGTTATTCCCAGAGTGTTCCCACACATGGGCAGTGAATTCCCTGCTATCCCCAGAGCATTCCCACACCTGGGCAGTGAATTCCCTGTTATCCCCACACCTGGGCAGTGAATTCCATTTTCCCCAGACCATTCCCCCACCTGGGCAGTGAATTCTGCTATTGCCAGACCATGCACACACCTGGGCACACATTCCATTACCTCACAACATTTCGACACCTGGGCAGTAAATTCCATTATCCCAGAGCATTCCTGTACCTGGCCAGCACATTCCATTACCCCACAACATTCCCACACCTGGCCAGTGCATTCCCTGCTATCCCCACACCTGGACACACATCCCATTGTCCCAGAGCGTTCCCACACCTGGGCAGGGAATTCTATTATCCCAGAGCATTCCCACACCTGAACATTGAATTCCCTGCTATCCCCAGACCATTCCCACACCTGGGCAATGAATTCTGTTATTCCCAGAGCATTCCCACACCTGCACAGTTCATCCCATTATCCCAGAGCATTCCCACACCTGAACATTGAATTCCCTGCTATTCCCAGGCCATTCCTACACCTGGGCAATGAATTCTGTTATTCCCAGAGTGTTCCCACACATGGGCAGTGAATTCCCTGCTATCCCCAGACCATTCCCACACCTGGGCAGTGAATTCCCTCCTATTCCTCACTGAATTCTGTTATCCCAGAGCATTCCCACACCTGAACATTGAATTCCCTGCTATCCCCAGACCATTCCCACACCTGGGCAATGAATTCTGTTATTCCCAGAGTGTTCCCACACCTGCACAGTTCATCCCATTATCCCAGAGCATTCCCACACCTGAACATTGAATTTCCTGCTATTCCCAGAGCATTCCCACACCTGGGCAGGGAATTCTGTTATCCCCAGAGCATTCCCACACCTGAACATTGAATTCCCTGCTATTCCCAGAGCATTCCACCACATGTGAACATGGAATTTCCTGCTATTCCCAGAGCATTCCCACACCTGGGCAGGGAATTCCCTGCTGTCCCCACACCTGGGCACACCTCCCATTATTCCCGTTATTCCCGTTATTCCCGGAGCTCTCCCGGGAGCTCTGTGCTGTCACTCCCGGCAGCTCTGGGCTGTCGCTGTCACTCGGGTGCCCTGCCCAGCATGAGTCACGTTTGTCACATGCTGCTGCTGCTGCTGCTGCTGCTCTCAGCTGTCCCCGAGGAGCAGCAGGCTGTGGGGGAGTGCTGCCTTTGCCATTTGGGAACATCCAGGCGTTTTCCTTGGCGCTTGTGGCAGCTTGGGATGCTGGGGGAGAAGGGGCCGGGCTGGGCTGGGCTGGTTGTCACCCTTGGGGACAGCTCTGAGCCTGTCCCCAGCCTGGCTGGGTGGTGGCAGGAGCCTCTTGGCCCTGCCTGAGGAGAATCAGCTGGGGAAGCAGCAGCGGGGCTGGAAAATCCAAAAGGGGATGAGCAGGATCTGCTGGGATCCTGCTGCTGTTTGGGGGCTGTGGCCTCCCCACGCCCTAAAATCTGGGATGGGATGGGGTGGGGAGGGATGGAATGGGATGGGATTTAAAATCTGGAATGGGATGGGAAGGGATGAAACTTAAAATCTGGAATAGGATGGGGTGGGAAGGGATAAGACTTTTCCCTGTGTCCTAAAATCTGGGATGGGATGGGACTTAAAATCTGGAATGAGATGGGGTGGGAATGGATGAGACTTTCCCCCTGTGCCCTAAAATCTGGAATGGGGTGGGATGAGACTTCCTCCCATGCCCTAAAATATGGAATATTTCAGGATGGGATAGGAAGGGATGAGACTTCCCCCTGTGCCTTAAAATATAGAATTGGATGGAGTGGGAAGGGATGAGAGTTAAAATGTGGAATGGGGTGGGAAGGGATGAGACTTCCCCTTGTGCCCTAAAATCTAGAATGGGATGGGAGAGGATAAGGCTTCCCCCTATGTCCTAAAATATGGAATGGGATGGGAATGGATGAGATTTCAAATCTGGAACGGGATGGGAATGGATTAAACTTCCCCCTGTGTCCTAAAATGTGGAATGGGATCGGGTGAGAATTGAGACTTTGCTCTGTGCCCTAAAATGTAAAATGGGATGGGATGGGAAGGGATGGGATGGGATGGGATGAGACTTCCCCTCATGCCCTAAAATCTGGAATTGGATATGGTGGGAAGGGATGAGACTTTTCCCTGGTGCCCTAAAATATGGAATGGGATGGGATGGAAAGGGATGAAACTTCCCCCTGTGCCCTAAAATATGGAATGAGATGGGGTGGGAGGGATGAGACTTAAAATCTGGAATGGGGTGGGGTGGGAATTGATGAGACTTCCCCCCGTGTTTGTGGAAATATTCCAAAGAGCTGCAGAGCCTTGTCTGGAGCCGCTGGGCGGGCTGGGGGTGAATCAATAATTAACAATCCTCACAAATGAGCAGGATTTCTCAGCCTGGGGCCGTGCTGGGAGGTCGTGGCAACCAGATCCTCTCCTTGTGTGTCCGTCTGCAATATGAGGAGGGGGTTTGGGTGTCAGGAACGGTTCAGGCTGGGTGGCAGCAGCAGCAAAACCACCCTGGAGAGCCTGGCATGGCAAGGGCATTGCCAGAAAACCCAAAACTGTCCTCCAAATCCCAGTTTTCCTGCAATATGTCCTGATTTGGGCTAAAATGGGATTTTTCCAGCTGTGGGAACATGGAGCAGGGGCTTTGAAGTCCATAAGAACCAAGTCCCAGCACCAAGCAGCAGAGACTGGCTGTGCTGATGTGAAAGCCCAAAGGAATAAAGATATTTTTGGATTCAGCCCTGTGTTTTACAGCTGTCCACGCTGAGAAATGAATCTGTGTCCATTGCTGGGGTTGGTAAGCAGTGGCTGTTCCAAAATAGCCTCTGCTCTGTGCCAGGAAAGTGCCTCAGCTCTGGAATTGCAGGAATATCCTGGGAAAACAGGAGAAAACAGAGCTTGTGCAGCAGCACAGGATTGGTTTGTGGCCACCCCTCACAGCTCCTGAAATCAGAAATCCCAGAGCTGGAATTCAGTGCGTTCCAGCCTGGGATCCCTCCTTGCTTCCCTCATTTTTTTAATATTTTTTCCACGCAAATTTGGTTTTTTCCATGCAGACCCCGTGCCTGCCCAGCCCGTGAAAGGCTCTTGCAGGAAAACTCGGGAAGGGCCTGAGGGGATTTGTCTGAAAAGGTGAATTTTGCTCGGTTGGAGCTGTTGGATCCAGAAGCCCTGAGGGCATCTTGGCTCCCAAAATCTTTCCAGCTCCACTTTTAGTTTGTTTTCATCTCCCTGGGGAAGGGAGTTGGTTGTTTCTTTTAGCTTCGACCTTGTGCAGCTCTGGCTGAAAAGAAATCCAAAGTTCCGCTTTGGAACAATTTCTAATAAATTTTCTTTTCATTTTAAAGTATTAATTTTAAAGAAAGAAAGCAATTTAAGTAATTGGAGACAGCTAATCATTTAACTTAGGCAATATTTTATATAAGAACTTTCACAGAAATAATATTAAAGATGTTCAGCTCAGGCAAATTCACCAGCAGAACAAAATTTATTAAAAAAAGTGAAATGAGAACTGAAAGTTATTTATTTATTTTTAAATTTTATTTATTTCTTTTTAAATTCTATTTATTTATTTATTTCTTATTCTATTTATTTATTTTTAATTAATTATTTTTAATATTTTATTTTTTAATTCAGTTTATTTCTGCAGAAGATCATTCAAGATTGGGATGTCCATATCACAAATATTTTGCCTGAAGGCTTTAAGGGAGTTTGTGGTTTCTTTTCACCTGGACTTTGTGCAGCTCTGGCTGAAAAGAAATTCAAAGTTCCACTTTGTAACAATTTCTAATAAATTTTCTAAAGAAAGAAAGCAATTTAAGTAATTGGAGACAGCTAATCATTTAACTTGGGCAATATTTTGTATAAGAACTTTCACAAAAATAATATTAAGGAATATTAAAGATGTTCAGCTCAGGCAAATTCACCAGCAGAACTAAATTTATAAAAAAAAAAGTGAAATGAGAAGTGAAATTTATTAATTTAATTTTTAACTATTAATTTATTTTTTAGTTCTATTTATTTCTTAATTAAATATTTTTAATATTTTATTTTTTAATTCTGTTTATTTCTGCAGAAGATCATTCAAGATTGGGAAGTCCAAGTCACAAATAATTTGCCTGAAGGCTTTAAGGGAGTTTGTGGTTTCTTTTCACCTGGACTTTGTGCAGCTCTGGCTGAAAAGAAATTCAAAGTTCCACTTTGTAACAATTTCTAATAAATTTTCTAAAAAAAAAAAGAAATTTAAGCAATTTGAGACAACTAATCATTTAACTTAATATTTTGTGTAAGAAGTTTCACAGAAATTATATTAAGGAATATTAAAGATGTTCAGCTTAGGCAAATTCACCAGCAGAACTAAATTTATTAAAAAAAAAGTGAAATGAGAAGTGAAATTTATTCATTTAATTTTTAACTATTAATTTATTTTTTAGTTCTATTTATTTCTTAATTAAATATTTTTAATATTTTTTTTTAATTCAGTTTATTTCTGCAGAAGATCATTCAAGATTGGGAAGTCCATATCACAAATAATTTACCCGAAAGCTTTAAAGGAGTTGGGATTTTCTTTTCCCCTGGACTTTGTGCAGCTCTGGCTGAAAAGAAATTCAAAGTTCCACTTTGTAACAATTTCTAATAAATTTTCTAAAGAAAAAAAGAAATTTGAGCAATTTGAGACAACTAATCATTTAATTTAGTATTTTGTGTAAGAACTTTCACAGAAATTATATTAAGGAATATTAAAGATGTTCAGTTCAGGCAAATTCACCAGCAGAACTAAATTTATTTTTTAAAAAAAAGTGAATTGAGAACTGAAATTGTTTATTTCTGCAGAAGACCATTCAAGATTTGGAAGTCCATATCACAAATAATTTGCCTGAAGGCTTTAGGAGAGTTTGGGTTTTCTTTTCCCCTGGACCTTGTGCAGCTCTGGCCGTGCCCTCCATGGGAGGAATCTGGGGGTTTGGAGCTCTTACCTCTCAAATGCTGCCTCTGTTTCCATAGAGACTCTATAAATAGAATAAAATTTAAATTGTTATTTCCCCAAGAAGCCATTCAGCACGGGAGATTCATTATATATTTCCACGGAAGAGCCTGAAATGATGGAGATTTGCGTTGTGAGTGGCTCGGGGAAGGGTGAAAAGCTTTTCCTGCAGAGTTTGGGGACACGGGATCCCTTTGCTGGTTCCTCCAGGTGTGCTGGGTTTGGGTTTGCCTGGGATTTTTAGGGGAAGGAGCTCGATCTGCCTGGCCCTGAGCTGCTCCTCTGCCTGCAGCTCCTGGAACATCTCAGCTGTCCCAAAATCCCAGCTTTGTGCCACTGAGGATGCTCTGAGCCCTTGGGAAATGCTGGGAATTTGGGTTTGGAAATACTGGGATTTGGGATTTGGAAATGCTGGGAATTTGGGATTTGGAAGTGCTGGGAATTTGGGATTTGGAAATGCTGGGATTTGGGACTTGGAAATGCTGGGAGTTGCTGCTCCCCACTTCTCCTCACCCAGGGGATGTGGAGGACACGGGGCCGAAATTTCTTGGGATGCCAATCTGGGTGTTCCAGGGGAACCCTGGATTTCCAGTGGAACCTCCCTATTCCACGGGAACCCTGGCCTCAAATCTAGGTATTCCCATGGAATCCTGGATTTCTAGTGGCTGCAGGGAAACCTGGCCTCAAATCTGGGTGTTCCAGGCCAAAATCTCCTGGGATGCAAATCTGGGTGTTCCAGGGGAACCCTGGATTTCCAGTGGCTGTAGGGAACCCTGGATTTCCAGTGGAACCCCAAATTTCCACTGGAACCCTGGCCTTAAATCTGGGTGTTTCAGTTTCAGAACCCTGGATTTCCAGTGGCTGCAGGGAACCCCAAATTTCCAGTGGAACCCCAAATTTCCATGGGAACCCCAAATTTCCAGGGGCTGCAGGGAACCCCCAATTTCCAGTGGAACCCCAAATTTCCATGGGAACCCCAAATTTCCAGGGGCTGCAGGGAACCCCCAATTTCCAGGGGAATCCTGGCCTTAAATCTGGGTGTTCCAATGGAATCCTGGATTTCCAGGGGCTGCAGGGAACCCCGGATTTCCAGGGGAACCCCGAATTTCCAGAGGAACCCTGGCCTCAAATCTGGGTGTTCCAGTGGAACACTGAATTTCTAGTGGCTGTAGGGAACCCTGGATTTCCAGTGGAACCCCGAATTTCCAGTGGAAACCCAGATTTCCAGAGGCTGCAGGGAACCCTGGCCTCAAATCTGAATGTTCCTGTAGAACCCTGGATTTCCAGTGGCCGCAGGGAACCCCCGATTTCCAGGGGAACCCCGAATTTCCAGTGGAACCCTGGCCTTAAATCTGGGTGTTCCAATGGAATCCTGGATTTCCAGGGGCTGCAGGGAACCCCGGATTTCCAATGGAACCCCGAATTTCCAGTGGAACCCTGGCCTTAAATCTGGGAGTTCCAATGGAATCCTGGATTTCCAGTGGCTGCAGGGAACCCCCGATTTCCAATGGAACCCCGAATTTCCAGTGGAACCCTGGCCTTAAATCTGGATGTTCCAATGGAATCCTGGATTTCCAGGGGCTGCAGGGAACCCCGGATTTCCAATGGAACCCCGAATTTCCAGTGGAACCCTGGACTCAAATCTGGGTGTTCCAATGGAATCCTGGTGAGATTCCAGTGGAATCCCAGATTTCCAGTGGCTGCAGGGAAGAACCCTGGCCTCAAATCTGGGTGTTCCAGCAGCACCCCAGATTTCCAGTGCTTGCAGGGAAGATCCCTGGCCAGGTTCCAGTGGAACCCTGGATTTCCAGGACCCTGGCCAGGCTGCCCTGGCTGTAATCAGGAGCAGGATCTGTTCCACCATCCATATTCATGATTCCATGGCCAGCTGCCACCCTGAGTCCCTGGGACTGTTTGCTGGGAATGTGGGATGCAGCCCCTGGAAAGGGAGAGCTGGGAATGCTCAGGGCATTCCCCATCCCCTGCTGGAAACCAGTGGCTGCCCGGTTTGTATTTATATGTTATTATATATTATTTTAATATGTAATTATATATCATTTATATAATATTATATCTTATTTTATATTATTACATATTGTTTTAATATAATATACATTATAAAATTATAATATTTTAAATATTTATGTATATTATTACATACTTTATAATAGATTTATATTTATAAACCCAGTTTGGACTGGGTTTAATGGCACAGGGATGGTTCATGGAAAATGTCACAGGAAAAAAATCCTGATCCTTGCTGGAGCTTGGGGGCTCTTGGTACATGGCTGAGGCCACCAATACTTAGTATTTCCAATATTTCCATTAATATTTAGTAATTCCAAGTACCATTATTTAGTATTTCCAATATTTCCACTAATACTTAGTATTTCCACTAAAACTTCATCTTTCCAAATGCTAATACTTAGTATTTCTGATAATTCCACTAATTCTTAGTATTACCAATACTTCAATTAATATTTAGTATTTCCAAGTACTAATACCTAGTATTTCCAATATTTACCCATTCCCTTGATTAACAGCACCCATTCCCTCAATTAACACCCTCAATTAACAGCACCCATTCCCTTGATTTACAAACAGCACCCATTCTCTCAATTAACAGTACTCATTCCCTCAATTAATTAACAGGACCCATTCCCTCAATTAACAGGACCCATTCCTTCAATTAATTAACAGCACCAATTCCCTTGATTAACAGCACCCATTCCCTCAACTAACAAACAGCGCCCATTCCCTAAATTAATTAACAGCACTGATTCCCTTGATTAGCAGTGCCCATTCCCTCAATTAATACCTTCAATTAACAGCGCCCATTCCCTCAATTAACAGCACCCATTCCCTCTATTAACACCCTCAATTAACAGCACCCATTCCCTCCATTAATTAACAGCACCCATTTCCTCGATTAACAGCGCCTATTCCCTTGATTAACAGCGATCATTCCTTCAATGAACAGCACCCATTTCCTCTATTAACACCCTCAATGAACAGCACCCATTCCCTAAATTAACAGCACCCATTCCCTAAATTCACAGCGCCCATTCCCTCAATTAACACCCTCAATTAACAGCACCCATTCCCTCCATTAATTAACAGCGCCCATTCCCTCAACTAACAGGACCCATTCCCTCTATTAACACCCTCAATTAACAGCGCCCATTCCTTCAATTAATACTCTGAATTAATGGCACCCATTCCCTCGATTAGCAAACAGCACCCATTCACTTAATTAATTAACAGCGCCCATTCCCTCAATTAATTAACAGCACCCATCCCCTCAATTAACACCCTCAATTAACAATGCCCATTCTCTCAATTAACAGCACCCATTCTCTCAATTAACAGTGCCCATTCCCTCGATTAACACTCTCAATTAACAGCGCCCATTCCCTAAATTAATACCCTCAATTAACAGCACCCATTCCCTAAATTAACAGCACCCATTCCCTCAATTAATCAACAGCACCCATTCCCTTGATTAACAGCTCCCATTCCCTCAATTGACATCCTCAATGAACAGCAAGGAACAGCCCCCATTCCCTCAATTAACCCCCTCAATTAACCCCCTCAATTAACCCCCTCAATTCCCCCTCTTTCCGCCACAGAAAATCCAGCAGCTCTCCGAGGGCTCCATGTTCAGCCACGGCCTCAAGCACCTGTTCCACAGCCGCCGGCGCTCGC
The DNA here is from genome assembly GCA_021963965.1 of Artemisiospiza belli. NCBI lineage: Eukaryota > Metazoa > Chordata > Aves > Passeriformes > Passerellidae > Artemisiospiza > Artemisiospiza belli. The sequence continues at coordinate 4,099,133 of JAKDEW010000037.1, read as the reverse complement.
GGGAGCGCGACCAGCAGAGCTCGCAGGAGCCGGCCACCCCGGGCCCACCGACGGCCACCACCTCATGCACAGCCCACGGCGTGGCCTCGGACCACGAGTCCCCGGACGAGAAGGAGCGCTCCCCGGAGATGCACCGCGTGTCCTACGCCGTGTCCCTGCACGACCTGCCCGCCCGGCCCACGGCCTTCAACCGCGTGCTGCAGCAGATCCGCTCGCGGCCCTCCATCAAGCGCGGCACCAGCCTGCACGGCGCCGGCCGCCGCGCCAAGAGCGGCTCGCTGGAGCCCCAGAAGGGCAGCCCCCACCTGGGCCGCAAGGCCCCCCAGGACAGCGGCCTCACGGCCATCCTGCACCAGCACCAGGGCAGGCCCAGGTCGTCCTCCACCACGGACACGGCCATCCTGCTGGCTGAGGGAGGGGCTGTCTACCTGCTGGCTGAGGATGGTGAGGGGCTGGCGGATAAGGTAGGGATGGGGCATCTTGGAGGGGTTGTGTTGGAGGAAAGGGGGGGGGTCTGGAGAGGTTTTGGGGCTCTGCACAGATCCCTGGTGGGGTGCAGGCAGTGGGGTCAGGCTTTGCTGCTGCAGCGAGGGGCTGGCAGATAAGGTAGGGATGGAGCGCCTGGAGGGGTTGTGCTGGAGGAAAGGGGTGTCTGGAGGGATTTTGGGGGTCTGTACAAGTCCCTGGTGGGGTGCAGATAGCAGGGTCAGGCTTTGCTCCCAGGTCCTTGTCCACCACGGACACGGCCATCCTGCTGGCTGAGGGAGGAGCTGTCTACCTGCTGGCTGAGGATGGTGAGGGGCTGGCGGATAAGGTAGGGATGGGGCGTCTTGGAGGGGTTGTGTTGGAGGAAAGGGATGTCTGGAGAGGTTTTGGGGGTCTGGAGCAGTTTTGGGGCTCTGATCAAATCCCTGATGAGGGGCACGTAGTGGGGTCAGGCTTTGCTCCTTTAGCGAAGGGCTGGTGGATAAGGTAGGGATGGAGTGCCTTGGAGGCGTTGTGTTGGAGAAAGGGGAGTCTGGAGGGGGTTGTCTCAGAGGAGAGGAGGGTCTGGAGGGGTTTTGGGGGTCTGGAGGGGTTTTGGGGCTCTGATCAAATCCCTGGTGTGGAGCAGGTAGTGGTGCCAGGCTTTGCTCCCAGTGACAGAGTAAGGGGGCATCACCTTGGTCTGTACCTCAGGAGGCTCAGGTTGGACATGAGCAGGAATTTCCTCATGGAAAGGGCTGGAAGGAGCTGCCCAGGGGGGTTTGGAGTGCCCATCCCTGGAGGTGTCACTGAGTGCTCAGGTTCAGGATGAGGCACAGCTTGGACTTGAAGATCCCACAGGGATTTTCCAGCCTTAGTGATTCTGGGATTCTGTGGCTGCACCTGGATTATGGAGCACGAGAACAGAGTGGGGCACCCCAAAATTCCCTCAGGGCAGTGCTGGTGGCACCAGACAGTGGTGGCAGCCCTTGGGAGCCTGGAGCTGCTGGAATATTGAGGCTTCTCATGGGGAGCTGAAGGCAGGGACACAATTCCCAGGGTGGGATTTGAGGGGTTAAAAAGGCCCTGGCACGACCCTGTTCCCGTGGGATGGGGGGATCCAAAGGCACCTCCAGGCTCAGCTGGCAGCTGCGATTTTGTCCCATCCCAAGATCCCAAGTGATTTTGAAACCAGTCTGTGCCAGGCTGATGGGCAGGATGGGGTTTCCATCTAGTGTTTAGTGCCATTAATTATGCAGCAGCCCAATTAGCACCCGCTGAGTTCAAGGGACAGGCGCTGAGAGGTGCTCTGGGAGCTGGGGGGGATTTTCCCTCTTGGCTTCTCCCCTTGACCTTGGGAGCCTGGGGGGGTTCCAAACCCTGAAGTGGCTCTCAGGGAAATGAGGATCCTTATTTTTGTGTTTTTAATTCAATCCTTCTTTTTGTGCTTTTAATTCAATCCTTCTTTTTGTATTTTTAATTCAATCCTTCTTTGTGTGTTTTTAACTCAATCCTTCCTTTTGTGTTTTTAACTCAATCCTTCCTTTTGTGCTTTTAACTCAATCCTTCCTTTTGTGCTTTTAATTCAATCCTTTTTTTTGTGTTTCTGAATCAATCCTTCCTTTTTTATTTTTAATTAATTCACCTGAGAGCACCAGCAGTGAGCTGGGAAAGCTCAGCACAGTGAGGTGGCCAGGCAGGCTCTGTGAGTGACACAGGAATGTGGTCCCAAGGATAAAATTGTCACTGTGTCATCAGCTTTGCAAAAATCTCCTCTCCCCAAATCAGGACACCCCAATCGTTCCCTGCTCCTCCCTTCTGGAATGTCCCAAGTGTTGAGGAGCATCAGGTTGTTCATTTGAGCATCTGCAGCCAAATTTTCTCCCTCGTGGCCTCCTCTGGGGCATGGCCCGTGTCCCTGCCTTGCCAGGACCCCAATCCCACTGGAATTATGGCCAAAACCTCAATCCCACTGGGACAGAAGCAACCAGAGCAGGTCCCTGTCCCCTCCCAGAGCAGCCCAGAAAGGGGATGAATAATTAACTGCATATGACACAAAGAGTAATAAGAAGAGAGACAACACCTTTGTGAGGCAGTGGAAAAATAACTTATTTAGAGAAACACGAGCCCTGTGATATTCCCGAGCCGGATTGGTTTTCCAGGAGCCCTCAGGAGCCTCCTGCCTGCAGCAAAGCAGCTCCTTTTCCTCAGGGATGGGCTCCAGAGGGGGGTTGGCACCATCCCTGCCTTGTCCCCAAGGATGTGGCACCTCCTCCCTGTTCCCCATCCCTTTGGAAGCCCCATGGGATGCTCGGGGCTCCTGGGAAAGAGCCGTTCCCACCTCCCCACACACAAATTTCATGCTGAATTTTCCACCCCTTCCATGAGGAGCAGATGCTGGAGGGTCCCTCGTGGGATCGCTCAGTCTCAGCAAGTGCTTTTTGAACAGCTATTGGGGATTTTTTTTTTTCCTTCCCTTTTAATTTTTCTTGTTCAATTAATTAAGCTCCTGCAGTTCTGACTTCCTTTTTCCTGCGCTGGTTTTTCACCCCGTGGACCCTACACAAAATTCCTCCTCCCTGTGGCCCCTGATTCTCCCCAGGAGTAGCCTGTGGTGACAGGGGACATCCAGAGGGGCTCAGTGGGACCATGGGACAGTGACAGGGGACATCCAGAGGGGCTCAGTGGGACCATGGAACAGTGACAGGGGACATCCAGAGGGGCTCAGTGGGACCATGGGACAGCAGGGGACATCCAGAGGGGCTCAGTGGGACCGTGGGACAGTGACAGGGGACATCCAGAGGGGCTCAGTGGGACCATGGGACAGCAGGGGACATCCAGAGGGGCTCAGTGGGACCATGGAACAGTGACAGGGGACATCCAGAGGGGCTCAGTGGGACCATGGAACAGTGACAGGGGACATCCAGAGGAGCTCAGTGGGACCATGGGACAGTGACAGGGGACATCCAGAGGGGCTCAGTGGGACCATGGGACAGCAGGGGACATCCAGAGGGGCTCAGTGGGGCCATGGAACAGTGACAGGGGACATCCAGAGGGGCACAGTGGGACCGTGGAACAGTGACAGGGGACATCCAGAGGGGCTCAGTGGGACCGTGGAACAGTGACAGGGGACATCCAGAGGGGCTCAGTGGGACCATGGAACAGTGACAGGGGACATCCAGAGGGGCTCAGTGGGACCATGGGACAGCAGGGGACATCCAGAGGGGCTCAGTGGGACCATGGGACAGTGACAGGGGACATCCAGAGGGGCTCAGTGGGACCATGGGACAGTGACAGGGGACATCCAGAGGGGCTCAGTGGGGCCATGGAACAGTGACAGGGGACATCCAGAGGGGCTCAGTGGGACCATGGGACAGTGACAGGGGACATCCAGAGGGGCTCAGTGGGACCATGGAACAGTGACAGGGGACATCCAGAGGGGCTCAGTGGGACCATGGGACAGCAGGGGACATCCAGAGGGGCTCAGTGGGACCGTGGGACAGTGACAGGGGACATCCAGAGGGGCTCAGTGGGACCATGGAACAGTGACAGGGGACATCCAGAGGGGCTCAGTGGGACCATGGGACAGCAGGGGACATCCAGAGGGGCTCAGTGGGACCATGGGACAGTGACAGGGGACATCCAGAGGGGCTCAGTGGGACCATGGGACAGTGACAGGGGACATCCAGAGGGGCTCAGTGGGGCCATGGAACAGTGACAGGGGACATCCAGAGGGGCTCAGTGGGACCGTGGAACAGTGACAGGGGACATCCAGAGGGGCTCAGTGGGACCATGGGACAGTGACAGGGGACATCCAGAGGGGCTCAGTGGGACCATGGGACAGCAGGGGACATCCAGAGGGGCTCAGTGGGACCGTGGGACAGTGACAGGGGACATCCAGAGGGGCTCAGTGGGACCATGGGACAGTGACAGGGGACATCCAGAGGGGCTCAGTGGGACCATGGGACAGTGACAGGGGACATCCAGAGGGGCACAGTGGTACCATGGGACAGTGACAGGGGACATCCCGTGTCGGTGCCGGTGCTCACCGCGAGGCCGTGCTGCCGGCCCGTGTGCCGGTGTCGGTGCCGGTTCCGGTGCTCGCCGCGGGGCCGTGCTGCCGGCCCGTGTGCCGGTGCCGGTGTCGGTGCCGGTGTCGGCCCGGGGGAGGCGGCGGCAGGGCGGGCACACACGGCAGCGCGCTGGGAGCTTTCTGCTGATCTCCCTAATCCCCTGCTGGTGACCCGCCAGGCACAGGGGCGGGCGCTCGGGAATTAGCGAGGCCCCGGTGGCGGCAGCAGCGGCCGGGGGTGCCCCCGGTGCCCCGGGGCTCAGCCGGTGCCGGTGCTGGCGGGGCGCGTCGGCCCCGGGGCGCGGCCGGAGCTGGAGCGGGGCGGCCGCGGGGTGCTGTGCCTGGTGCTGCCCGGGAGCTGCACGGACTGCGGGGACTGCGGCATGGTGCACGTGCAGGTGGGCACCGGGGGCACCGGGCGCGGAACGGGCCGGGGGGAGCGGCGTTACCGGTGACCGCCCGTCCGTCCGTCCGTGCGTCCCTCTCTCCATCTGTCTGTCCGGCCGTCCGTCCCTCCTTCTCGCCATCCGTCTGTCCCTCTCTCCGTCCCTCCCTCTCTCCATCTGTCTGTCCGGCCGTCCGTCCCTCCTTCTCGCCGTCCGTCCCTTCCTCTCTCCGTCTGTCCCTCTCTCCGTCTGTCCCTCTCTCCGTCTGTCTGTCCGTCCGTCCCTCCCTCTCTCCATCTGTCCGTCCGTCCCTCTCTCCGTCCGCGCTCCCCACCTCCTTCTCCCCGCGTCCCTTAGGACTGCACCCGTCACCAGCGTCCCCAGTGTCACCAGAGTGTCCCCAGCGCGGGTTCTCACCCCGGTCCGGACCCGCCGAGTGTCCCCCCCCGGCAGCGAGGGCCCGGACCCCTCCGTGTCCCTCCACAAGTGACAGCGCCAGCTGCCGCCGCTGTCCCCGCTCCGTGCCCCTCCCCTGGCAGCTGCTTCTCCTGTGAGGCACCGGGGGCACAGGGGGGGCTCCTGCCCCACCTCAGACCGGCTCTGAGCTCTGAGCCCTCCGTTTTTAATTAATTAAGCTCCTGCAGTTCTGCCTTCCCCTTCCCTGCGCTGGGTTTTCACCCTGCCAAAGCCTGGCACACAAAGTTCCTCCCCCCTGCACCCCCTAATTTCCCCCAGGAGTAGCCTGTGGTGACAGGGGACATCCAGAGGGGCTCAGTGGGACCATGGGACAGCAGGGGACATCCAGAGGGGCTCAGTGGGACCATGGGACAGTGACAGGGGACATCCAGAGGGGCTCAGTGGGACCATGGGACAGTGACAGGGGACATCCAGAGGGGCTCAGTGGGACCGTGGGACAGCAGGGGACATCCAGAGGGGCTCAGTGGGACCATGGAACAGTGACAGGGGACATCCAGAGGGGCTCAGTGGGACCATGGGACAGCAGGGGACATCCAGAGGGGCTCAGTGGGACCATGGGACAGTGACAGGGGACATCCAGAGGGGCTCAGTGGGACCATGGGACAGTGACAGGGGACATCCAGAGGGGCTCAGTGGGACCATGGGACAGTCTGGGAGTTTGGTGCTGGCTGCCAGTTCTCACTGGGCTTTGTGGTTCACCCCAAAAGCAGCACTGCCAAGCACCTGGGGTTCCCACACTGGGGGCAAACCTCCCTTTTATGGGATCACAGCCCAAAAGTGGCATTTTCTGCTCCAAACTCCTCTCTCCGTGCCCCTGTCCCCATGCCAGCAGAGTGTCCACAGTGTCCTGGGGGGTGACCTGTCCCTGCAGCCCCAGCCCTGCCTCAAGGGCAGCAGCCCTCGGGACACAGGGCAGGATTCATCCCGCTAAATTTAGCTTCCCCCCGGGTCAGCGGCTATATCGGGGCCAGAGGGATTACAGGGAGCGGGGAGAAATGCAGGGAGCAGGGAGAAACCCGGAGTTCCTGAGCACACAGCCCGGGGTGGCCGTGCCCCGTGGGGACAGAGGGGTTTGGGGTGGCTCAGGGGTGGCAGGGATGGTTCCTGTCCCCTGCCCAGGGATTTTAGGGCAGGTTCCTGTCCCCTGCCCAGGGGCGTCAGGGAAGGTTCTGTCCCCTGTGCCCAGGGCAGGTTCCTGTCCCCTCTCCAGGGATGCCAGAGAGGGTTCTGTCACCTGCCCAGGGACATCAGGGAGGGTTCGTGTCCCCTGCCCAGCTCAGCTGCCTTTGGTTCCTGTGGGAGGATGTGGTTTCTCCTTCCTACAGCTCCGGTTACCTGGGCTCAGCCATCCTCTGGGATGGTGATGATGATGATGATGATGATGATGATGATGATGATGATGATGATGATGATGATGACGACAATGACACAGGGCAGTGTGAGGCTTGGCCCCACATCTAACCCCGGGCAGGAGCTTTCCCTCGCTTGCTGCCTCAGTTTCCCCATTGGAATACAGAGCCAGCCCATCCCTGAGTTGGGTGAAGTCTCTTGGACCTCAGGAGGAATTTCTGGCACATCTTCCCCTCTCTCTCAAGGGTTAAAATCCCAGGGAAGGAGGTGAAAAAGGCCAAAAGGAACAGAGGGGGTGGGGTAAAGCTGTCACCCCTGCACCCCCCGACCCGGGGACATCCCTTTGGCACCTGGATCCCAAGGGTGCAGAGACCCTACAAATACCAGAGGTTTTGGGGATTTTGGGGAGGTTTTTGGTGTCCTGACCAGAAATGGGAGGTGTGAAAGTCCGGGTGAGCTCCCACTCCCCATCTCCACCTCCCCACATGTGGCAGGGGGATGAGGGGATGAGTCTGAGGCAAGGCTGGGAGCACTGGGATGTAGAGACCCTAAAAATACCAAAGATTTGGGGATTTTTGGGGGATTTCTGGCTGTCTGACCAGGAATTGGAGGTGTGAGAGTGCAGCTGAGCTCCCACTCCCCACCTCCACCTCCCCACGTGTGGCAGAGGATGAGTCTGAGGCAGGGCTGGGAGCACTGGGGTGCAGAGACCCCCCAATTACCGGGGGATTTGGGAGATTTTTAGGGATTTTTGGGGGGTTTTGGGGTTCCTGACCAGGAATTAGAGCTCCAGGTGAGCTCCCACTCCCCACCTCCACCTCTCCACGTGCGGCAGGGGAATGAGGGGATGAGTCTGAGGCAGGGCTGGATGCTGGGAGCTCCTTCCCGCACTCCCGTTGGGATGAGCGCTTGGGAGCGAGCAGATAATAGCTGGAAAGACAAAGACACCCGAGATTGCTGCTTAATTAATTCAGGAGGAGAAGAATATCAGACTCTGCTACTGATTCACCCCTCGTGAAGGAGACATCGTGTTCCTCCTCAGCCTGGCTGACATATGGCTGTTGATTGCAGCCCACCAGCAGCTCCCGCTCCCGGCAGGATCCCGGGGGATTTGGGGGTGGTGCAGGGCAGGATTTGGGGTGCAGGGCACGATTTGGGGTGCAGGGTTTGTGATCTCTCCAGCTCACCCCTGCTGCTCTGGGCTGGCAGCAGGATTTGGCTCCAGGGTCCTGTTTGTGGCTCCTCACCTGGCTTGGGGTTGTGGTTTGGTCTCTTTCTGCTTCTCCCTCAAATTCTCAGTGCAGGAGATCCCCAAAAATTCCCCCCTGGCTGCACAAACCCTGTGGTTTGGTCTCTCCATGTTTCCCCCTCAAATCCTTTGTGCAGAAGCTCCCAAAAATCCCTCCCTGGCTGCACAGACCCTGTGGCTCAGCCTTTCCCTGTTTCCCTCTCAAGTTCTCTGTACAAAGCTCCAAAAATCCCCCCCCTGGCTGCACAAACCCTGTGGCTTGGCCTTTCCATGCTTTCCCCCTCAAATCCTCCATGCAGAAGCTCCAAAAATCCCCCTCTGGCTGCACAAACGCTGCTGGTTGGGTTAATGCTGTGTCAGGGTCACTCCCTCCAGGGAAAACAACAGCAGGAATTTTTCCAAATATTCTCCAAGCGTGGGCAGGGCCCTGAATGGCTTCAGCACTGAATTGTCCCTCAGAGCTGTTCCTACAAGCCCAGGGCTCGCTGAATTGTCCCTCAGAGCTGTCCCTACAAGCCCAGGGCTCACTGAATTGTCCCTCAGAGCTGTCCCTGTGAGCCCAGGGCTCGCTGAATTGTCCCTCAGAGCTGTCCCTACAAGCCCAGGGCTCGCTGAATTGTCCCTCAGAGCTGTCCCTGTGAGCCCAGGGCTCACTGAATTGTCCCTCAGAGCTGGCCCTACAAGCCCAGGGCTCGCTGAATTGTCCCTCAGAGCTGTCCCTACAAGCCCAAGGGACAGAAGGGACAGGCCCAACTTGGAGGATGTGGTGTGAAATTAGGAAATGCCAAGTTTTGCATGGCATGGACGGGCACGGAGACCCGAGGGAGAATCCTGGGATCTTTCCATGTGTAAAACAGCTTTTCTCAAGTGGCCTGAGCCCTGTGGGATGGTGGCAGTGTCCCAGCTGTGATGGGGACGGGCAGCAGTGGTGGCTGTTTGTTTATTTGTTTGTTTTTTGGGTTGTTCCCTTTGGGAAATGCTTGGCGGTGCTGTTTGTTCTCCTGGCACTCTTGGAGGTTTGGGGTTGCACCCCAGCCTGTTCCTGCTCCCCCCCAGCCTGTGCTGCTCCTCCTTGGAGCCTCCTCTGCCCCTCAGGCTCCTCGGCCATGGGAGAGGGAGAGGATCCAGCTCTGCCCTCCCAAACCCTGCCCTGGCAAAGGACACTGCCCCTAAATCCTCTGCTGGGTGGCTTTGCAATGATTTGTTAACCCTGGACCCTTCAGCAGCTGCAATTTTATTGTTTGCAATGATTTGTTAACCCTGGGCCCTTCAGCAGCTGCAATTTTATTGTTTGCAATGATTTGTTAACCCTGGGCCCTTCAGCAGCTGCAATTTTGGTTTTTTACAATTATTTGTTAACCCTGAGCCGTTCAGCAGCCACGATTTTGTTGTTTTTAATGATTTGTTAACCCTGGGCCCTTCAGCACCTACAATTTTGTTTTTTACAATGATTTGTTAACCCTGGGCCCTTCTGCAGCTCCAATTTTATTGTTTGCAGTGATTTGTTAACCCTGGGCCGTTCAGAGCAAGGCTTTTTGTTGTTTGCAATGATTTGTTTCCCTTTCCCTCGTGCTGGGGAGCTGGGAGCAGATGTTCTCCTGGCAATCCAGCACCTGAGGACCTCAATAAGTCCCAGAAATGCTCTCCAGGGCTCCTTGCAGCAGCCTGCCCGTGCTGGCTCTTCCTGAACATCCCAACCTTTCTCAAGTCCTCACTCCAAACCCAAACTCCAAACATCCCAACCTTTATCAAGTCCTCACTCCAAACCCAAACTCCAAACATCCCAACCTTTATCAAGTCCTCACTCCAAACTCCAAACATCCCAACCTTTCTCAAGTCCTCACTCCAAACCCAAACTCCAAACATCCCAACCTGTATCAAGTCCTCACTCCAAACCCAAACTCCAAACATCCCAACCTTTCTCAAGTCCTCCCCAGATTCCTGCTGCTCCATCTTTCCAGGAACGGGGTCTGTCAGCTGGCAGGGGCTGTGGGCACACCGCGGTTCCCCCTCAGATGGGTGAACCCCTCAGTTCCCAGCCCCAAAAACCACACTGGGGAAGCAGCAGGGCTCCAGGGCCAGCCCCAGCAGCTTCAGGAGGGAACTGGCCAGCAGGGAGGTGCTTTCCACCGGGTGCTGTGCAGCTGCTGGTCCTCATGCCCTGCTGAGACAGCACAAGAGCCACGGGAAGTGGTGGGGAGTGACCTCTGCCTGCTGGGCTGAAAGCAGAAGTGATGCTGTGGCAGAAACCAGGACCGAGCTCTGGTCACACCAGGGGCACCCACGGGGCTGGGCCAGGCTGTGAGCCACCCGTTTTTATGGGATCACGACCCAAAAGTGCCATTTTCTGCTCCAAACTCCTCTCTCCATGCCCTGTCCTGGGGAGGGACCTCCATCCAGCCCTGGCACCCAGGGATGGGCCAGGAGCCCACCTGGGAGGAGAGGAGCCCTGGGTGATACCAGTGCCGTCTCCACGGTGTCACCAACCAGCCCCAGTGCCATCCCCACTGTGTCACCGTCCATCCCCAGGGGCAGCTCTGCGGTGTCACCAACCACACCCAGCGCCATCCCCATGGTGTCACCATCCATCCTTGGGGGCAGCTCCGCGGTGTCACCATCCATGCCCGATGCCATCCCCACGGTGTCACTGCCCAGCCCTGGTGCCATCCCCACACTGTCACTGTCCATCCCCGGAGGCAGCTCTGCGGTGTCACCTCCCGGCCCCAGGGGCAGCTCTGTGTCACCAGGGGCAGCTCTGCGGTGTCACCTCCCCTCCCTGGTGCCGTCCCCACGGTGTCACCTCCCCTCCCGAGGGGCAGCTCTGCGGTGTCACCTCCCAGCCCCGGTGCCATCCCCACGGTGTCGCTTCCTGGCCCTGGGGCAGCTCTGCGGTGTCACCTCCCGGCTCCGTGTGACACTCTCAGGGATCTCTGCCCCGTCCTGGCGCTGCCCTGGCACGGCTGAGCGTGGCACGGTAGGCACGGCTGGGTTTGGGTGGAATTTCCAGGGAATCCGCGTTTCCCTGTGCCTGTGGGGATGGATGGGGGCGTGGAAGAGGACGAGGATTTTGGTGCCGGGTGGTGGCAGAACGGGGTCAGTGCCACCCCCGCTCTTATGAGGTGACAGGGACAGACCCAGATCCTGGTTTAGGACACCTCCTGGTGCTGGCACGTGTGCCTCATTCCCGGTTTTTAACTCAGGCTCGAGTGCCTCATTCCCGGTTTTTAACTGAGGCTCCTTGCTCAATTTCAGTATTATTTTTTCCCGACTGTTTCCACTCGCGTTTTTCCTTTCTGGACGCCTCCCCCCGCCTTTCCCCGGCTCCTCTGTCCCTCTCTGTGACACAGCCGATGCCGGGAGCCCGTCCCGACCTCCTGCGTCAGGGCACGGCAGCGTATGGGGCTGGAGGCGTGTGAATATCCCGGCACGGGGATTCGGGGGGGTTTGGCATTACAGCCCCGAGAGCTCGGGCTGGCTGAGCGCTGTAAACAGCTCGGGCAGATTTCCTGAGTCGGCAATCCCGGCGGAGCGAGCGCCTCCCCGTCCCTGTGCGCCGGGAACAGCGGGGAGCGCTCGGGGAACGGTACCGGGAGCGCTCCGGGAACCGCGGGGAGCGCTCCGGGAGCGGCACCGGGAACAGCACCGGGAGCGCGGGGAGGGCTCGGGGAACGGAACCGGGAGCCGTGAGGAGCGCTCCGGGAACGGTACCGGGAACGGCACCAGGAGCCGTGGGGAGCGCTCCGGGAACGGCGCCGGGAACTGCGGGGAGTACTCGGGGAGCGGCACCGGGAACGACCTCGGGGAGCGCTCCGGGAACGGCACCGGGAGCGCTCCGGGAATAGCACCAGGAACCGCGGGAAGCGCTCCGGGAACCGCGGGGAGTGCTCGGGGAACACTCCAGGAACCGCGGGGAGCGCTCCGGGAACGGCACCGGGAGAGCTCCGGGAACGGCACCGGGAGAGCTCCGGGAACGGCACCGGGAACCGCGGGGAGCGCAGCGGGGACGCGGGGCCAGCCCTAACGGGATCTACGAGAGGTTTCTTCTCCCTCCCGGCTGCTCCTCCCGGAGCCAGCCCTAACGGGGTCTACGAGCGGCTTCTCCTCCTCCTCGCGCCCCGCTGCTCCCCAAACCCTCGCTGCCCCCCGCTGCCGCCTTCCCCAGCCGGCAATCCTGCCATGGCAGCGCTGCCAGCCTTGGGGACACCGCGGGGACACGCCAACTAGCCCCGGGGCAGCCCAGCCCTGCCCGCCATGGAGGTAGGTCCTGGCACATTTTGGGGTTTGGGTAAAACGATGGGCAGAGAGACCCACGGGGGTTTTGGTGCCGCCGTTCCTCGGGGATTGAGAGCAGAGAGTGAAAGCCCCCAGCGCCATCAGTGCCGGGTGGGGACCTGCTGCAGCGGGAAGGCTGAACGCTAATCCCTGCATTATGTAAGGAAAATTATTGTCAGGCTGGTGGGGAAGGAGTGCAGGGAGCTGCTGGCAGCCCGTGGTGCCCATCCAGGGGTGGCACAGGGTGGGCACAGGGCAGTGCCAGCCCTGGGCGCTGCTGGAGGGAGGGTGGGGATTGTGACTCGGGGCTCCTGCTGCTGTTTTCAACACCTGGGCTGGGTCTGGTGGGAGCAACAGCTCAGCTTGGGGAGGCACAGGGCTGAGAGCCCGTGTAGGGACAGGGACAGGACACTCAGGGTGTCCCCAGTGACACTGGGCAGTGACCCTAGTGGGGACGGGGACAGGACACTCGTGGTGTCCCCAGTGACAGTGACCGGCTCAGGGGATGCCGTGCTGGAAAAATGCTCTGAAAAACAAAATAACTGCCCCAAAATCCCCCTCCCCACGTCCATCACAACCCTGCATTTCTGTGCTGGCCATGGTCTCTCCCTGGTGGCTTTGCAGGGCCACCAAGTGCCCCAGGCAGATGACACTTGTGTGGGGGAACTGATGGATCCAGGCAGCAGCTCCTGGTCTGCCCTGGATTTGGCAATGCTTGTTCTAGTTTTTTCCCTGCTGGAAGGTGCTCATGGTTCCTTCCAGGTCCTTTCCCTGCTGGAAGGTGCTCATGGTCCCCATGTCCCGTGTGGGGACAGGGACAGGACGTTTAGGATGTCCCCAGTGACAGTGACCAGCTCAGGGGATGCTGTGCTGGAAAATTGCTCTGAAAAACAAAATAACTTGCCCCAAAATCCCCCTCCCCATGTCCACCACACCCCTGCATTTGGCCTCTCCCTGGTGGCATTGCAGGGCCACCACTGCCCCAAGCAGGGTGACACTTGTGCGGGGGAGCTGTCAGGTCAGGGCAGCAGCTCCCCGGGTCTGCCCTGGATTTGGCAACACTTGTTCTGGTTTTTTCCTTGCTGGAAGGTGCTCGTGGTCCTTCCCAGGGCTGTTGTGTCCCTGGATGGATTCCAGGCAGGAATCACAGCGATACTTTGTAGGGAAGGTCCTTGCTCGGGGTGGGCACAGCCAGGGCTCATCCCCAGCACAGAAACCAGAACAGTTCAGGGGGGGATGTCAGCACCTCCAGAACTCTGCTCTGAACTTTGCAATAATTGTGCAATTCCTTGAGAATGGGGTTAAAGCCAGGCGTGGATGTGCTGGGACAGCCACGGCCCCAAGCTGGGGTGACAGCCCCGAGTTGTGGTGACAGCCTCAAGCTGAGGGGACAGCCCTGAGCTTGGGGACACAGCCTCGAGTGGGGGACATGGCCCTGAGTGGGGGCACAGCTCCGAGGCGGGGACACAACCTCGAGTTGAAGGGACAGCTTCAAGCTGGGGTGACATCCCCAAGCTGAAGGGACAGCCCTGAGCTGGGGGGACATCCCCGACCTGGAGAACACAGCCTCAAGCTGGGTGACATTTCCCAACTGGGGTGACATCCCTGACCTAGGGGACACATCCCTGATCTGAGGGGACATCCCTGACCTAGGGGACACAGCCCTGATCTGAGGGGACATCCCTGACCTAGGGGACACATCCCTGATCTGAGGGGACATCCCCAAGCTGTGGTGACAGCCCTAACCTAGGGGACACAGCCCTGAGGTGGAGTGACATCTCCAAACTGGGGGGACAGCCCTGAGGTGGGGGGACATCCCTGAGCAGAGGTGACAGCCCCGATCTGGGGTGACATCCCCAAACTGGGGGACCAGCCCCAAGCTGAGGGGACAGCCCTTAGCTGGGGTGACATCCCCAAGCTGAGGGGACATCCCCAAACTGGGGTGACATCCCTGAGCCTGGGGTGACATCCCCAAACGGGGATAACATTCCCAATCTGAGGGGACATCCCCAAACTGGGGTGACATCCCCAAACTGGGGTGACATCCCTGAGCCTGGGGTGACATCCCCACACTGAGGGGACATCCCCAGCTGCCCCTGTGCCCATCTCTCCCCATCCTGCAGCCCCATTACCCCAGCCCTGCCCACTGTGGGCCCGGTTTGTGCTCAGCCCGAGCCTTCTGCAGCTCTCAGCTCTGCTGGGCTCAGCTCTGCTGCTCAGAACCATTCCCTGCCCTCGTCCCGCATTCCTCCCTGCTCTGCCCTCCCAGCCTGGTGCAAAACAAGCTCTGCAGAGCAGGGTTTCCATCATCAGGATCAATTCCCTTTCATCCTGTGCCTGCCAGCGGGTTTGCTGCGTGTAGGGAAAGTGTGGCTGTTCCTAATCCGCCCCTTAAATCCCCTGCACAGTTGCTGGGATTTAGCAGGCGGGGCCTGTTAATGCTCCAGGGATCCACACTGGCTTTTTTTGGGGGGGTTGTTTTCAAAGCCATGCCCTGATTTGCCTTCCCCAGCGTGGCAGCGAGCAGGATTTCAGCCCTGCCCATCCCAGATGGAATCCTGTGGATAAATCATGGAATTCCAGAATGGTTTGGGTTGGGAGGGGCCATAAAACCCATCCAGTGCCACCACTGCCATGGGCAGGGACTCCTTTCACCACCCAACCCAGCCTTGCACGCTTTTAGGGATGGAGCAGTCACAGATTCTCTGGGAATTCCATCTCACCCCCCTCACAGGCGGGAATTCCAAAATTCCCATCTGCATTTCCAAAATTCCCATCTGAATTTCCAAAATTCCCGTCTAAATTTCCAAAAATCCCATCTGAATTTCCAGAATTCCCATCTGAATTTCCAAAAATCCCATCTGAATTTCCAAAATTCCGTCTAAATTTCCAAAAATCCCATCTGAATTTCCAAAATTCCTGTCTAAATTTCCAAAATTCCCATCTGAATTTCCAAAATTCCCGTCTGAATTTCCAAAAATCCCATCTGAATTTCCAAAAATCCCATCTGAATTTCCAAAATTCCTGTCTGAATTTCCAAAATTCCCATCTGAATTTCCAAAATTCCCATCTGAATTTCCAAAAATCCCATCTGAATTTCCAAAATTCCTGTCTGAATTTCCAAAATTCCCATCTGAATTTCCAAAATTCCCATCTGAATTTCCAAAAATCCCATCTGAATTTCCAAAAATCCCATCAGAATTCCCATCTGAATTCCAGTCTGAATTTCCAGAATTCCCATCTGAATTTCCAAAAATCCCATCTAAATTTCCAAAATTCCCATCTGAATTTCCAAAAATCCCATCTGAATTTCCAAAATTCCCATCTGAATTTCCAGAATTCCCATCTGAATTCCCATCTGAATTCCCATCTGAATTTCCAAAATTCCCATCTGAATTTCCAGAATTCCCATCAGAATTTCCAAAATTCCTGTCTGAATTTCCAAAATTCCCATCTGAATTTCCAAAATTCCCATCTAAATTTCCAAAAATCCCATCTGAATTTCCAAAAATCCCATCTGAATTTCCAAAATTCCTGTCTAAATTTCCAAAATTCCCATCTGAATTTCCAAAATTCCCATCAGAATTTCCAAAATTCCCATCTGAATTTCCAAAAATCCCATCTGAATTTCCAAAATTCCTGTCTGAATTTCCAAAAATCCTGTCTAAATTTCCAAAAATCCCATCTAAACCTCCCTTTTTTTCCCAATCCAAAAGATTGGCTTTACAGAGGGCAGCTCCCTGTTTGGAAACAGAATTTCAGCAACTTTTCCCCTCCCCTCCCCAGCGGGTGTTTCCCCTTTGGGATTTTCCAGAGCTGCCTTTTTCCTTTGCCACGGTCACTTTTTCCCTTTTTTGTCCAGAGAATTGCACATCTGGGCTAAAAGTCTGTTTCCTGCTGTTTCTAATTTCTGCCTGGTGATAAGAAACCAAAGCAAAAAAAAAAAAAACCCTCGGTGGAGGGCCCAGCCTAAAAATAGCCTGGGAGTGGGGTCTGAAAACCACAAGTTTGTTATGACTTCATTTTTATTTTTATTTTTTTAAGAAAATTGCCGAATCCAGCTGGGATTGGCCTTTTGCTCCCATCGTGCTCCGTCCCTGCTGCAGTGAGGAGACAGGAAAAGCTTTGGGGTGAAGCTGAGATGAAATCCCAACACCCCCAGACTCCCAGCAGGACACAAAAAACAGGGGAAAAAAATAAAAAAAGGAGATGGAATAGAACAACAGGAGGGTTCTGGCTTTTCCGAGCCCCTGCTCCAGATGGGATTGTTCCCAAGCAGCATCTTGAGAGAACATTGCTCCCTGTTCCCCCCTGCATTTTCTCGTGATAATAACACACTCCCAAGCAGTGATCCCGCAGCTTTATCCCTATTAAAGGGTCACTCGGGGAAAGTGGGATGGAAATGAGAAATTATTCAGGTCTGCCAAGAGTATTTAGCTTTCAAGCAGCTCTTAATTAGAAGCCAGGAGCCATTTACACAACCAGGGAAGGTTTTTGCATAAGAATCTGCATATAAAACCCAGCAACTGGGAAGATTTAGGGTTTTATTTTATTTATTTTTTTTTTTCCCCAACTGGCCAAGCAGCACATCCAGGTTGGAGAGCACGAGGCAGGGCCTGGGTTGCAGTCCAGGCTCTCCAAATTGTGGCTTCAGGAGAGCGATTTCCTCTCTCCCAAAGCTCCAGTTTTGCCATCTGTAAAACGGAATTTTGGCATTTGTCCGAATTCCCTGCGGTGGCAGCTGGTGTTTGCAGGAGGAGCTTGGCACTGCCAGGTGAGGGAGCCTGGGGAGGCAGAGGAGTCCCTGCGCCTGCAGCTCTGGGAGCTGGAGCTGTCCCAGCCTCCCAAACATTGGGATTAGGGTGGAAAACTTTGGGGTGAAAGCAGGACTGAAACACCTCCAGGCTGCTCAGTCTGGGCTGGTCTGGGGAGAGATTTGGGGATGAATCCTGTTTTCCCTCACTCCTTTTCCCTGCCTGGCTGGAGAAATCCCATCTGTGCACCAGGTGAGGGTGGAAAGGCAGAGCCAGTGGCTGCTCCTTGGTGAATTCCACTGGGGAAATCCAGCCCTGAACCCCAGCTGGGGCTCGGGATCGAGCAAATGCTGTGCTCTT
This sequence comes from Artemisiospiza belli, assembly GCA_021963965.1. NCBI lineage: Eukaryota > Metazoa > Chordata > Aves > Passeriformes > Passerellidae > Artemisiospiza > Artemisiospiza belli. The sequence goes on along the minus strand of JAKDEW010000037.1, from coordinate 4,081,748 downwards.
TTACTGGGGTGTTTCTGGGGATCAACTGAGATGGTTCTGGGGTCACCTGGGGAGTTCCTGGGATCAGCTGGGGTATTCCTCGTTGTTCCTGGGATTACCTGGTGTGCTCCTGGCGTCACCTGGTGTGTCCCTGGGATCTACTGGTGTGTTACTGGGATCAACTAGTGTGTTCTGGGGTAACCTGGTGTGTTACTGGGATCAACTGGGGTGTTCCTGGGGTCACCTGGTGCATTCCTGGGATCAGCTGGGGTGTTCTGGGATCACCTGGTTGTCCTTGAGATCGCCTGGGGTGTTCCTGGGATCTACTGAGATGTTCTTGGGATCACCTGATGTGTTCCTGGGGTCACCTGGTGTGTTATTGAGGTCAACTGGGTTGTTTCTGGGATCACCTGGGATGTTTCTGGGGATCAACTGAGCTCTGCCTGGGATCAACTGGGGAGTTCCTGAGATCAACTGCTGTGTTCCTGTGTCCCTGGGGATCAGCTGGTGTATTCCTGGGATTCCAGCAGTGCTGGCATACTTGGGAAATCTCCAACCAACCCCAAAACTCCCCCAACCTCTCTAGTTAATTATACTTCTGAGTCTTCTGTGCATCCCACGCCCGTTTCTGGAGTTTCTCCTCCGTCCCTTGAGCATCTCCTTTTCCTTTTTCTTCCCCTCCAGCTGGACAAGAGCGACGTGACCACCCTGAACCTGCCTGGGATCACCTGGGGTGTTCTGGGATCAACTGGGAGGTTCTGGGATCAACTGGGGAGTTTCTGGGATCACCGGGGGTGTTCTGGGATCAACTGGGGAGTTTCTGGGATCAACTGGGGAGTTTCTGGGATCACCTGGGGAGTTTCTGGGATCACCTGGGGTGTTCCTGGGATCAACTGGGAGGTTCTGGGATCAAATGGGGAGTTTCTGGGATCAACTGGGGTGTTCTTGAGTAACCTGGGGTGTTCCTTGAATCAGCTGGAATGTTCCTGGGATCAACTGGGATGTTCCTGGGATCAACTGGTGTGTCCCTGAGGATCAGCTGGTGTGTCCCTGGGATTCTAACAGTGCTGGCAAATCTCCAACCAACCCCAAAACTCCCCCAGCCTCTCCAGTTAATTATTCTCATTCCTCTTCCGTGCATCCCCAGCCTGGTTCTCTCCTGTGTGCTCCCATTTCTGGACTTTTTCCTCCCTTCCCTGAGTATTCCTCTTCCTTTTTCTCCCCCTCCAGCTGGACAAGGGCGACGTGACCACCCTGAACCTGCCGGCGGGCGCCGGGGGGCACGGTGACACCGACGGCCCCGTGTGCCTGGACGTGCCCGATGGCACCCCCGACCCTCAGCGCACCAAAGCCGCCATCGAGCACCTGCACCAGAAGATCCTCAAGATCACGGAGCAGATCAAGATCGAGCAGGAGGCGCGCGACGACAACGTGGCCGAGTACCTGAAGCTGGCCAACAACGCCGACAAGCAGCAGGCGTCGCGCATCAAGCAGGTGTTCGAGAAGAAGAACCAGAAGTCGGCGCAGACCATCGCGCAGCTGCACAAGAAGCTGGAGCACTACCACAAGAAGCTGAAGGAGATCGAGCAGAACGGCCCCAGCCGCCAGCCCAAGGATGTTTTCCGGGACATGCACCAGGGGCTGAAGGACGTGGGCGCCAACGTGCGCTCCAGCATCAGCGGCTTCAGCGGCGGCGTGGTGGAGGGCGTCAAGGGCGGCCTCTCGGGGCTCTCGCAGGCCACGCACACGGCCGTGGTGTCCAAGCCGCGCGAGTTCGCCAGCCTGATCCGCAACAAGTTCGGCAGCGCCGACAACATCGCGCACCTCAAGGACACGCTGGACGACGGGCACCCCGAGGAGGCCTCGCGCGCGCTGAGCGGCAGCGCCACGCTGGTGTCCAGCCCCAAGTACGGCAGCGATGACGAGTGCTCCAGCGCCACCTCGGGCTCTGCCGGCGGCAGCAACTCGGGGGCAGGCCCCGGCGGCTTGGGGAGCCCCAAGTCCAACACGCTGGACAGCCACCACAACAACTTCGACACCATCCTGGAGGAGCTGCGCGAGATCAAGGACAGCCAGTCGCACCTGGAGGACTCCATGGAGGACCTGAAGGCGCAGCTGCAGAGGGATTACACCTACATGACCCAGTGCTTGCAGGAGGAGCGATACAGGTAGGGCTGGAGGTGTCACCCACGGTGGCTCTTTGGGGACCACAAGCTGCCAAGAGACACGGGGAGCTGCGGCTCTCCTCACTGCCAGACAATCTTGAGAGGTTTTCCCACAAGCAGGGGAGGGTGGGATGGGCTGGAGGACTCCATAGAGGACCTGAAGGCCCAGCTGCAGACCTACATGACCCAGTGCTTGCAGGAGGAGCGATACAGGTAGGGCTGGGTGGGTGGCAGGGGAGGTGTCATCCATGGTGGCTCTTTGGGGACCACCACCCACCCTCCTGGCCAAGAGACACAAGGAGCTGCAGCTCTTCTCACTGCCAGACGATCTTGAGAGGTTTTCCCACAAGCAGGGGAGGGTGGGAAGGGCTGGAGGACTCCACGGAGGACCTGAAGGCGCAGCTGCAGAGGGATTACACCCACATGACCCAGTGCTTGCAGGAGGAGCGATACAGGTAGGGCTGGAGGTGTCACCCATGGTGGCTCTTTGGGGACCACCACCTGCCCTTCTAACCAAGATACATGGGGACCTGCAACCCTCCTCTCTTCCAGATGATCTTGAGAGGTTTTCCCACAACCAGAGGAGGGTGGCAGGGGCTGGGTGGTGTCCCCAGTGCCAGGGGGGTCTCGGGGACATGTCCCAGCCCCGCTGCCCTGCGCAGGTACGAGCGGCTGGAGGAGCAGCTGAACGACCTGACGGAGCTGCACCAGAACGAGATGACCAACCTGAAGCAGGAGCTGGCCAGCATGGAGGAGAAGGTGGCCTACCAGTCCTACGAGAGGGCTCGGGACATCCAGGTAGGGCCGTGGGAGGGCTCAGCCCGCTCTGCTCCCCCCAGGCAGGGGTGGGAAGGGGGCTGAGGCAGTGGGATCCCTTCTCCAGCACCCTCCAGGTGATGCTCTCCCTGTGCTGCTGTCACAGCAAGGGGAAGGTGGCTAAACCATGTCCCCAAAACAGGGAATCCCAGACTGGTCTGGGCTGGAAGGAGCATTAAAAACCACCCATGGCAGGGCAGGGACGCCTTCTGCTGTCACAGAGAGGGGGCAGCCACAGCTTCTCTGGGAATTCCATCCCAGCTCCTCCCCACCTTCACAGGGAGGAATCTCCTCTGTCCCTGCGCTCTGTCCCTCCTTGTCCTGTCACAGCACGGCACAGCGAGTCCCCTGTGTGTGACCATGGGCTGTGACAAGCCACGTGTGGGCCAGCACAGTCCCCTTTGAGCCATCCCCCAGCAGAAACCAGAACAAAACCACCCAACAGCAGCAGCAAAACCCCCAAATCCCTCAGGGGACATCCCTGGAGCTGCTGCCACCACTGTCCCTTGTGATGGGACACGGAGGTCTGAGGATGAGGGAACAGACGAGGATCTGACTCCATGTTTCAGAAGGCTGATTTATTATTTAATTATATATATTAAAAATATATTTATATAATATTTTTAAAATATTTATTATAGTGACATATAATATGTAATAATACATATTACATATAATAATATGTAATAATATGTAATATATATTAATGCATAATAATATATAATAATATACAATAATACACATTAATATATTATATCTAAAATGATGTATCTACTAATATATAAATATTATATATTTTATATATATTATAGATAATATATTTATATAATATAAAATATGTACTAAAAGAATAGAAGAAGTTATTTCATCAGAAGGCTAGCAAGGAAAGGAAAAAGAAGGAAGTAAAAACAAAATCTCCTGATTCTCAGAGAGTCTGAACCAGCTGACTGTGATTGGCCATTAATTAGAAACAACCAAACGAGACCAATCACAGATGCACCTGTTGCATCCCACAGCAGCAGATAACCATTGCTTGCATTTTGTTCCTGAGGCCTCTCAGCTTCTCAGGAGGAAAAATCCTGAGGAAAGGATTTTTCAGAAAATCCCTTTATATTTATAATGTCATAGCTACAGTCCCCTGGCAGGAGGCCTCAGGGGGGACATCCCTGGAGCCTCTGTCGCCATTGTCCCCTGGCAGGAGGCCTCAGGGACATCCCTGGAGCTGCTGCCATTGCTGTCCCCTGGCAGGAGGCCTCAGGGACACCCCTGGAGCCTCTGTCCCCGTTGTCCCCTGGCAGGAGGACTCAGGGACACCGCTGGAGCCTCTGTCCCCGTTGTCCCCTGACAGGAGGCCTCAGGGACACCCCTGGAGCCTCTGTCCCCGTTGTCCCCTGACAGGAGGCCTCAGGGACATCCCTGGAGCTGCTGCCATTGCTGTCCCCTGGCAGGAGGCCTCAGGGACACCCCTGGAGCTGCTGCCATTGCTGTCCCCTGGCAGGAGGCCTCAGGGGGGACATCCCTGGAGCCTCTGTCCCCGTTGTCCCCTGGCAGGAGGCCGTGGAGTCGTGCCTGACGCGGGTGACCAAGCTGGAGCTGCAGCAGCAGCAGCAGCAGGTGGTGCAGCTGGAAGGGGTGGAGAACGCCAACGCCCGGGCCCTGCTGGGCAAGTTCATCAACGTCATCCTGGCCCTGATGGCCGTGCTGCTCGTCTTCGTCTCCACCATCGCCAACTTCATCACGCCGCTCATGAAGACCCGCATGCGCATCCTCAGCACCGCCCTGCTCGTCCTCTTCCTCTTCTTCCTCTGGAAGCAGTGGGACTCCATCAGCTACTTGCTGGAGCACGTGCTGCTCCCCAGCTGATCCCACAGCCCCCGGGGAGTTTTGGTTTCCCGACGAGGAGAGGGACGCAAAGGGGGTGAGGGTCCGGAGCCTTCTCCGTGTTCGGTTCAGCTGCAGCCCCTCCCCGGCAGCCTCTTGGATCTGGGATCCCTCTGGGATGTTTGGGAAGGGTGGGGTGGGGAGCAAGGAGGAGTTTTGGAAGGCACCAGCGATTTCTGGCTTTTTCTAAAGGGTTTTGGGTGGTTTTTTTGGGGTGGTTTTTTGAAGGTCGTGCTGAAGTCCCCAAGAAGGAGATCATCTCCAGGGGTCTTCAGTTGGTGGGAAGGATTGAGCTGGACCAAAGCTGGCTCTGGGAGAACTTCCAGCAGGGAGAGGAGAGGGGTTCATTGGGGCAGGAGTTTCCCTTTGAGGCAGGATTTTCCCTTTGAGGCAGGATTTTCCCTTTCAGGCAAAAAAGTGGCATTTTCCCCTTTGGAAAGCGCCAAAAGCGGATTTTCCCCTTGGTGGCAAAAAGTCCTGGGATAGAGCAAAAGCAAAGCAGGTGGAGATGGAGGCAGCAGGGCCACGACAAACGGACACAGCAGGACACACGGGTGCCACCAGCCTGCGGCCACAGCGCGGGGCTGTGACACCGCCCGCTGTCCCCAATGTCCCCGCTGTCCCCGCAGGGCTGGGCAGGGCCAGCAGCGGCACAAAGCACACCCCCGCGCTGGCTCCGTCCCCTGACCTCCCAGCTCTGTGGCTTCAGTCGATCCGATCTCTTCAGGGACTCGTCCAGCCTCTGCCCCGTGTCGTGTGTGCGTGTGCGTGTGTGCGGTTTTTAATTTAATTCAGTTCCAGACTCTGTTTCCATTTGTGAATCGAAGCTGGTGGGGCAGGGGGAGCAGGGGCGGCTGCTGCCCTCCAGCCCCACCCCGGAGCACAGCATGCTGTCTCGGATGGTTCTTAAATTATTTCATACCTATATATTTATGTAATATATCTATACACACACATATATATATAAATATATATATATAAAATACCTGCACACTCAGGGCCTCCTCTGGTGCAAACAGCAGCTGTTGAAAGCCTCAACCACTCGGCCTCAGGTGAGAATTGGGCCCTGGACATTTCCAGGGGTGATTCCTAGGACATTTGGGTGGGTTGAGGGTCCTGCTGTCACCTCCCCAGTGCTCCCAGGGCCGAGCCAGCCCTGCTGTGGCCTCACGTCGGGGTCCGTGGGAGGGGATAAAGGTTTGATATCAAAGGGATATCAAAGAATCCAAGGGGATTCTCCGGGAAGGGGATACTCTGAGAAAGGGATTGCGCGGGAAGGGGATGTTCTGGGAAGGGGATTATCGGGGAAGGGAATGCTCCGGGAAGGGAGTTCTCCGGGAAGGGGATGTTCCGGGAAGGGAATGCTCTGAGAAGAGAATTCTCTGAGAAGGGGATTCTCTGGGATGGGGATACTCTGAGGAAGGGATTCTGTGGGAAGCGGATGTTCTGGAAAGGGAATGCTCCGGGAAGGGGATGCTCTGAGAAGGGGATTCCGCGGGAAGGGAATGCTCCGGGAAGAGGATTATTGGGGAAGGGAATGCCCCGGGAAGGGGATGCTCCGGGAAGAGGATTATTGGGGAAGGGAATGCCCCGGGAAGGGAATGTTCCGGGAAGGGAATTCTCTGAGAAGGGGATTCTCTGGGAAGGGAATTCTCTGGGAAGGGGATACTCTGAGGAAGGGATTCCGTGGGAAGGGGATGTTCTGGGAGGGGGATTATCGGGGAAGGGGATGTTCCGGGAAGGGGATTCTCTGGGATGGAAATGTCCCGGGAATTGGATGCTCTGACACGGGGATGTTCCGGGAAGGGAGTTCTCCGGGAAGGGAATTCTCTGAGAAGGGAACGCGGCTCCACGGCCGCAGGGGGGCCCTCTGTCCCCGCCGCAGATGCCGCAGCCGCTCCGGAGCGTTTTCCCGTAAGGCCGGGCAGGGGCCGGGCCCCTGGTGGGGTCACTCACCCCAATTAGCGCATTAACCCCTTCCTGCCCATCAGTGATCGTGACGGCACAGGATGGATTGGGTTGGAAGGGACCTTAAAGCCCATCCAGTGCCACCAGGGACACCTTCTGCTGTCCCAGGCTGCTCCAGACCCCATAAACTGGCTTTGAACACTCCGCTGGGGATGTTCTTCTCTGGGAAATCCATTCCAGGGCCTCACCGCCCTCCCAATATCCCATCTGAGCCGGCCCTGTCCAGTTAAAGTGTTCGTGGAGTGAAGTTTTGTGTGAGCCCTGCCACCCCTCCTCGCTGCCTGTGACACCTGGGGACATTCCCTGCCCAGCCCCTGGGACCTCGTTGGCAGCAGCCAGAGGAGGCCCCAGCGTTGGGGGGATCCCAGATCTCATCCCAGTGGGAATTTTGGGATCTCTCACTCACGGTCCTGCTGTCCCCATGTCCGGCTGTCCCCTCCAGGAGTGACCTCCCTGGAGCCCCGTCATGGCTGAGGGGAGGTCACTCCTGTCCTGAGCTGGCACAGGGGCCACTGTCACCATGCCATGGTGAGCCCCCCCTGTGCAGGGAGCTCTGGTGACACCAATGGGGACAATTCCTCCATCCTTCTGGGGATGGAGGATGCCAAAATCCCACCCTGTGCATCCCTGAGATGAGCTCGAATATCCCAACCTCCCGTTTCTCCGCAGGAGGGCAAAATCCCACCCTGTGCATCCCTGGAATGAGCTCAAACATCCAAACTTCCCATTTCTCCTCAGGAACACAAATATCAGGGTTAAATTTCTGGAGTTGAAAACACCAAGATAGAAAAAGAGAGATGCTGGAATATCCTGAGCTGGAAGAACCCACCAGGATGGGACTGCACAGAACAATCCCAAAATCCCACCCTGGCATCCCTGAGAGCGTTTCCCAAACATTCCTGGAGCTCTTGAAGGTTTGGAACAGTGACCATTCCCTGGTCAGGGGGACAATGCCCGCATGGCAGGGACAGTTCCTGCATGGCAGGGACAATTCCCTCATGGCAGGGACAATTCCTGCATGGCAGGGACAATTCCCAAATGGCAGTGACAATTCCTGCATGGCAGGGACAATTCCCTGGCAGGGACAATTCCTGCATGGCAGGGACAATTGTGTGGCAGGGACAATTCCCAAATGGCAATGACAATTCCCTGGCAGTGACAATTCCCTCATGGCAGGGACAATTGTGTGGCAGTGACAATTCCCTCATGGCAGGGACAATTGCGTGGCAGGGACAATTCCCAAATGGCAGTGACAATTCCCTGGCAGGGACAATTCCCGCACGGCAGGGACGATTCCATGGCAGGGACAATTCCCTCATGGCAGTGACAATTCCCTCGTGGCAGGGACAGTTCCCTGGCAGGGACAATTCCCAAATGGCAGGGACAATTCCTGCATGGCAGGGACAATTCCCTGGCAGTGACAATTCCCTCATGGCAGTGACAATTCCCTCATGGCAGGGACAATTGCGTGGCAGGGATAATTCCCACATGGCAGGGACTATTCCCTGGCAGGGACAATTGCGTGGCAGGGACAATTCCCGCACGGCAGGGACGATTCCATGGCAGTGACAATTCCCGCATGGCAGGGACAATTCCCGCACGGCAGGGACGATTCTATGGCAGGGACAATTCCCGCATGGCAGGGACAATTCCCTCATGGCAGTGACAATTCCCTGGCAGGGACAATTCCCACATGGCAGGGACAATTCCCAAATGGCAGGGACAATTCTATGGCAGGGACAATTCCCGCATGGCAGGGACAATTCCCTCATGGCAGTGACAATTCCCTGGCAGTGACAATTCCCACATGGCAGTCACAATTCCCACATGGCAGGGACAATTCCCTCATGGCAGGGACAATTGCGTGGCAGGGACAATTCCCGCATGGCAGGGACAATTCCCTGGCAGGGACAATTCCCAAATGGCAGGGACAATTCCTGCATGGCAGGGACAATTCCCTGGCAGGGACAATTCCCTGGCAGGGACAATTCCCAAATGGCAGGGACAATTCCCACATGGCAGGGACAATTCCCGCATGGCAGGGACAATTCCCGCACGGCAGGGACGATTCCATGGCAGGGACAATTCCCAAATGGCAGGGACAATTCCCTCATGGCAGGGACAATTCCCAAATGTCAGTGACAATTCCCGCACGGCATGCGCGGCTCGGGGCTCCCTGAGGACTCGCCGTGTCCCGGCGGGGTCAGGGGGGGCTCACAAGGGCCCCCTTTGTGCGGGAGAGGTGAAGCTTTGACGTCAGCCCGGCAGGAATTCCTTAATTCCATTCAGCCCTCCCTGCTCACCCGCCGCTAATTGCTGCGCTTTATGTAAGAGCCGCAGCTGCGCTCCCGGGGCACACGGAATGTCCCCAAGGGACACGGCGACACTCGTGTGTGACAATGTTCACAGGGGCTCCTGGATGAGGGAAGAGACGAGGATCTGACTCCGTGTTTCAGGATGCTGATTTAGTATTTTATTATATATATTACATTAAAACTATACTAAAAGAATAGAAGAAAAGGTTTCATCACAAGGCTGGCTGAGAATGGAAAGAAAGAACGATAACAAAAATTTGTGGTTTGGGCTCTGTGTCCAGCTGGGCTGTGATTGGCCATTAATTAGAAACAACCCCATGATCCAATCCCAGATGCACCTGTTGCATTTCACAGCAGCAGATAACCATTGTTTACATTTTGTTCCTGAGGCCTGACGGCTTCTCAGGAGGAAAAATCCCAAGGAAAGGATTTTCCATAAAAGGTGTCTGTGACACTCGTGGGACCGTGATTCAGCCGCCCCTTGGTGTGGCACACGCAGAGATTGGGGCACCCAGAGCTCATGGGGACATTGGGGATGGCCTGGCACGGCAGGATGTCCCTGTGTCCCTGTTTGGCGCTGGGTTGCCACATCCCAAGGGTGCCCCGGAGTGCCCAGGCCCTGCAGGGTGGGGACAGCACTGTCCCTGTCCCGTGTCACCACAGGAAATAAGAGCCATAGATTGGGTCGGGGTCTCAGTAACACAAACTCTCAGGTTGATGTTTGATAATTGCAGCCCCAAGATGTGCAGGATGTCTCTGCTTTGGCCCAAAGAACGAGTCTGGACTCTTCACTTTTCAGTCTTGAGGTTGTTTATTAATTCTTATCTATAAAATTTTCTTTTTGCCCAGCGGAGATCTGCTCAGCAGGGCAGCCACAGGCACTCTGTGTTGTCCTTTTATACTACAAACTACGTGTAACATATTTACACTTAATTCCCAATACCCATCACCTGTGTTAGACAGTGCACTTCTATTGTAAATATAACACATTTATAATTACTTTCCAATACCCTTCAGCTATGTTAAACAGTGAGCTTCTGTTCTAAATGTAACATATTTACAATAACTTTCCAATACCTATCACCTGTGTTAGACAGTGCACTTTTACTCTAAACCAATCCCAAAGTGCCAACATCACTGCAGAAAATGGAGAAGAAGAAGAAGAAGGAGAAAGGCTGGACACGCCCAAGTTCCTCCATCTTGTCCCCATAACCCCCATACCAAAAATCCTAAAATCGACATTTTCACCCTGTGATTATTTTATTATTACACCATTCAAACCTGTGTGACTTTCAGGTCCTCATACAAAGCTGGTAACTTGCTCCAGGGGTCAAAGTCAAATCCCCAGGTGCTCTGGGCTGGGGTCCTCGGTAACTCTGGACACCCAGAGGGATGCACTGAGTTCTGACAACAGACACAGCCAGGCTCTGGTTTCTCTCTGTGTTGTGTTCCTGTTTCCAGCTGCACGATAAAATAATGAAATAATGTCCCCGCTGCTGGTGTGACCCCCAAAATGTCCCCGTGCTGTCCCCCTGGGGATGTCCCTGAAACAGGAAGGACCCAGAGGGGCTCACTGAGGGGCACCGAGCCCCTCACCCCACGCTGGGCAGCGCTGCCGAGGAGGAGGAGGATGAGGATGAAGGGGGCGTTGGCAGCACGGCTGGGCACACGGCGGTCCCCGCTGTCCCCTCCCTGCCCGGCCGAGCTCAGCCCGTGAGAGGCAGAGCTGCTCCCGGGGGCGGCATTGCTCGCATTCCTGCGCTGTCTCCGGGGGAACCGGGGCCGCTCCACGTGGGAAACGCTCCCTGCCCGGCGGGCCGGCGCCTGCGGGAGCGGAAAAGCTCAAAGTGGCCGGAGACACAGCGCTGGGGCTCGCCTGGAGCGGCCGGGGACACCAGGGCAGGTACCAGGGACACCACGGTTTGTGCCTGTGCCACCATAGTCAGTGCTTGGGCTACAGTGAGCCCTCCCCATGTTGCTGTGACCACTGACAGGGCCATGGCAGGTGCCAGTGCCACTGTGGGCCACCCCCATTTCTCTGTGACCAGTGCCAGTGCCACCCTGGCCAGTGCCTGTGCCACTGTGGGCCATCCCTGTGTCACTGTGACCGATGCCAGTGCCACCACAGCCAGTCCCTGTGCCACTGTGAGCCATCCCCTTGTCATTGTGACTGGTGCCAGTGCCACCACAGTTAGTGCCTGTGCCACTGTGGGCCATCCCCTTGTCATTGTGACTGGTGCCAGTGCCACCACAGTTAGTGCCTGTGCCACTGTGGGTCATCCCCTTATCATTGTGACCAGTGGCAATGTCACCATGGCAGGTTGCAAATGCCCCTATGGCGAGTGCCAATGCCACCATGACCAGTGCCAGTGCCACCACGGTTTGTACCAGTGCCACCATAGTCAGTGCTTGGGCTACAGTGAGCCCTCCCCATGTTGCTGTGACCACTGACAGGGCCACCATGGCAGGTGCCAGTTCCAATGCCACTCTGGCCAGTCCCCGAGCCACTGTGGGCCTCCCCATGTCACTCTGACCAGTGCCAGTGTCACCATGGCAGGTTGCAAATGCCCCTATGGCAAGTGCCAATGCCACCATGATCAGCGCCAGTGCCACCATGATCAGTGCCTGTGCCACTGTGGGCCATCCCTGTGTCACTGTGACCAGTGCCAGTGCCACCGTAGTCGGTGCCTGTGCCACTGTGGATCATCCCCTTGTCATTGTGACTGGTGCCAGTGCCACCATGGCAGGTTGCAAATGTCCCTATGGCAAGTGCCAATGCCACCATGACCAGTGCCACCATGGTTGGTGCCTGTGCCACCATGGCCAGTGCCTGTGCCACTGTGCCACCCCCATTTCGCTGTGACCAGTGCCAGTGCCACCACAGTGCCATTTTCACATTTTGCTGTGACCAGTGCCAGTGCCACCATGGCCAGTGCCTGTGCCACTGCAGGCCACCCCCATGCCACTGTGACCAGTGCCAATGTCACCATGGCAGGTTGCAAATGCCCCTATGGCAAGTGCCACCATGATCAGTGCCTGTGCCACTGTGGGCCATCCCTGTGCCACTGTGGGCCATCCCTGTGTCACTGTGACCAATGCCAGTGCCACCACAGTCAGTCCCTGTGTCACTGTGGGCCATTCCCATGTCACTGTGACCAGTGCCACCACAAACTGTGCTTGTGCCACCCTGGCCAGTGCCTGTGCCACCCCCATTTCATTGTGACCAGTGCCACCACAGTGCCATTTTCGCATTTTGCTGTGACCAATGTCGGTGCCACCATGGCCGCTGTGACCCCACTGTGACCAGTGCCACCTCCACAGCAGCCCCGAGCTCACCCCCAGCACGAGCCCCACTCGTGGCCAACCCCATCCTTTAATTACAGCTTTAAAAACAAATCCTCGCCTGGCTTTGCGAGGTGGGGAGAGGCTGGTGGAGGAAAATGAGGAGGAATTTAATTAAGGGCAGTGCCGGGAATGTCTGTCCCACAATAAAGATAAGGAGGATCAATTGCTGCTTCCCGCGATCAAAGTGGGGCTGGAGGGGAAGCGGGGCTGCGAACGAGGGGGAGGCAGCGAGGGGAGGGTGGAAAAGAAAAGCAGCAGAGACACAGGGAGATAAGATGAGAGAAATCATTGATGTGATCACGGGGCTCCCCCAGGGCTGGGGGGACTCGCGGAGGGTGGAGGATGCCAAAATCCCAAACTGTGCATCCCTGGGATGAGCTCAAATATCCCAACTTCCCATTTCTCCTCAGGAGTGCAAATATCAGGGTTAAGGTTCTGGAGTTGGAAACACCAAGAGAGAAAAAGAGATGCTGGAATATCCTGAGCTGGAAGAACCCACCAGGATCACTGATCCAGCTCCCAGCCCTGCACAGAACAATCCCAAAATCCCACCCTGAGCATCCCTGAGATGAGCTCAAATACCCCAGCTCAAATACCCCAACTTCTCCTGGGAAGGCAGAGTTAAGTTTCTGGCATTGAAAACAGCAAGATAGAAAAAGAGAGATGCTGGAATATCCTGAGCTGGAAGAGCCCACCAGGATGGGACGGCACAGAACAATCCCAAAATCCCACCCTGGCATCCCTGAGAGTGTTTCCCAAACATTCCTGGAGCTCTGGAGGCTTTGGAACAGCGACCATTCCCTGGGGAGCCTTTTCAGTGCCTCTGCAGGAGGAACCTTTCCCTAAAACCCACCCTGGTCCAACTCCAGCCCTTCCCGGGTCCTGTCACTGTCACAGCGAGCAGAGATCCCATCTGTCCCTCCGTGCATGGAACAATCCCAAAATCCCACCCTGGCATCTCTGAGAGTGTTTCCCAAACATTCCTGGAGCTCTGGAAGGTTTGGAACAGCGACCATTCCCTGGGGAGCCTTTTCAGTGCCTCTGCAGGAGGAACATTTCCCTAAAACCCACCCTGGTCCAACTCCAGCCCTTCCTGGGTCCTGTCACTGTCACAGTGAGCAGAGATCCCATCTGTCCCTCTGTGCAGAGAACAATCCCAAAATCCCACCCTGGCATCTCTGAGAGTGTTTCCCAAACATTCCTGGAGCTCTGGAAGGTTTGGAACAGCGACCATTCCCTGGGGAGCCTTTCCAGCACCTCTGAAGGAAGAACCTTTCTCTGAAACCCATCCTGGCCCAGCTCCAGCCCTTCCTGGGGTCTCCTGTCACTGTCACACCTCCAATCTCCCCGTGCCCCCCTCAGCACGGAGCCCTGCACCTCTCAGGGCCGGGAAGGCCGGTGGGACGGCTGTTCCATGGGAATAACGCCCCGCTCCCTTCCCAAGCCCTTCCCACGCGTGCAAAGCAGCCCCGGGATGCCGGCGGGGCTGCCCCCGGCCGGGCAGGGCACAGGTGGCACACCCAGCAGCTGTCCCCGTGCCAGCCTGGCAGCCCCAGCCGGCTCAACCGCTTCCCCCGGCTGCCAACGCGGGCGCGGCCGGAGCCCTGCCCGGTTCCCAGAGCGCTGCAGGGAATTCCCAGCGGGATCTGAACCCACCCGGCCTGGGGGAGCAGCCCCGGGGCCTCGGGGAGATGGGGTCGCCGTTATTCCCATGGAACAGCAATCTCAGCCGGCAAACGCTCTCAGGGATGCACAGGATTGAATTTTGGGATTGTTCTGTGCACGGAGGGACAGATGGGATCTCTGCTCGCTGTGACAGTGACAGGACCTGGGAAGGGCTGGAGTTGGACCAGGGTGGGTTTTAGGGAAAGGTTCTTCCTGCAGAGGAACTGGAAAGGCTCCCCAGGGAATGGTCACTGTTCCAAACCTTCCAGAAATCCAGGAATGTTTGGAAAATGCTCTCAGGGATGCTCAGGGTGGGATTTTGGGATTGTTCTGTGCAGGGCTGGGAGCTGGATCAGTGATCCTGGTGGGTTCTTCCAGCTCAGGATATTCCAGCATCTCTCTTTTTCAATCTTGGTGTTTCCAGCTGTGAGCACTCAGGTGCCTGGAGGTGCCTCACGGGATGGTCAGGAGTGCCAGGTGGGCCTGGCTGGGTACCAACATCCCAAATTTGGGATCCACCAGGCCCAGCCCTTTCCAGAAACCTGTCTGGCTGCTGCTCTGCCTTCCCAGGCAGGCAGACCTGCTGGGAAAGCCGCCCTGGCCTGCAGCTCCCTTCCCGTGTGAGACACGGCACGAGCTCTGCCACGGCCATGGAGGTGCCCGATGAGGCAGAAGCGGCTCTGGGCAGAAGGTTCTGGAACATTCTGAGCCCCCTGGGCAGGCTGGCAGCAGTCCCATGCCCTCCCTGGGCAGCCCCAGATGGGGGGGCCACAGTGTTGGGGTCCCCTTGGGTTTCACTGCAGACGGAGCCCTGGGGGTGCCGGCCTGGGCAGCACGGAGATGGCATTGGGGTGATGGCATCATGGTGATGGCATGGTGGTGATGCCATGGCAGTGATGCCATCATGGTGACACCATCATGGTGATTCTATAGTGGTGGTGACATTGTGGTGACACCATTGTGGTGATGCCATCATGGTGAAGCCATCACAAAAATGCCATCATGGTGATGCCATGGTGGTGATGCCATCACAGTGATGGCATGGCGGAGATATGGTGACACCATCATGGAGATGCCATTGTGGACATGCCATCATGGAGATGCCATGGCAGTGATGCCATCACGGTGATGCCATGGTGGTGACACGATTGTGGAGATGCCATCACCGAGATCCCTTCATGGAGATGCCATGGTGGTGACACCATCATGGTGATGCCATTGTGGTGACACCATTGGGGAGATGCCATCATGGAGATCCCTTCATGGAGATGCCATCGTGGTGACATCATCACAATCATGCCATGGCGGCGATGCCATGGTGGAGATGCCGTCATGGACACGCCATCATGGTGATGCCATGGTGGTGACACCATCATGGCGATGCCATCACAGTTATGCCATGGGAGTGATGCCATTGTGGAGATGCCATGGCAGAGATGCCATCATAGTGACACCATCATGGTGATGCCATCACAGAGATGCCATTGAGAAGATACCGTTGTGGAGGTGCCATGGCAGTGACACCATCACGGTGATGCCATCACAGAGATGCCATCACGGTGACACCATGGCAGTGATGTCATGGTGGTGATGCCATCACGGTGACACAGTGGTGACAGGAGATGTCCCAACCCTCAGGACCCTCTGAGTCCCGGCGCTGTCAGAGCTGCACTCCAGGGATGGGATCAGAGCTGGTAGCTTCTGCAAGCCCACAATGTCCCAGGAGCAGCTGAAGGTTGGGATGAGGAGTCAGGAGGGTCCATGGTCCTGTGGGTCCTCCCAGGGCTGGAGTCAGGATTTAACTCCAGCTTTGTCCTTCCAGGGATGTGCTCAGGAGGTAACTCCATGATCCTGTGGGTTCTTCCAGGGCTGGAGTCAGGATTTAACTCCAGCTGGGTCCTTCCAGGGATGTGCTCAGGAGGTAACTCCATGATCCTGTGGGTTCTTCCAGGGCTGAGTCAGGGTTAACTCCAGCTGGGTCCTTCCATCTCAGGACATTCCAGGGTTTTGTGGTTTGTGGCTCCCATCAGCTCATGGCAGGCACGCTGGGGTGGATCCTCCAAGGGATGGGAAGGACAGGAGATGTCCTGGTGGTCCCACAGACACAGATTTTGCTCCAGCAGTGCTGGATCCCCTCTGCCCCATTCCTGCACATCCCAGAGGTTCCGGCATGGCATGGGCAGAGCTGTCCTGATGGAAGAGATCTTCCAGCAGAGCTCCAGCACCCCAAAAACCATCACCACAGCTCCAGGAGGGCACAGGAGCTTCAGAGGGGCCACCAGTGCTCGGCCAGCAGGTCCCCAGTGGGGTCTGGCGTTGCATTTTTGGCTCAAGTGTGACCCAGCCATTTCTTGTGCTCCAAAAAAAAATGGGATCAAAGTTTTTGGGCGCTGCTTTCTCCCCCTTTTTTGGGCTGCTCCAGGCTGCCATTGAATCCCCACTTTCATGTGGGGATTTCTGTCCTTTAGATCTTCAAAGAAATCCAGCAATCAAACAGGAGGTTGTGGAGGCACCTTAAAAAAATAACTACAAAAAAAAAAAAAAAACTTTGAAAGAATCACTTTGAAAGAATCAGAGGCAAAGGAACACCTCAGCTTTGTTGTGCTAATTGTTCCGGCACTCAAAGTTCTGACAAAATGTCTCAGAAATCTCCCTGGCTCCGCGCCCACCCTGTGTCAGACACACAAAGAAAGGCTCCGACACAAAACCCAACCCGGGCAAGGGAGGAAAACCGACCCGGGGAGATTCCGACAGGAAAAAACAGTCCCAGTGTTGTTATAGGACACAAAGGAACACAAGCTCACACCGCTGTTCTCAAGGTGAAGAAAAAGGGAAGTTTATTTTCTGACTCCAACATTTATAGATTTCCAAAAGTCGCCCTGGATTGGAGGGTGGCAGTGCCACCTCTCCAATGACACTGGACAAACCAACAGCCCACCAAATTTCTCCTCCTCCATAAAGGAATGCAAAACAATGAGTTATTTACAGAAAGTGTGTGAGAAAGCTCACTACAAGGACGTCAACATCAGAAGGCTTAGAAAATCTTAAAAAACCAGGGTGGCATCCCAGGGCTCCAAAGAAGGAGCTTGGCTGTGGCCACAGGGAGGCGACACCCAAATTCCAGAGCTCTGGGGCATCCCTGAGCTGCTCTGGGGGTCATTAACAGCCACTGGTTAATGAGCACGGCCTCCATGCCATGTTAATGAGTTAATGAGCACGGCCTCCATGCCATATCCTTCATATCTTCCCCTCCAAGCTGTGTCTTCCTCCTTGACTTTCTCCCCTGCTTTTGCAACATCTGCGAGCTTCGTTTTGGCCTGGTTTGGTCCTTTGCGCTGCACCTGATACAATCCCGGCTCTTTTTCTTGTAGCCGCTAAATTTCCCAATATTTTTCTCCCCTTCCCAGCAGTTCTGGGGCGCTCCAGCCCCATCCCCACCTGCATTCCCGACACCCGTGGTGGCTTTGGCCACCGCTGTCCCTGGGGTCACCCCAGTGTCCCCCCGAGCCCGCAGTGCTCCCCATCCCAAGGAAGGGCAGCTGAAGCCGGGATTCCCGCACAAGCCCGGGCAGGATCCGGAGCCGGGGCTGACTCAGAGCCCCCGGGGCCAGGGGAGCGCCCAGAGCTCGGCTCTGCCGGGAAAGGCTCGGCCGGGAGCGGCTGGGAGTGGTGCTGGAGCTGCTCTGCTCCCCCAGCCTGATCACGGCTGCTCTGACCCCAAAATTGCATTTTTTTCCCCTTTTTTCCCCTTTCTCGGGGCGCTGCCGCTGCTTGGGGGGATGTGGATCCCAAAGCAGGCCCCGGGTGAGGGGGATCCAGGCCTCAGACACATCACCCAGCCCAGCATTCCCATGAATAATCTTTGGGAATGCCCAATTCCCATGGCTGAAAGTCCCCACACCTGTGCTATGGCGATGGTTGCAGCCCCAAACCAGTGGGAAACACCAATTTCCCCCAGAACCAGCAGGAGAAGGGTCCAGGCTGGAGAATCCCTTGGGATTATCCCAGGAAAGCCTGGTCAGTGGATACAAACCCACAGTGGGGTCTGGGGTTGCGTTTTGGCTCAGGCGTGACCCAGCCATTTCTTGTTCTCCAAAGAAAAAATGGGATCAACGTTTCTGGGCGCCGCTTTCTCCCCCTTTTTTGGGCAGCTCCAGGCTGCCATTGAACCCCCACTTTCATGTGGGGATTTCTCTCCTTCCTCCAGCACAATTCACCTCCCGCATTCCAGGATTCCAGACCCGCTCCCACACCCTGCCGGGCAGCAAACGCAGCCGGTTTGGGGCTGAAGTCACCCCTCAAAAATGACATTTTCTCATCAAAACGCTGCTGAGGTCATTCCCGGAGCGCCGCGGGGCCGGGCGGGGATGCGGGAATTGCCCAGCCGGGGATGAAAGAGCCGCCGATGGCGGTGGGGGCGGCCAGGGGGGCTCGGAAATCCCGGCTGGGATGAAAGGAGCGTTCCCAGGGGCTGCCGGGGCAATTCCGGCGCTGCGGGCACCGCGGGGTCCCCACTGTCACCGCCGGTCCCAGGGCTCTTCCCACCCTTGCCATGGATGTGCCCGGGACAAGGGAGTCGGAGAGGTCCCGGGGAGGTGGCACAGCTCAGGATGGGCTGAGCTGGCCACGAGAGCGTGACAAGCTCTGGTGGCACCGGCGGGGACAGCAGGACAAGCTCTGGTGCCACCAGTGGGGACATGGGTGGGGTGGACAGCAGGACAAGATCTGGTGTCATTGGTGGGGACAGCAGGACAAGATCTGGTGTCACCAGTGGGGACACAGGACAGAGGTGGGCAGTAGGACAAGATCTGGTGTCATTGGTGGGGACAGCAGGACAAGCTCTGGTGTCACCAGCAGGGACAGTGGACAGGATGGACAGCAGGACAAGCTCTGGTGTCACCGGCTCCAAAAACAGCACATGGGGACGTTTTCCTGAAAATCCCATATGAAATAGGGCCAGAACATCCTGGGATGCTCCAAACACAAAAAGGACCCTCCGCTCCATGCCTGGCCCCAAACCAGTGCATGGGGATGTTTTCCAGCAAATTCTGGATGAAACAGGGCTGGAACATCCTGGGATGCTACAACAGGAAACCTAAAAAGGACATTTTGCTCCGTGCCAGGCTCATCCATCCCATCTCATCCCACCCCATGGATTCCATCCCATGGATCCCATGGATCCTATCCCACCCCATCCTGTCCCACCCCACCCCATGGATCCCCTCCCACTCCACGGATTCCATTCCACCCCATGGATCCCATCCCATCCCATCCCACCTCGTGGATCCCACCCCATCCCCTGGATCCCATCCACCCATGGATCCCATCCCACCCCATGGATCCTGTGGATCCCATCCCATGGATCCCACGGATCCTATCCCACCCCATCCTGTCCCATCCTACCCCATGGATCCCATCCCATCCCATGGATCCCATCCCATTCCATGGATCCCATCCCATGAATCCCATCCCACCCCATCCCATCCCATCCAATCCCATCCCATCCAATCCCATCCCATCCCATCCCATGAATCCCATCCCATTCCATGGATCTCATCCCATCCCACCCCATGGATCCCATCCCATCCCATGGATCCCATCCCATGAATCCCATCCCACCCCATCCCATCCAATCCCATCCCATCCAATCCCATCCCATCCCATCCCATGAATCCCATCCCACAGATCCCATCCCACCCCATGGATCCCGTGGATCCCACCCCATCCCCTGGATCCCATCCCATCCCATGGATCCCATCCCATGAATCCCATCCCACCCCATCCCATCCCGTGGATCCCACCCCATCCCACCCTACGGATCCCACCCCGCCCCTGCAGCCCCCCGGGCACCGCCGGGACTTTGCCCGGGCTCAGCCGCTTTAAGGCTCCGGAATTCCTGCGAGGCTCGGGAAGCACGCGGGGAATGCGCGGCGGGGGGCCGAGCGCGGTGACCCCCCCGTGCCACCTCCAAAGGGACAAAGGGTGGCATTCCGGGCATGCCCTGCCACCCCGTGACCCCCCCCTGCCACCCTATGACCCCCCTTGCCAGGACAAAAGGTGGCATTCCGGGCCCCTGCGGCCCCCCCCCAAAGGGACACAGGGTGGCATTCCGGGCATGCCCTGCCACCCTGCCAGCGCCCCCCGCCACCTCTGCCAGGACAAAGGTGGCATTCCGGGCCCCTGTGACCCCCCCGTGCCAGCCCCAAAGGGACAGCCTCATCCCAGCAGGAAAGGGACAGGGACACGGAGACAGGGACACGGGGACAGCAGCCCCTCCCTCACCCCCAGCAATCACAGAGACAACTCAGCTTTACCGTTTGCTTTAATTTAATGTTTTTCTCCAGCCCGCGCTGTAGCAAGGAGGGAAAACACAACACCCAGCCCAGAGAGGGGAGAGGGCAGCGAGCACTCGTGGCGGCAGTGCAAGGGAGCCGTGTGTGACACGAGGACACAGCCACCTCCCCAAAAACACCCCTGGACGGCCTCTGAGGAGCCAGACACATCCCGTGCTGCTGCCCTCCAACCAGCCTGGGCAAAGGCAATAAATCAATAAATCAATAAATCAATAAATAAACTCACGGCGCCTCACCAAAGGCACCTTTTTTTTTCTCTTTTTTTTTTTTCTTTTTTTCCACATTACAATGAGAGATGTTGGCATCACAGCGTTTCCCAGCCTGGGCTTTTGGCCACGTCCAGTTCTCAGCACTCAGGAGAGGGCAGAGCCGTGGCCTGGGTGCCCCCAGCACCCCCCAAAGCCCACGGGCAGCACCTTGGAGCCCTCACCAGCACCCTGCTACATCTGCAGCTTGTTTGAGGTATATCACCCACCCCTCCTTTACCTTGTGCAGCCAAAAACAGTGCAAAAAACCCCCCAACCCCATTGCTTTCACCCCCGTGATGAGATGAGACTGTTTGAGAGGGAAGGACGGCAGCGAGGACCCCCAAGCCCCTCCTTGGGGACAACTTTGGGGGGTTTTGGTCCATTAAATGTCCTGGCCCTGGGGCATTCCCTGCCCCGAGGCTGCCAAATCAATCCTGGGATGTGGATCAGCAGCACCGGCAGCCCCGGGAGGGAGGGAAGGGGAAAGAAGAGCAAAAGAGAAAAAAGGAAAAAGGGAAAAAAGGGAAGGAGAAGGTGGGAAAAGGGGAAAAAAGGAAAGGAAGGAGGAGAGGAGAGGAGAGGAGAGGAGAGGAGAGGAGAGGAGAGGAGAGGAGAGGAGAGGAGAGGAGAGGAGAGGAGAGGAGAGGAGAGGAAAGGAAAGGAAAGGAAAGGAAAGGAAAGGAAAGGAAAGGAAAGGAAAGGAAAGGAAAGGAAAGGAAAGGAAAGGAAAGGAAAGGAAAGGAAAGGAGGGAGGAGGGCTCAGCTCAGCTTCCCCCCGACAGCCACAGCTCGCCGGTAGAGCTCGGTGCCGCTGTCACACCCCGCCAGGGACGCGCTGCGCTCGGCCAAGGGGCTGCGGCAGTGGGTGACAGTCCAGCGGCGCAGCCGCCGCCCTTCCTCCCGCTCCTCCTCCTCCTCCAGCCGCCGCAGGCTCTCTGCGGACGCGCAGCCCCGCATGGCGGCCCCGGGGGCGCGGCGGGCCGGCAGCTCCAGCTGCTCGAAGGACTCTGTGGACAGGATGCTGTCCTCGCTGACGGCGCTGCCGGGCCGGGCGCGGGGCCCCTGCGGCAGCGCCACCTCCCCAAAGCCCCCGATGGCGCTCTCGAGGGGGGTCCCGGGGGGCTCGGCGCTGCCCCCCGAGGAGGAGAATTTGCCGTTGTGTTTGAGGATTCCTTTCCTGCGGGCCGGCAGCCCCTGCGGGGCCGGGCAGGGCTCGGCGAACACGGGCCCGTCCAGGTCCAGGCTCGCCGCGTCCAGAACATCCCCGGACTCGCTGCACTCCAGGGATGAGTAATAGCCCGACTCCCGGGCCGAGGGCTTCTTCAGGATTCCCTTCCTGGGCGCTGCCGCCGCTGCTCCGGGGGGCTGCAGGAGCCGGGACAGCCCCGCGGGGGGACCCTCGCCACCCTCCCCGGGGCTGGGCGCCTTCTGCTCCACAGAGTTCCTCTTCTTCAGGATGCCCTTGGGCCGCTTGAGGACGGACTTGGAGGGGTTCTCGGGCCCCGGGGGCGCCTCCTGAAGGGCGTGCGAGATGTCGTTCTCCTTCTTGGACTTCTTGAGGGAGCGCTGGCGCTCCAGGGCCGCGCCGGGCAGGTGCTGCTTGAGGAAGCAGCGCACCTTGGAGCCGTTGTCCAGCAGCGGGCGGGAGGAGCGGCGCAGCCACTCGGCCACCGAGGCCAGCGGGGACTCGCTGTCCCGCAGCAGCTCCTCCTGCTCGCCCAGGGCGGTTCTGTAGCCCCAGTTGACCCACCAGTGCGTGGCGATGTCCTCGATGGTGGCGCGGCGCTCGGGGTTCACCATCAGCATCCAGCGGATCAGCCCGCAGGCGTCTGGGGAGGGACGGGAGGGGACACGGGGAAGGGACAGGTCAGGCATGGCAGGGGACACGGGCACAGGAGGGGACACGGGGAAGGGACAGGTCAGGCATGGCAGGGGACACGGGCACAGGAGGGGACACGGGGAAGGGACAGGTCAGGCATGGCAGGGGACATGGGGAAGGGACAGGAGGGGACACGGGGAAAGACAGGTCAGGCATGGCAGGGGACACGGGCACAGGAGGGGACACGAGGAGGGACACGAGGGGATACGGGGAAGGGACAGGTCAGGCATGGCAGGGGACACGGGCACAGGAGGGGACACGAGGAGGGACAGGTCAGGCATGGCAGGGGACATGGGGAAGGGACAGGAGGGGACATGGGGAGGGCCAGGAGGGGACACGGGGAAGGGACAGGTCAGGCATGGCAGGGGACACGGGGAAGGGACAGGTCAGGCAAGGGAGGGGACACTGGCACAGGAGGGGACACGAGGAGGGACAGGAGGGGACACAGGGAAGGGACAGGAGGGGACACGGGGAAGGACAGGTCAGGCACAGGAGGGGACGGGTCAGGCATGGCAGGGGACACGGGGAAGGGACAGTTGGGGACATGGGGAGGGACAGGAGGGGACACGGGTAAGGGACGGGTCAGGCGTGGCAGGGGACACGGGGAAGAGACAGTTGGGGACATGGGGAGGGACAGGAGGGGACACAGGTAAGGGACGGGTCAGGCGTGGCAGGGGACACGGGGAAGGGACAGGAGGGGACACGGGAGGGGACAGGGACAGGTCAAGCATGGCAGGAGACACGGGGAAGGGACAGGGACAGGTCAGGCACAGAAGGGGACAGATCAGGCATGGCAGGGGAAATGGGGAAGGGACAGCTCAGGCACAGGAGGAGACATGGGGAGGGACAGGAGGGGACACGGGGACGGGACAGGGACAGGTCAGGCACGGGAGGGGACACGGGAAGGGACAGAAGGGGAGATGGGGAAGGGACAGGACAGGCACAGAAGGGGACACAGGGAAAGGACAGGTCAGGCATGTAAGGGGACAGGGGAAGGGACAGGGACAGGCCAGGCACAGAAAGGGACACGGGGAAGGCACAGGAGGGGAGATGGGGAGGGACAGGAAGGGACACGGGAATGGGACAGGTCAGGCACGCAGGGGACACAGGGAAGGGAGGACACACACAGGGGGATGGGGGTGTCCCTACCTGAGAGCTTTGTGGGCTCCCGGTAGTCCCCACTCGTGATCTGCTTGACCAGAGTTTTGTAGTCGTGGCCATCAAAGGGCATCGTGCCATGGACCAGGATGTAGAGCAGGACACCCAGGGACCAGCTGTCCACCTGAGAAAGGGACACAGGAGCCTGGAGGGGACAGCAGGACCGGCTGTCCTTGTCCCCATCCCACCAATGTCCCATCAGGACTCCCAGGATGGCAGCAGCCCCAGGGAAGGGACAGACTGTGAGGCAGCACCTCAGCACACCTCTCACAGACATCTTTATGAAAAATCCTTTCCTTGGGATTTTTCCTCCTGAGAAGCTGTGAGGCCTCAGGAACAAAATGCAAACATTGATTATCTGCTGCTGTGGGATGCAACAGGTGCATCTGGGATTGGCTCATGTGGTTGTTTCTAATTAATGGCCAATCACAGTCAGCTGGCTTGGACACAAAGCCTGAGCCACAAACCTTTGTTATCATTCCTTCTTATTCTATTCTTAGCCAGCCTTCTGATAAAATCCTTTCTTCCATTCTTTTAGTATAGTTTTAATGTAATATATACCATAAAATAATAAATCAGCCTTCTGAAACATGGAGTCAGATCCTTGCCTCTTCCCTCATCCTCGGACCCCTGTGAACACCGTCACACACCCCCAGCAACCCCACAGTGCCGGGTTTAGGGGTCCTGTTACCCCAAAACGCACCGGGAAAGCCCCAGAGCCATGCCCACCCCGCAGGGAGGCAGAACCCACCTCGGGGCCCTTGTAGGGGCGCCCGTTGATGATCTCGGGGGACGCGTACAGGGGGCTGCCGCAGTACGTCTGCAGGAGCTTGTCCTGCTGGAACACGTTGGACAGCCCGAAATCTGCGATCTGGGGGGGCAAACACACCTGTCAGCCAGCCCCATGCCCAAAGTCCCCTTTCCCAAAGCTTCTTTTCCCCAAGTTCCCTTTCCCAAGTTCCCCTTTTCTAAAGACCCATTTCTCAAGTTCCCTTTTCCCAAGTTCCCCTTTCCTAAAGACCCATTTCTCAAGTTCCCCTTTCCAAAGTTCCCCTTTCCAAAGTTCCCCTTTCCCAAGTTCCCCTTTCCCAAGTTCCTCTTTTCCAAAGCCCCCTTTCCCAAACTTCCCTTTCCTAAAGCCCCCTTTCCCAAGTTCCCCTCCCCAAGTTCCTCTTTGCCAAAATCTCCTTTCCCAAAGTTCCCTTTCCCAAGTTCCTCTTTCCCAAAGCCCCTTTCCCAAATTCCCCTTTCCCAATTTCCCCTTCCCTGAAGTCCCCTTTCCCAAAGTCTCCCTTCCAAAGTTCCTCTTTCTCAAAGTCTCCTTTCCCCAAGTCCCCTCTCCCAAGTTCCTCATTCCCAAAGTCTCCATTCCCAAAGTCTCCTTTTCTTAAATTCCTCTTTCCCAAGTTCCCCTTTCCTAAAGCCCTAAAGACTTTCCCAAAGCCCCCTTTTCCCAAGTTCCCCAAGGCTCCAAGTTCCTGGAGCTCTCCAGGGATGACCCTGCTCCAAACCAGGGCTGCCCTTGGGCTCTGAACCCCCTCAGCCCTCTTCTCCACCCCTGATCTCGCTCCTGCTGCTCTCTGCCTCCCAAAAACGTCAATTCAGGAGCTGCCCTGTGGCCCTGGCAGCAGGAGCAGGGTGGGGAGATGAGGCTGGGAGCGCTTCCAGGCTCTCCTCCAGGAGAGCAGAGTGAGGAAATGAGGGTGGAAAGGCTCCCAGGCTCTCCTGCAGCTCATTCCCTGTCCCCCCAGGCTGCAGCGGTCCCCACCTCGCCCAGGTGCTCATTATCCTCATTAGAGCTGGCACCTCCCAGCCAGCAGGAGCTTCCCTGGCTGCCCTCGAGCTCCCAGTTATTAAATTATCCCTGGTGGAGATAAACCCCGTTATCAGTGACCGTGGGGATGCCCAGGTCAGGCTGTGCCCTTCCTCCTGGGCAGAAATCACCACTGGGAGAGCTGGGATTTCCTGGCAGGAAAAGAGCCAGTGCTGATCTGGGCATTCAGAATTTGATAATTTGCCCTTCTCTTCCAGCCAGAGCTGATCTGGGCATTCAGAATTTGCCCTTCTCATCCAGCTGATTTGGGCACTCAGAATTTGCCCCTCTCATCCAGCCAGAGCTGATCTGGGCACTCAGAATTTTCCCTTCTCATCCAGCCAGCGCTGATTTGGGCACTCAGAATTTGGCCTTCTCATCTGGGCACTCAGAATTTGCCCTTCTTTGCCAGGGCTCATCTGGGCACTCAGAATTTGCTCTTCTCATCCACCAGTGCTGATCTGGGTGCTCAGACTTTGCCCTCTTATCAGCAGATAACATCTGCCAAAGCCAATATCAGTTATGGCTCCACCACATCTGCCGGGCTCTGCCAGCTCTCCACAGCATTCCAGGGGTGCCAGAGCTCAGCGCCCCGAGGGCACTGAGGCCCTGTGGGCACCTCCAGGCTGGGCAGCTCCCCCAGGCCCCTCACCTTGATGTTCCCGTTGGCATCCAGCAGGATGTTCTCCAGCTTCAGGTCCCGGTGCACGATCCCGTTCTGCGGGGAGAGAAGGGGTTAATGCGGGCAGGACTGGAGGCAGGGAAAGTCCTGGAGGTCACTGCCGGGCAGGGCAGGGCAAACTGGAGCCACAAACAGCCCGGGCGTGGCCCCTGGCATGGGTGGCCCAGCCTGGGTGGCACCAGCTGGGCAGCGGGAGCAGGGAGGCGCCTGCACCTCCTCCATTGTCACCAGCTGTGCCAGCACGAAGTGCCAGCCCCACCTGGGCACGGCTCCTGCTCGGGCAGGGCCTGCTGTGCCCAGAGGAGAGAGCTTTCAATCTGGTTTGGGGTCAGGAGCTGCTCTGTCACCCCCTGCTCCCACCGAGGGCTGGGCACAGCCTTGGAGTGTCCTACAGGGAGACCCTGGGGCTGGAGGGTCCTGCCAGGGCATCACCCACACCTGGGGAGGGTCCTGTCAGGAGGATCCTGCCAGGGCATTGTCAACAGCCCCAGGGAGGGTCCTGCCAGGGCTCCACTCACAGCCTGGGGAGGGTCCTGCCAGGGCATCACCCACAGGCTGGGGAGGGTCCTGCAGCTTCACACTCCAATCAGGAACAGAATAGGTGACCCAATCAGGACAGGTGACCCAATCAGGACAGGTGACCCGAACAGGACAGGTGACCCGATCAGGACAGGTGACCCAATCAGGACAGGTGACCCGAACAGGACAGGTGACCCGAACAGGACAGGTGACCCAGGCTTGGCTTCCAGCCCTGAGGGCAGCTCTGGGCGTCTCCGTCTGCTCGGGAGGGAGGGGAGGTGACAGTGCCAGGCCGGGTTGGGAGGGAGGTGACAGTGCCAGGCCGGGTTAGTCACCCTCACACCGCAGCAGCCAAGAGCGCCCAAAAGCTGCCGGGGCACTGCCACACCCTCGGGACTCGAGGCAGGATCAACCCTTGTGTGGGGAAGGTGGAGAGGCACGAGCTGCTCTCAGCTCCCGTGGGGCTGCAGGGAGGAGACCTGGGGAGCACATCCAGCCAGGAAACCATCGAGAATCCAGCGGGAAGAGCACTCAGGAGCCCATCCAGCCAGGAAAACATCAGGAGGAGAACCCAGGAGCCCATCCAGCCCAGAATCCATTGGGAGGAGCACCCAGGAGCCCATCCAGCTGGGAAACCATCAGGAGGAGGGCTCAGGAGCCCATCCAGCCTGGAATCCATTGGGAAACCATTGGCAGGAGGGCTTGGGAGCCCATCCAGCCCAGAATCCATCGGGAGGAGCACCCAGGAGCCCATCCAGCCAGGAAACCATCGAGAATCCAGCGGGAAGAGCACTCAGGAGCCCATCCAGCCAGGAAAACATCAGGAGGAGAACCCAGGAGCCCATCCAGCCCAGAATCTATCAGGAGGAGCATGCAGGAGCCCATCCCTCCAGGAAAACATTGGGAAACCATCATGAGGAGGGCTGAGGAGCCCATCCCACAGGGAAACCATTGGGAATCCATTGGGAGGATGGCCCAGGAGCCCATCCAGTCAGGAAACCATAGCAAGAAGAACCCAGGAGTCCATCCCACCAGAAAACCATCAGGAGGAAGGTTCAAGAGCCCATCCAGCCCAGAATCCATTGGGAGGAGCACCCAGGAGCCCATCCATTGGGAAACCATTGGGAAACCATCAGGAAACCATTGGGAGAAGGCTCAGGAGCCCATCCAGCCTGGAATCCATTGGAAAACCATCATGAGGAGAACCCAGGAGCCCATCCAGCCACTCTTCCTCTGGGAAACCATCAGGAGGAGGGCTCAGGAGCCCATCCAGCCTGGAATCCATCAGGAAACCATTGGGAGGAGGGTTTGGAGCCCATCCAGCCAGGACACCATTGGCAGGAGGGCTTGGGAGCCCATCCAGCCCAGAATCCATTGGGAGGAGCACCCAGGAGCCCATCCAGCCACTCTTCCTCTGGGAAACCATCAGGAGGAGGGCTCAGGAGCCCATCCAGTCAGGAAACCATTGTGAGGAGCACCCAGGAGCCCATCCCACCAGAAAACCATCGGGAACCCATCAGGAGGAAGGTTCAGGAGCCCATCCAGCCCAGAATCCATCGGGAGGAGCACCCAGGAGCCCATCCAGCCAGGAAACCATCGGGAAACCATCAGGAAGAGCACTCAGGAGCCCTTTCCACAGGGGAACCATTGGGAAAACCATCACGAGGAGCACCCAGGAGCCCACCCAGCCTGGAATCCATCGGGAGGAGGGCTCAGGAGCCCATCCAGACACTCTTCCCCTGGGAAAGCCCCGGGAAGCCCTGGGCTGGGGCAGTGCCACCCACCCTGTGGCACTGGTGTCACCCCACCTTGTGGCATAAGTGCCACCCACCCCGTGGCACTGGTGTCACCCACCCTGTGGCATCGGTGCCACCCACCCCCGTGGCACTGGTGTCCCCGTGTCACCCACTCTCTTGTGGCAGTAGTAGACGGCGGACACGGACCTGGCGGAAGAAGTGCCGCGGCCTCCTGCTCCGAGAGCCGCTGCCTCTCGCTGATGTACTCGTACAGGTCGCCCTTGCTGGCGTATTCCATCACGATGACGATCTTGGCGCTGTTCTCAAACACTGCGGGAGGCAGGAAAGGGTTAAAAGAGGGACCCTCAAACCTCGTTAGGAGATTCTGTTAATGAGCAGGTGGAGCTTTGGTTGACGCTAACACCAGTCCCTGCCCCTCAGTCTTGGGTTAAACTGGGACCTGCAGGTCGGGGAGGGAGCACCAGAGCTGTCACCCACCCACAGCCCCCAGGGGCCACCGGGGCTGCTGGGCCAGCAGCTGTGCCACCCACTGAGGCCGTGCCACCACTGAGGCCGTGCCACCACTGAGGCTGTGCCACCACTGAGGCCGTGCCATCAGCAACTCTGCCCACCACCGAGACTGTGTCAACCGCTGAGGTTCTGGGGCACCACCAGCTGTGCCACCACCGAGGTTGTGCCCCACCACAAAGGCTCTGTCACCACCAGCTCTGCCACCACTGAGGCTGTGCCACCACTGAGGTTCTGTGCCCCCACAGAGGTTGCACCACCATCAGCTGTGCCACCAAACAAGGCTGTGGCACCATCAAGGCTGTGCCACCACCAGCTGTGCCACCACAGTGGCTGTGCCCACCACCAGATGTGCTAGCACAGCAGCTCTGCCACCACCAAGGCTCTGCCATTATAAAGGCTGTGCCACCACCCAGCTCTGCCACCAACCGAGGCTGTGCCCCCACAGAGGTTCTGTGCCACCACAGAGGTTCTGTGCCACCACAGAGGCTCTGCCACCGCTGGTTCTGAAAGCAGAAAGGCTCTGCCACCACTTGCTGTGCCACCACAGAGGCTCTGTGCCACCACCAGCTGTGCCACCATAAAGGCTCTGCCACCACAGAGGCTCTGTCACCACCATGGCTGTGCCACCACCAGGGCTGCTGGCACAGCAGCTGTGTCACCACCAGCTGTGCCACCACCAAGGCTGTGCCACCACTGAGATTGGGCCACCAGAAAGGCTCTACTACCACTCGCTGTGCCACCACCAGGACTCTGCCACCACTGACTCTGCCAGCACAAAGGCTGTGCCACCACCGAGGCTGTGCCACCACCGAGGCTCTGCCACCACCGTCCCT
This sequence comes from Artemisiospiza belli, assembly GCA_021963965.1. Taxonomy (NCBI): domain Eukaryota; kingdom Metazoa; phylum Chordata; class Aves; order Passeriformes; family Passerellidae; genus Artemisiospiza; species Artemisiospiza belli. The sequence goes on along the minus strand of JAKDEW010000037.1, from coordinate 4,051,862 downwards.
GTCCCCAGAGGTGACTCAGGCGTGCTGTCTTTGCTGGAACCCCGCCAAGGGAAGGTGACAACACCGGCCCAGCCGTGACCTTCCTGCCGTTCCCATCTCTCCCAAAAAAGGCTCTGCAGGAGCCAGGAGCGACTTTTTGGTTTTTTCCTGTTTGCAGCCAGGCAGAGCTCGGTGGTTTTGAATTCCTGTGAGTCAGCCCTGCAAAGAGCGCGGAGGAGCTGCCAGCCCTGCTCGCCTTTGTTTGCAGCACAAAAGGGCCCTGGATCCCTCACTAACAGCGCAGCAGGAGCACAGCCAGCCCCAGGAAAGGCTCGGCACAAGGATCTGCTAAGCCTGGCCTAGCTGAGGGTTTAGGCTGAGTCTGGTTCTGGTTCAATTACCCCAAAGCCCAGCCCTGGCCATAAAGCCGAGCCCGGCAGCACCAGGAACTCTCCCAGCACCAGGAACTCTCCCAGCAGCTGTGGTTTGGTTTTCCAGTGCTCCAGGGGAGGGAATGAGGAGGGACTGAGATTAAATTAAACCCTGCCTCAGGCTCAGGGCAGAGCCACGGAGATGCCAAAATCTCCGGGATGAACGTTGGGCACGGCCACGCTCAGCCCCCTGCTCAGCCTCCCCGCACCGACCCAAAAATCCTCATTTGGGAGCAGGGGCTAAATGTGGGTTTTGGAATCCACCAAAATCCACACGAGCAGGGGCTGAATGTCCAAAATCCACATTTGTGAGCAGGGATCAGGGGTTAAATGTGGATTTTGGAATCCACCAAATTCCATATTTGTGAGCAGGGATCAGGGGTTAAATGTGGATTTTTGAATCCACCAAATTCCATATTTCTGAGCAGGGAGCAGGGGTTAAATGTGGATTTTGGAATCCACCAAATTCCACATTTGAGAGCAGGGAGCAGGGGCTGAGTGTGGATTTTGGAATCCACCAAAATCCACAAGGAGCAGTGGCTGAATGTCCAAAATCCACATTTGTGAGCAGGGAGAAGGGGCTGACTGTCCGAAATCCACATTTTCCGCTGGATTCCCTGTCTGGGAAGGAGGGGATGGGACAGGAAGGGCGATTTCTGGAGCAGGTATTTCCCCTCACTGGAGAAAAACCAAAAACACAGCCCAGGAACATCTGCATTGCCTGGGAGCGGCCAGGAACGGGGCCAGGTCTGGAAGGGAGGAGAGGGCTGGGCTGAACCCACCCAAGATGAGCTAAACCCACCCAAACTGAGCCAAACTCACCCAAATCGAGCCAAATCCACCCAAACCGAGCCAAACCAGGCTAAACCCACCCACGATGAGCCAAACCCATCCAAACTGAGCCAAACCCACCCCAAATCAAGCCAAATCCACCCAAACCGAGCCAAACCCACCCAAACTGAGCCAAATCCACCCCAAACCGAGCCAAACCAAACCCATCCAAACCGAGCCAAACCCATCCCAAACTGAGCCAAATCCACCCAAACCGAGCCAAACCCACCCAAACCGAGCCAAACCCACCCAAACTGAGCCAAACCCACCCAAACCAAGCCAAACCCATCCAAACCGAGCCAAACCCACCCAAACTGAGCCAAATCCACCCAAACCGAGCCAAACCAAACCCAAACTGAGCCAAACCCACCCAAACTGAGCCAAACCCACCCAAACTGAGCCAAATCCACCCAAACCGAGCCAAACCAAACCCATCCAAACCAAGCCAAACCCATCCAAACTGAGCTAAACCCACCCAAATCGAGCCAAACCCACCCAAACTGAGCCAAACCCACCCAAACTGAGCCAAACCCACCCAAATCGAGCCAAACCCACCCAAACCGAGCCAAACCCACCCAAACCGAGCCAAACCCACCCCAAACCAAGCCAAATCAGGCTAAACCCATCCAAACCGAGCCAAACCCATCAAATTGAGCCAAACCCACCCAAACCGAGCCAAACCCACCCAAATCAAGCCAAATCCACCCAAACCGAGCCAAATCGAGCTAAACCCCATCCAAACCGAGCCAAACCCATCCAAAACCGAGCCAAACCCATCCAAACCGAGCCAAACCCACCCAAACTGAGCCAAACCCACCCAAACTGAGCCAAACCCACCCAAATCGAGCCAAACCCATCCAAACCAGCCAAACCCATCCAAACCGAGCCAAACCCACCCAAACTGAGCCAAACCCCACCCAAACTGAGCTAAACCCACCCAAACTGAGCTAAACCAGGCTAAACCCATCCAAACTGAGCCAAACTCATCCAAACCGAACCAAACCAGGCTAAACCCACCGACAATGAGCTAAACCCATCCAAACCGAGCCAAACCCACCCAAACCGAGCCAAACCCACCCAAACCGAGCCAAACCGAACCAAACCCACCCCAAGAGCCCCCCAGGGGTACCCAGCCCATTCCAGATGCTCGGACCATGGAAAGGGGAAGGAGAGGAGGCTCACCTTCGTGCACAGCGATGATGTGGGGGTGGTTGAGCGAGGACATGATCTCAATCTCCCTCCGGATGTGGACAAGGTCCTGCTCATCCTTGATTTTGTCCTTCCGGATGGATTTGATGGCCACCTGTGGGGAGGAGCACGGAAGGGGCTGTGAGTTCCCAAAGGAAGGGATTCCTCCCTCCCCTGTTCTGGGAAGGGCTCACAAACATCCCCAGCTCCATGGAAACAGCGCCCAAAAAGCCAAATTTATCCATTTGGGGTTTGTTCTTCCCAAATCCTGCTGCTGAAAACGAGGGGGAAGCTGCCACTGAGGGAAACCTGTGACAGCTCCTCATTTTTGGGGGTCCTCCCAGTTAGCCCAGCTGTGATTTTTGGGGCTCCCCAAGATTCCTCTTATCAGGGAACACAACCCTGATTTTTAGGGCTCTCCAAGACTCCTCCATCGGGCAGACCTGCTCCTGATTTTTGGGGTTCCCTAAGCCTCCATCAGGCAGCACAGCCCCGATTTTAGGAGCTCCTTGAGCCTCCTCCATCAGGTAACACAGCCCTGATTTTTGGGGATTCCCTGAACCTCCTCTT